>JARHVA010001314.1:1732500-1765000 GCA_037957365.1 Torreya grandis
TCTTCTCTTTCCACCTTGACAAATGTTTTTTAGGATCTTAGTGTTTTTTGGCTCCATGTGGATATCCAAAATGGTTTTGATCTTGATGTAAGCTCTATTTTACACATTATATCATTGGATCATGCCCCATATTACAGTATATGATCCAATACATTTAATTAGAATTAATTATTTCATACCTTTTTAATTTTTGATCACCATCACATAATCATATTATTGTAGTTATTCTTGGACAACATCATTCTAATTTTGCATTACTTATTATGAATCAATTTTATCACCTACACTTGGTGTATCTCATTTTTAAATATTTTATTTCATTTCATTAGTATATATACCATATTTCATTTCAACCCCATAGACATATTTTTCCATTCCTTAGTTTTTAGCTCTTGACTTTACTCAATACTTACTCTGTCATGTTGTTATGTTCCTACTTCCCCAAATGGTGTCTAATTTATGTGTTTCTCATTTGGTACTTCCACTACTACAACTTGAATTTGTTCAATTATTTAATTTTTAACATAATTTTATTTATTTTAATAGGAAATAATCACCTCCTAAGGTTACTTCCAAAAATTTCAAAAACTTGTGTGAAGTTGATTAAGATCAACCTAAAATAGACAAACTACGAGCATGTGTGATTCCACTATCTAGATCTTGTCATATCTTATTGAATCCTCTTAGTTACCTTGTTTTAACTAAAATTAAAAATTAGTTTATATAACCCTTTTATATTCTATGGGATCCATATTTTTTTATGAACTAAAATCCTTATATTAGTTTGGTTTGCACCTACAAGTTGAAAAGGAGTTCTATGTTTTCAAAACTATGAATTTGGATTTTATTTAGTAATTTTACTATTAATTTTATTTTTGAACACTATATAATATCAAATTTGGCAATGAATACTTGATAATGTCAATTTTGTGCCATTTTTACCTTAATTGACATGAGCACTTAATTTGGTTTTATTTTCCACCTCACTCTATCCTAAGTACTTGTATGGGCACATCCATTCTATGTTTTTGTTTTAAAACTATATATATAGTATTAATTAAAAAAATATATATATAATCATCTATATTGACATTTCAAATTATTAATATCAAATGTTACCCTTCTCAGGTCAAAATTGACTTGCACAGGTTTGGATCACTAGTTGATCTGGACCTTTATGGGTCAGTCTTGCCCCTTTCCCAAAAATGACTACTTTTCAAATTTATACCCTTATTTATAAGTTTTTTCATATTTTAATGATAGGTAGCATGGGATTTCACACCTTTAGATTACTATAAAATCACATCTAAGCCACTTATTTTATAAAATTATCAATTTCACTATTTGGGCACACTTATATGATTTCACATTGAGAAAATATTCCCTATTATTTCCAAATTATAGTATATTCACTTGAATTATACATTATTCAAGTCATAATCCTAGTATATGTAAGTAAAAAAAATTATCAAGTATTCAAGACATCTCTAGATGCATGTGTGTATCAAAGAAACGTTATTGCAATAAGGAATCTAGGTGGAAGAGTTATGTGATGCTTGATTCCCTCTTCATATTAAATTAGATACATAATAAACAATAAACTATCATGGGGGTTATATGATTCAACTCATCCCAGTACACTCCCCGATTTTTATTCCGTTTTTAGCTATCGTAAGCCATAGTGGGGTATTAACCTTGAAAAGTTCATTTGTAGGTCATTTGTATACATCTAAAGGTCTAAATTACACATAAATTCATTCTTAAAGTAGGCATAGGAGATTGTACCATATTTTTTTCCCCAAAAAGGTCAAGATAAGCCCACAGGGGTCAAAATTAATAGTTGATCCTAAATGTCTCCACCCAAAGTAGTGATAGTTATTGTTTCACTTTCATGCAAATAATTATATCTTATTTGATTATTTATAACAATTTTTTAGTTGCATACAGTCAATGTAATAGGATTAAATCAGCTTAGTCTTCTTTTCATCTTTGTGTTTTCCATAGTTATCTTCTTTCATTCATTCATGTTTTATCCATTTCGATACTTTACTTTCATTTTATTTACTACAAGTCATTTATAACATTTTATACCCTTATATTCATAGTATCTTAATTATTTTAATATCCCAATTAATTCCAAATTATAATAAAACATATTGGTGAACATTTACATTAGATTCAAGCATTACTTTAAAAAATTATCTTAGAGTTCAAAAAAATTCCTAAATACCTAACACTAATAGGACTTTATTTTGACCTTGGATTTAATATATAAGATTAAAATAACTTTAATTCAACTTTGGATTTACTATTTGATACTAAAATCACTTTATTTTGACATCAAATTTGATATATGACACTGAAATCACTTTATTTTCACCTTATATTTCAATGTAATGTACTAATCTCCATAAACAAATTATCCTTTTGCTATGACATAAATTTTAGTTGTTTTCCTTGTTTCTCAATTTACAAAGAATATATGGCTATAAAGGATGAGTAAAATATTTATTTTTTCTTCAATATTTCTTATTTATCATTGCATGTTTTATTCCCCTAATAAGTAACATCATTAACAATCACATTATAAAACTAATCCAAACTAATAATTCAAAAATAACAAATGAACAATTTCAAGCCTTATACATTTCCTATTATTGCAACATCCAATCCAAGTTTTTACTAATTATTATATACCCTCTTGATAATGGAAAACCCTATGACTCTCACATAGATAATGAAAAAATATTTGATCATATTAATGCAAAGGAATTTAGTGAATTTTTTGATGCCCAAAAATATGGAATTGATTATTTGTTATTTATACTTCAAAAATACCAAGATAAACATGATTACACTAGTAAATATTAATAAATAAATGAATCCATTGGTAATATTAATCATTTTTTTATAAACACTACCTCAAGTTTTGTTACCTCTACTATTGACACTATAACTATATTTGCACCATTAGATTTGGGGAAATGCAAGTATTGTAATAGATATCAATGTCCATGCCTAACCAAATGACTCATATGTAATTATTGATAGCTACATGTAGATACTATTTTATGATTATATATCACCTCAGTCTTGTACACTTGGAAAACTTAGACTTTGAATTTTACTCTTAGTTTTAAAACTTTCCCACTTCCGCAACTCTTGAAACTACTCTATCTTGTGCCTCTTGGCCTATATCTCTTAGTATAAATAGTATCACTTTGATGATCTTAGCCTTATATCTTTCCCAAATTTATTAAAATATATTACCTTCCATATTTACAAGTTCTAAACCTATATCTACTTTCTTACTCCTTCGACACTAACATTTTAGATAGACACTAGCATCAACATTAGTGTTCTAACTTGATGAAAGTGTATATTGACTCTAATTTTCAAATGAAATGTATCCTAATTTTATTCCTAATTCATTTAATATATGTTGTTACTCTAAAGGGATTTATATAAATACAAGATCAACCATTATTCATTCCTCACCTATAAAATGATAGAGGTAAAATCACTGAGAGGGGAGGGGGTTAATCAGTGAGCCTAGAAAATCCAACTTCAATTTCAAATATTTCAAATTATTAATAAATTACCACAAGAATTTAGGAAGCATACACATCATTCATAGTAATGAGTAAGAGAGATAATGCAAGATCAAGTACATACCACATGACATATGTGGGAAACCCTATTGGAGGAGACAACCCACTGGAACCTGCAGTTAGACTACTATCCTTTAATAAAAATAACCAAATTTAGACCATATATAACTTATTAAGGAACTACCATCCCTTATTTAGTGAGACTACAATCCCACAAGGTGCTACCACACCTATCTAGTTGAGTCACAATAATAACTAGACCTTTAACAAGTTTCACCTTGCAAGGAGACTACAACCCCATAGATATTGAACTACCACAACAAAACCTATAAATACATCCACATTTGAACTGATTTCTTCAACACCTAATGCTGGATCTCTGATCAACACTCTTCACTTTTTCTTACACTCAATCTACAAGAGCACTATTATGATAACAAAATTATGACCTACAAGTCATACAAATAGTCCTTAATCTATTTTTATCTTCAAATCATCCATTTTTCACCTATATTTTCCTTTCATCCACAATAATATTATCTCAAATGCAAATTCCACACACTAGTTTGTCTCATAAGTCTAGAAACCATAATATTTGGTTTCATTATTTATAGAGAAATAATGATCATTACCATATTGGTCAGCCAATAGGCATGCCTTAACCCTTAAGGCATATATCTCATCAAGAAACAACTAAATACCATATACATAGGTCATCCAAAGCATCTATGGGTCACCCTTAAGTAACAACCCCTTTCAATTAGGCCAAACTAGCCCTTATAGGTCTCATGAAGACCTCTTCACTCCATTATAAAAACAATGAGAAAAATAGAAACATAAGAATAAGTAAACATTCATATATCCACTCTACATGCCCCTTAGTATTCTCAAATTCTTCTAGGAATCATTTCATTCTTTTGTGCAAGCTCAATCAACTCAAACATTAGCCTTGTTCATAAAGACACCATGAACAAACACATAGTCAACTTATTAAGCATTGTTAATACTCAAAATAGATTGATCACACCTCCAAAATTCACACAAATTTTTATTATGGAGTTTAAAAGACTCTCCAATATTTATCTCTTACTGAAACATTTAAATACCATCATGAACAACATAATTACCCTTATCATGTTACTTGCAAAATATGCATGAACACATAGTAAAATTTAAACCTTAATATATTTGACTATACACACTTTAAGATCCTAAAATTTATATTTACATTTTCAACTTAGATTCCTATATAAATTTTATTTTTATTCCATGAGAAAATTATGCATAGATTAAAATATATGGTCCAAAGACTAGACACTAGTCATTCTTTTGTTAAATTCAAATATTTGATTTCAAATGGTCACGGTTAAAATTAAATCACTTTACTCACATATTACGTCCTCAATGATTATATAAATCACATACCTTATATATTATTTTAAGGATTTAAAAATTTACCTTTCATCTCTCATCATTGTATCTTCATCTTGACTACTTGATTTAATTCACTCTGTCGATTTTCTATATGTAGTTCAGTCTTTATCTATGTTAAACATTAAACACTTTAAAGCCATCTTACTAAATATGCACCATTTATATCTATCTATATGAAAAAATTATCACCATTATATATTGGAGAAGGATTGATATTTATCTCTTCTTGACTTTAAACTTCAAACACTTGTCTTCATCTCATTGCTTTTGGATATCTTGGAATGAATATGCTTTAATGATCCTTTAATAAAGAGATCTATCTTTACTCAATTTAAGAATAAAACACTTTGACCAATTTGAATTATTATACATCATAGATATATATGTATTAACTCCCACAAACCATTGGATCTCTATCTAATCTTGATCTTTAACATCATGCAAAATGACTAAGTATGGGGACCATTACTTATCTGCGTAGAAGGCCAACATTAGACCTAAATAACTTTTGTTGCACTTAGATGCATGATCTAAAATTTAGACCATTTGATATCCTCACATAGAAGAATCCAACCATGTTTCATATAATAATTAAACCTTTGTGACATATAACTCCATTAATTTGCTCACTCAAATTTCTTCTACCACAAAGCCAACTATGTCAAAAACTATCTGAAAGGGCCAAATTTTCACATGCATAGATTTTCATGCACTTCATTGCATGACCTAAAATTTAGAACAAATAAAATAGGCACAAAATTTATCAAACCCATATGATCACCATCTCCAAAAAATACATGTGTGAAATATAAATTCATCAATATGCTTATTCAGTTATTTCTTACCACATCATAAAATTAGCTAAGTATGGGAAAACACTATAAAATTCCCTTGGAGCCCAAAATTGCACACACATATTTATTGTTACAATTCATTTCATGACTTCAGAATTAACACATAGAAACTAGGGACTAATGTGATAAAAACCATATGACCAACTCCCCCTTACTCATCATCACATGGAAATTATGATGTAAGTAAACTACTTACTCAAATTTTATGCCTCTAGACCCAAAATGTCTAGATGAAAATAATGATCAACCAGATGAAATATACTCATGCATGGAAGCAATTAAATAATTCTTGACTTATAATAGGATAGCTTACACATTCTAAAATCAGCATACTCATCCTTGAAGATTTCTAACCATGCCAAAATTAAAGATCAACCAAGCATTCTTCAAGCATACTAGGTTAAGCACATTACACACTTTGTCATTATAACTTAGACTATCAAGGCTTTTCATCCACTCACATGTACACCTCCATGACATCATCATGAAATCATTGATAACTCTCTAATATAAAAATAACAAAGAGACCAAGGCAACTTATCAAAAGCACTCTATTAAGCATTCAATTGAATAAAACTTCCTTATTTCTTTATCAGTCATAATGACTGCAAATCTATATGTCTCAATTACTAAAGGAGTATTCCAAGAGCCCAATTTTCCAATTTAAAATATATGTCACTATTGTAATTTTTTCACATATTATATGATTCATACATAAGACAATACATAGGGGATAACTACATGAATCTAAATCCCTCTTCTAGAGTATTGGATATATAAGTATCCCCCTCTAATAGTGGGGTCTTTAGGATCAAATGGACATGGTGTTCCCATTGACCCATTTTTTCTTCAAGGTCACTATAAATATGGAAATCTATGGTTTTTACATTTCATAAGGAGTGACTATCCATGACTCAGATATAAATACACCAATGTGAAGGTAAAGAAAATCCTAAAAGCATCTAGGTGCTTACATCATGTTTTATAAAATATTTCATAGAAGATACTATCATAGAACCTAGAGATTTTCATTGACATAACCATCCTAGGCTATTATTAGTATTCAAAGAGATATACGTATCAAACCAAGAATATGATTACTATTCTAGAATCTTTTTTCTACCTAATTTTTTCCTATTTCATATCTAAAATTTCATTAATATTAGATCAAGATATGTACATCACTTATTTGTCATTTCTATATTTAGCATAGTTGTACTTTCCATATTTAGACTATTACAACATAATAAATTTAATGCATGATTATAATTGAGTTTAGCATCTATTTTCCCTACTATAGATCTAATTATCACCCTTATGCCATTTCATTTATATATACCCCTTTAACCATAGATGAATTCAATCTATATTTTTAGGGTTAAAAATTTGGTAAATCTGGCCTTTTAACATCAAAATGTAGGAAAAAGTAGGGTTTTCTAATATTTTTACTTTGTTGAAAATTTTACAACTTTCATTTGTCAATAAATGGAAAATGTTAGTGTAAAAACTTGATTCCAAATGGAATAGAAATAAGCATTGATTACTAATCTTAATAATAACAAGGGATTAATGGATGAATTTTTGCATGTTACAAGAGATTAAATATGTAAACAAGATAAAACTAAGGATACCTCACCTAATAATGGTAAATCCTTAAAAGGTAATATAACCCAAACCACACTTATCAATCCACTTAAATCTAGTGGGAATACAAATTATGTGTTTAAGCCTTGTTCCTTGAAATACTATTGATACATCTATCATGGAATCACTAGTTATGTCAACACAAGACTGCTTTCAATGCCTATTACTACTCAAAATATGTTTTTATCCCCTTTGGTGACTACTCAAATTACTAATATTAATCCCACTAGGCCTATAGTTTAATTATTCCCTCAAGTTATAAAGACATTGGAGGATAATATTACAAACATTGAATAAAAAACCTTTAAAATCCCCTCATGTTATAGATTCACAAGGTGTGTTGCATAACCCTCTTACACTTGAGATCTCTTTGCACCCTTTGACAAATCGATCTATCTCACTTATGTTCACATTTTATGATGTCAATGGGGATCTTAAACAACATATTCCAACCTTTTATCTGGCATGCCTTTATTATGATTTCAATGATAAACTTTTGACCAAACTATTTCCAAGAAACCTCAAAGACTATGTTTTGAAGTGGTTATGTTGGTATAGGTTTTTATTTCCTAGTTGGGATATTTATTTTCCTACTTTCCTCGATTTTTCCTACACCTTTTATTAATATTGATTAGGTTAATAAATCATGTTTAACTAGGTGAGTAGGTTATGAGGTGTCACCTTCCTATTGGTTGGTGTTTCCACCTCCTCTCTCTCTCTCTTTTCTATTTAAAAATGCTACCTAGCTTGTATTTTCATCTTGATTTTGAATCCTCATAATTATATATTGATTTTGGAGCATTTTAATTACTCTCATTGAGACTAACTTTGTGTTATTATTTTGATATTGTATCATTTTCTTTCACAATTTAATATCTATTTGTTTCCACTAGTCTTTTGGGTTATTCATCTTTTCAGATTCTAACAAGTTATATGATTTACTTATCCAATCTTTAAAAGTATGAAAACATCTTATAAACCATTTGTTAGCACACTTTTCCATTAATATTTTTGAAAAGGTTTCCTATTCTCAAATATCTAAAATAAATAAAGGAGACAATGAACCTATCAAGAAATATGTCTTGAGATATAAGATAATGATAGCCAAAATGACCAATCTTGTGGTAGACAAAGAGTTGCTAGATATATTCAATAAAAAATTTCTTGATCCTTCATTGGGCCAATATAGATGTGTTTGAAGTATTGATAAGTAGGGAAAGCTTCTAGTGGTATTTTTTGGAATTTAAAGTACAAATAGGAATATTAGGCACACTAAGACCTAGTCTCTAAAAGGGAAGTCATTTATACTTTTGGCATTAATCATGATTTGAAACCTATTAGAACATGTTCATAGATCCACTACAGAAGTGTTTCATCCTTCATATTGTAGATTTTACACAATTTTAAATCTTTTGATGACTTATGACATGTTACACGAGAACATAAAATTTATTTTGTCATTGAATAATCTCAATTATGTATAAAACACACCAATTATATCTACATATAATAAAATATATATAATGAAACCAAGTTATAAGGTAAAACCTCATGAGACTAAAAATAAAACAATTACCATAGATAAAAAAGTTTCACAATAGCCTAATCATCTATGGACTAAGGATAAAATTTACATGTTTACGTAAGTCCCTATCTTCATTACTCCCACAGTTACTAGAGTGTTAGATAATATCTCTCCCTCATCTTATTGAGGTTGATATGAGTTAACCTATACCCAAATGATATGATGTGAATGTTTATTGTCATTATCATCAAGGACTAGGAGATTCTACAAGTAGATGTTTTACCTTGAAGAACAAGATCCAAGATCTTATTAATGACCGAAAGCTTACTTTTTAGGATCCTCCAGAAGTATTAAAATCACCACCTAGTTGTCACCATAAATAGAAAATATTTAAAAATCCTTTATAATACAATTCTAATAAGGAACTAAATGTGAAAATGACATATTAGCCAATCCTCCTCCATCACATTATGGTCACCCACTAGATGGGATTATTTGTACTTACATGTGATGTATACCTCCTATGGTTCAAAAACCTTTTATTTCCTTTGATGACAATGAAATTATGGATGATGACTCTGATCTTCATTGTCTATTCATTAGAGCATATCTTGTTAAACACCCCATATGTAGTGTTATGATTGATAATGATGAAAGTGAAAATGTTTACACCATGACATTACTTACACACCTGGGTTATACTCATAATTATTTACACCTTTCTACCATATCATATTAATAATTCAATGGGACCTCTTAGAAGGTTCTTGGTGAGATTGGCCTACCTTTATAGGTCAGTCTTGAACATGTGGTTGCTACTTTCTTAGTTATCCCTTTCAAAATCATATTTGATATGATATTAGGAAGACCTTTGATACACACTCTTTGATAAATACTTTATATAGTTCATGTGTATGTTAAATACATTCATGATAATTAGGTAATTATAATTTATAGAATTTCATATGAGCATCCTATTGAAAAAAATAAACCTATACCCAGACAATTAGATATAAAGACTAATAAGGCTAATTCACCACAAAAGGGTAAGTAATAATCAATCCCCTTGACTTGGTGTCTTGTACTTGATACACCATTACATCAAATACATATAGTGGATTCCATGGAATCTAAATATTTTAGTATGCATTATGTATAGATATCTAAACCACCTCAAAACATACTATGATCCCAAGAACCCCTAACCATATTATTCCTATTATTACTTCATGAACACAAAGTCCTATTCTACATACATAGAATATAATTGATACCATGGTGTTAGATATTAAACCTATACATAATCCTCAATAACGTAACCAGAATATTACACTAGATTCATAGTGGGGAGATAATTATGACCATCTATTTGATGGCATCATAGGATGATCTTTATTCTTCAAATATTCCTAAAATACCAAATAAAAAACATCAAAAAATACAAAAACACTTTTGGCATCTACATGTTATACTGGCTCTTTGTCACCCATGTGTTAGGTCCATGTTGATGGAGGGCATACTCAATTACTCCTACATACACATATGTGTCACACTTCTACTTGAATATGAATAAGCATACATAAATACATGATACATTCCTATTTTATATGATATATAATTATCCACTCTTCATCTTGGAAACAAGATGAAGGACTTGTATTAAGTCTCATTTGATATTTTAAAATATCTTTCTCCATCCTTCATCTCAATTAAGATATAGGGCTCACATTAGTGAACCATGTATCACATTTAAGGATTCAATTGTAAATTTTCATCTTGATTTCAAGATGAAGGTTACTCACTCATCTAGATTAATTATAAACATACCTATTCACATTAAAATTAACATGTTCAAGTGATATAGCTAAGCCATAACATTTTACCATTATAACTTGTTCATCAACCTTTTACTTGTGATCATTTCAACATGGTCCATAACTTCAATGTAGATGTACTCACACAAAGGACATTGACAAAGATCATTTGATGCTACATTCAATCCACATCCCATACAAAATAAGTCTTTAATATAGGTTTTCATGTTTCTAGTTTGAATATAATGAATTATTGACTAACATTTTGTATTTCTCATGACGTCTTAAGATTTAAGTTTTTTTTATTTTTTTTGGAATTCTTGATTGACTAAAACTAATAATGATGAAAATATAGCTAAGTGAGATTCCTAATGGCATAGTTATATCTCCTTTCCGTACATTGGGGACATCTTCCCTTATATAAATTCACCCTCTAGAATAATATCCATATTTTATTATTATATTTATAGAACAAGTAGATCATCAAATTGCATTGAATGTTCCTTCATGGATCTAATAGTTACAAAAAGAGGAAGTAAGAAGGCAAGACCTAGTGATTATTAAGTAACTAATGGTCAAGTTCCATTTTGATAGACAAAAAAATACCTTTAATAAGGTCAAGATGAAGACTATGATTATAGAGTGATAATAGGTTGAAGTGGAATAAATATAATATATATTTTCTTTGACAAAATGATGAAAATAAATCCTTCAAACCTAGATTGATAAAGGAAGATACCTACATTTTTGTAAATGCTACTATCAGAGTAATAAAAGAGATGTTCAATATTTATGATTAGTTTTTATAAATGTCACAATATAGGATCACTATTTAAGCACCAAAATAAATTATAGATAATATACAAGGTATAGCTAAGAAGTTGGATGACACCATTCAATTAATAAGGTTTATAAAGGTTGCATCCTAACCTAAGTGGGGGATATAATTCAATTATTTAATAAAATGAAGGATATGGATGGAAAAATCCATTTCCTCATCTAAATAATAATAAATAAGGTGTATGCCCATTTGAACCTAATAACAACACCATAGGCTACATGGGCCCAAAATTATGTGGCCATTTAGAAATATAAATTTACCAAGTTGAGATAAAGATGATAACTTCAAACAACTAGGAAATATTTATATCATATTTTTTTATTTAGGCATAAAATTTGGAGAAAATTGTTTAAAATTTTGAAAATGATATTTTTAGAGGGAAGAAATATTTCTAGATGAAAACTTTGCTAAGAAATTAATTAAAAAATTGAATTATAATATAAACTAGATTAACATAGGATAGAGATACAAATTAAAGAAATAATAACACAAACTTATGCCTTATTAACTTGAGCTTCCTCCATTTTTATTTGAGTTTGATTTTGTCTTTGAATTTTGGTTTCTCACTCTTCTCCAATTCAAGGTAAAATGAGTATCATTTTTGTATGTAAATGCTCTTTAGATGGATTTGATTAATTTGGGATTCACTTGTTAATTTGATAGAAATTCATTAACATAAGTTATAATGAATTAAAGTGATGGTTTACACATCTATTTATAGTATTTTTGGGAGATAAATCAAATAGTGGAGGATTAATTGAATATTTAAAATTATCCAAATAATCAATGGTGTAAAATTAGTCCTCATCAATGAGGATGATGACCAAATCCATAGGCTGAGAGAAAAGGGGAGTTGGTTGAATGAGTCATGAATAAAGGGTAAAATTGGTTGAAAATTCAAGGGTTTACTCATAATGCGGTTGAAGAATTTAATATATTGGTTGGATGATTTAACATGGGAGGGAAATAAAGATGGAGGATGTCTGGGTGAGGTGGAAAATCTAGATTTATTAAATAAATTTACATCAAAGGTGTGCAAAATTGATTGTCTTTAAACTATTCAATTATTTAAATTTTGAGGGAAATAGTGTTAATTTGAATTAGATTTTGGGAATATTAATTAAAATTAAATTTGAATTTTATCACTGAATAAAATTTAGGTGTCTATAATATCTTACTTGCTTGGCATCGAGAGATGTAGACTTTAATGTTATAATTTGCAAGTTAAGAGAGAGATGTTGTCTCCATTTTGAAAGGTATGAGGGTTAATGATATGATCACTCCTATTGGGAAGTTATTTATTAATATAGAACCTTATTTGATCTGTAGTTGAAATATTCTAACCCAAAATTGAAGGAATGTTTACAAAACCAATGAATAAATCATTCAACTAGTCATTTTTACAGGGATAGAATTATAGGCATAGAGATACTTCAGGTGGAGGTCAAAGCTGCATTGACCACACACAATAAGTTGATGGACAGAATTTTTTAATTTTAAAATAAATCTTTACTATATTTTGAAACTATTGATATGGATTTATAGGCCATCCATAGCTTGTATTTACAAATGAAGGTAGCAAAATAGCCAACTTCAACATACGAGGCACTACTAGTACCTTCTTAGATCACTCAGTCTTAGTCCCTAAAGTATACACTATTAAAAACATAAATGTAACCTACATATGTGTCATATCCAATATTACCTTCTACAACTACATTATAAACTTATATCATAATTCCAATATGTGTATCTATTGAAACAATACCATCTCAAGTTATAACTGCAAATCCATCTACATCAATGAGCATGCAATATCCACCTCCTAGTGTTTCCACATCATAGTTGGCTTTGTATTTTAGTGAATATTATAATTTTAACATGAGTTAATTTTGGGACCCTACTATGTTTCAGAATCATTTGGGGAAAAAGATTGTTTATAATCACATTGCCAACAAGCATGTCATGCATGAAATTTTGACACAATTCTATTTTTAGAGATGTAAATTTAGACTTCACTTGGAGGATGAGGAACCCCTACCCAATATTATATATATTATTATCTTCCATATCCCAAAGGGATGATAATTTTGGCTATAACTATTAATAGGAAATCTATTAATTGTTCTACAATATATCTTGATGTGTAAATCTGATTCTTCTCTAAACCTATGAATCTTATAAGTTTTATAATTATGGTATATCAGTCTTTTAGTTTTACATGATTTGTATTTTAAATATATTTATTCATATTATTTTATTTATAATTTTAATGTCTTTTGTGTATTAATCATAATCCCTCTTTGTAGGTGTGCAATTATAATCTCCCATCAACAATAACCTTTGATTATATATGTTAAAATTTATTTTATTCTTATTTCCTTGGACTCTTAAATATGTTTTATTATTGATATTTTTACAATATATTGTATCAAACATTGGTTCTTGATTTATTGTCTAACCCTTAGTTTAAAATATGGCTTAGAAATCTTTCAACATGTTTGGTTGATATGCCTTCTTATCTACCTTACCCTTCCATTTTTTGAGTTTTTTTTGGTCAAACTCACCTTAGGCTAGATCCATCATATATCCACCCATATCAATTATATTCACATTCACATCCATAACCAAACCATATGTGGTAAATAAATACTCCACTCTCTGCTATTCCACCAATAGGTTGTTTACAAAACATAATACCCCACAACTCATGCCTTAGAGTGAATTTATTTCATTGATTATAAAATATTATAAGCTACCTCATAAGGTTCCATAGTGTGCATAAAACCCACATAGAAAATCATTTTATTTTATTTTATAAAGAGGGATTAAACCTCAACCTCTTTTTTTATTTAAAAAGAATCACTTGATTTGCATTGGTGTAGACAATATATTACAATTATATAGCACCTCATTCTTATAGACTTGGTAAACTTAAAATATAGTTTTTCCTCTTAGTTATATACATTTCCCACTACTTCATGTGTCACATCTACTCTATCTTTGTGCCCCTTGTCCTATATCTATTAGTCTAACTAGTCTTATATTGATGGCCCAAGTATTTTATCTTGCATATACTAATTAAAATGTATTTATCTTCCATATTTTCTAGTTTTTAACCTATAATTATTCTCTTGATCCCTATTTACTAACATCTGGGTCAAACCATAATATTAGTTTTACCTTTCTATCCTGACACAAGTGTATAATTCCCTAAATTAGTCTAATTTGTAAATTAAATGTACCCTAATGGTAGACCTAAGTATTTTAATGTGAGTTATCACTCCAAATGTATTGATATAAATACAAGATCAGCCCTCATTCATTATTCACCTATAAAAATAACAAAGAGATAAAGGCACTTATGAAAAACTCTATCAAGCATCCACATGAAAAAATATTCCATATTTTCATATCAAATATAGGTAAAACACATATATAGGTGTAAAGTACTAAAGGAGTATCCCAAGAGTATAATTTTCCAAGTCACAAGTTAGGTCATTATTGTACCTATTTTTCACATATTGTATGATTCACACACAAGCTAACATGTAGGGGATAACTATATTATTATAAGGCCCTTTTTAGAGTATTGGTTAAGTAGGAAACATCCTTAAATAATAGCGTAATTAGATTCATCTTGACACCATGTGCACACTAACCAATTTTTCTCTTACTCACATTGAAGATGTAAATCTAGGGTATTGCCATTTCACCAGCAGTGACTATCTATCACCCAAATATGAATGCACCATAGTGAAGGTGAAGTAAAAATCATAATAATATAGGTGCTTGAATCCTATTTCATATTTCATAGAGGACACTAGCATCTAACCCAACCAATAACATTGATGTAATTATCCTAGGGTAACATTACTATCCAAAGATCTAGTAGAATTAGAAGCAAAATCTGACTATTATTATATAATCTCCTTACTACCTACTTTTAGTATGTTCTAGATCTAGAACTACATTATCATAAGAAAAAGATAAATACTTCACTTATTTGTTATTTTTATAACTAATATAGTTGTAATTTCCATATTTAGATTATCTTAGCATAATAAATTTAGTGTATGCTTATAACTTAGTTTAGCATATAATTGTCCAGCTATAGATATAATTATTACCTTTGTGTCATTTAATTTCTATATACCCCTTAAAATAAATCTAGATAACCCCAATTTATATTCCATTTTAGGGTTTTAAACTAGTTAGGGTTTTAAATTATTGTAATTTTTAATTTTCTATTTTCACTATTTTGCATGCAACCTAGATGTAGCCCTAGATTGGGTGGTGTGCCTTTTTAAAAATATCTAAATTCCACTCTACCCATATAATATGTCTCAAACCAATGAGTGATATCATACCTTGGATCATGATGATAGCCATATGGATAATGAAAAAAATATTGATAGGTTTATCATCAAAGAATATTCTGATACCTAATCTATGTGAATGCAAATGTTTCTAATTATTATGGTTTTAAATTAGCTAGGGTTTGATGTTTTTATACTTTTTAATTTCATACATTTACTATATTTCATGAAACCTAGATGTAGTCATATATTGGGAGGTGTGATTTTTGAACATATCTAACTTCCCCTCCATCCATCTAAGATGTCTCAAAGTAATGATGGATATCATACCTTAGATCATGACGATACCCATGTGGATAACTAAAAAAAAATTATATCATTATTATCAAATAATATTTTGATAATTAAAACCCCAAAATAAATAAAAATGAGAAAATAAACCATGATCAAGTGCATGTAGTTTCATTATTTTATGAGTGCATTCAAGAAAACCATGATGATCTTGATGAGATCATAAAAACTATACTCAAAGAAATAAATTATAAAACTATAGTGTGCACATCCCTCCTATTGAAAATGTTATAATAAAATACATCTAGTGGGAGAATGGATTATGTGTTTAAAACTTTGTTCCCTAAAACTAACATTGATACATATGTGATGGATTTTCTAGTTGTTTCAACATAAATACTAGTTTTAATTCTTATTACTACTCAAAACATGTTTTCATCCCCTTTGGTGAAAACTCATATTGCTAATATAAACCCCACTAGGCCTATAATTTAATCATTCCTTCAAGTTATAAATACCTTGGAAGATAAGATTACAAACATTGAATAAAATGCTTTAAAATCCCCTCATGCCATAGATTTGCAAGATGTCTTGCATAACCCTCTTTCACTTGAAATCTCTTTGCACCCATTTAAAACTAGATTTGTTGCACGTAAATTTACATTTTATTATTTTAAGGGTGATCTTGAATAAAACCTTGAAACATTTTATGGGATATTCCTTGAATATTATCAATGATAAAATTTTGACCAAATTATTTCCAAGAACTGTCAATAACTGTGCTTTGAGGTGGTTCTATGATTTACCCCTCCAATCTATCAAATCACTCAAACCTATTGCAAACTAATTATTAGAAAACTTTTCCATTAAAATTTAAAAAAAGGTTTCTTGTTCCCAAATTGCAAAAATCAAACAAAGAAATAATGAACCTATCAATGAATATGTCTTGAGATATAAGACAATGATATCCAAAATGACCAATATTATGGAAAGCAAAGAATTGAAAGATATATTGAAATAAAGTTTCATTTCTCCTTTATATGAGTCAAATATTTTTTTAAAGTTTAGATATTTTGATGACATGCCATGTTTAACAAGACCATGAAATGAAGCTTATGTCATTAAATAAGCTCAAGTATGTAGAAAATAGACTATCTATAGCTACATCTAGTAGTAAATTCACAATCAAACCAAGTTATAAGGTAAAGCCTCTTGAGCCTAAAAATGAAAAACCACCATTATTACATCCCAATTTACTCACTAAACTTAATTTAATTATTAAATATATATCATGGGGTTAATGTTGTTTAACTACTATTGTAGCAATTTATTTTGATTTATACTGATGTATGGACAAACATATAATGATTATTTGTGACTTATTACTTGATTGGTTATCTATACATGAGTTTCATATGCATGTGGATATATTAATGATCAATATTATTTTTATTTAATAGTATTTCTATAAATTATCATGGTTATGGGCTAAATACCATTTGTATTTGTGAGGTGGATGTAGGAGAAAGTCTACTCTCTATACATATATGGATGTAAAGTATCATTAAGGAGGATGTTGCATATGGAAATGTTGGAGGTATTGGGATTAAATAATAAACTCAACACACACCACATAGAATAATAAATGCACAATTACTTTAATTACATGGTGTTTGATTGATTCATGCATGGGTGTGTTGATATGGACTAGATTATTTTATTATATGCTAATCAATATTGTTGTATTTTTTATTACTTATTATGATTATGTCATTATTGCCATTATATAGTATGATAGTGGTATATTTATTTTGATTATAATCTTTTTAAATGCATAATGCTTATAGGCTTGTACCTATAACATTAGATAAAAATCAATGTTAGAACATTTATATGGATGACATGGAAACAAATTACATTTTTGAACACATAAAAAAATGATTTTAAAACTCGTTATCTAAACTAGACCTATGGCGTACCTAGGATGACTTACGCTTTAATTGCCTAATGGTTATCAAGGTATAATTTCTTGTTTATTTAATGTTAACCTTGATTATTTAATGATTATGTTGGGATAGGAATTCTATCTATTTTTAAAACATAACATTTATGTTTATTGACATGTTATGATGTCAATCCTAATTCTAGAATCATCATTTGGTTTTGGTTTATTATTGGTCATTCAAACCATGTAATTTTGGCATGGTAAGGGTTTGACTATGATTTGAAGGAAACAATAGAGAAGTTTGTAAGTGTGGTGATTAATCTAAGGGATATGGAAAGCATGCTAAGAATTTATGGTTTGATGGCAAGTCATTATTGGATTAATGGAGAATGGTTCACCATGATATTAGGATTTTTTCAAATGCATGTAGTGAGAAATAAAATAATAAAAGAGAATGGATGTTTTGGAATATTTCATAATGATGAGGTTGATAGAGGAAAGGAGAGAATACAAGGGATTGTTTTTAGACCAAGTAAGAATGTCTACTTCGAGGCATTATGAGCTAGGGTTTATTCTTTTTTATTTTCCCTAATAAATTGTATTCAAGATATACAGTAAATGTATGAAATATGTATAGGGTTTTTTAAAAAAGGATGTTTTTTATTTTTTAACCCTAAGGGGATTAGTTATTTGAACCTATGGAAGTATGACTCCCTCCATAGAATTAAATCTATGATTTGATTAAAACCTTGCCTGAGTATAGAAGGTTAGGGATTATAGGCTGAAAATGAAACCCTTATCTATTAAAGTTCATGACTAAGTGTTATTTTTTTTGTCAAAAATTTATGTGTTTGTAAAATAGTTTGTATAAATTGTTTTGGTAGAGGTTTAAAATAGGGTTTTCTAATGTTAAATAATTGATTGTGTTACTTAGCATTATTGTGTATTAAAATGACAATGTATTTATTTTGTTATATAGTGTGAGGTTTTTCATTGAATATTACTTAGTTGTGTTTTGTTTAAATGTGTCAAAATGTTGGAGTGTTAAAAAAATGACTAAAATACATTTATTAGATTAAGGTTCAAACCAAGGTTCCTATATTCATTAGTAGACTATGTTTTCTTTGATTCAGTAAAACATAGTGAAAATACTATGTATCTATTAGATTCATTGATATATATAGTGAATCGACTATGAGATCAATAACCATATGGATTGGAATATTGTCTTAGGTTTGTGTTTTTATTTGGATGATATTAGACTATGTAAATATTAATGTGTATAAGCTAAGTATAAATAGTTTTGTATTAATTATGTTTATTTCTTTGTGTCAAAAGTTAGTTAATAATGTTGATTATCATAACTCAGGCTTTAAAATATTTTGGTTTTGGATATATAATAACATATATACATGGATTTGCTATTCATTATAATCCTAAGTCAATATAAATAGCTAGAAGTTGTTATAAGATATACCTAGGTTAGATAATTGACTATGTATAGAAATTATAGGTGTTTGTGAATATGTTATTCTGAGTCAATTATGTATAAAATTTTATAAATGATTATGAATATATAATTATGAATCGAGTGTGTTTATAGGACTTGTGACATATAATTATAAACATTTGTATGATAATTATGTATAATTTATTGAAGGTTAACTATTTATTAAGAAGGGTGTTTAGATTGTGTATAAATGATCAATTGTTGAGTGTGATTAGTCAATTACCTTTACCATGGGGTTAAGATTATTTGGTTTTAATTATATTTTAGTTTATATAACTAGATTGGGTTTTCATGATAAGACCAATTCAAAATATAAAATGCAATTAGTTTATATGGATTGGTTGGATTATTATTTATAATAATTCTCTTAAATAGGAATTTTGTCTATTTCATATTGAATAATATAAAAAAGACAACAATGAAGATAGGGATATAATTTAATTAGTTTAATTATTCCTTATTTTCACTAATTATGTGTAATATGGTTAAATAAATGTTTGATGGTTGTTTATTAGACTGTATTAAATGTTTGGTTTAGATTGATTTTATATTTATTAAATAGGAAAATGGAATATGTGACTAGACTCAAATATATATAATTATGGATTATACATAAAGATCAAATTATATTATTTATGAAGAATTAATAAAAACACATATGCATATATATAAGTTAACACTTATAAATTATATGCACACAGGTGTGCACGTGTGTGCGCGCCCACACACACACACACACACACACATTTAGTAAATCAATGGATAAGGGTTTAGAAATGTATATAAATATATGTGGACATAATTGATATACATGTTTATGTGGATAATTTAGGTTTTAAGTAGATGTTTATGTATAATTGAATATATTTATTCATATGAAAAATGAGACTTATATCATTAATTTATAATATTTTGTTTAGTTATAGATTATGTGTAATTTGATTAATAGATAATTATAATAATAAATGTTATATTTATTAATATCAAATTTCTTACTATTTATTAAGAAATTCCTAACTTTCATTATTTTATTTATAATACTTGTGAACATGGGAGGTTTGCATGGAATTGATAAATTCTTGAATATTATGATGATGGTTAGAAAATAATTATATGTGGAATATTTACTTAATGGAATATGTAATTAGGGATTTATTTAAACTTATGAAATATTTAGGTGATAATAAGTTATTATTTAACATGAGATTATTTCAAGCATTTCTTGTATTTAATTATTGTGGCATTAATACTAGATTTGTATGATAATTTCTTGAAAATATTGTATATTGACTATTAGTAAATATGATATTAGTGAAACTAAAGATTATTATCATGAGAAGGATTTCATGTATATTTTGGAGTCATTAATACCTAGATCAAATGAAATCCAATTGAGTGTGAGTAATATTATGACTGATCTAATAGATCATTAAACTGCATGAAAACTTTGGCCAAAGTAATTTTTATAGTTAAATGTTATCATTTTACTTATTTGATTATATAAATGTATGCATGATGTCATGTTAGAACATAGTTCTTTATAATATTCTAAACATAGTTAAAATATCACAACACACATGTTTTAGATGACTTCTCAATACTTGCAACATTAGCATTTGCTCATCCATGAAGGGAGGGCCATTCCCTAGTTGTAAATTGTCTAGGGGATATATTGTCTATGGTTGGTGTGGAAAATCACTCTGATGATGCTATCCCTCTCCTCCAATAGTCAGTTGATAGAGTATTTTACTCATGATTTTTGTATGTATACATATAATGAGTTATGGACACTCGTTAGTTATGTGGAACATTATATTTATTTATATACACTCTGATGTAAAAAACATTGTGTTATTGCACTTGATAAATATTATATTAGATTATCTTATTATATAATATTATTGTATTAAATTTTATCAATTGGATTAGTTATTATTCATCAATTATACATTTTTTGATAGATTAAATTTATAATTATGTTGAATATGATTAGTTGATCATTATCTAAATGAATCATAAGTAGTTTATTATGAAATATGAATTTATTCAAATATGAATTAAATTATATTAATCGGGAATAATATGATTTGATTATTAAAGTAACATTTTCCTTAAAAAATATACAAAGGAAGCCATGGAGGGATGAGGGAAGAGGGAGCACAGCCGCAGATATTGCTGTGTTGAAACCCTAACCTTCACGACCATGGTTTTTGGTGACCAGTTCCCAGATGCAAAGGGAACCATGGTTTTAAGCATGGCAGAGAAACAAGAATCCTTTATTGCGTGATGGGGGAAACTTTGTTTCCTTGTATGGAATGTCAAAACCAGAGCGTGAAGAGGAGTTGGTGACTAAGATACTTAACCAGCGTGCGAGGTGAGGGTTTGGCCATAGGGAGTGCCTTGAATAGATCACCATGGCAGTAGATGATGTGATAATAGTAGATTAGGAGGGGCTATGTTCCTGTTGTAACCCCAGGGTCAAGATTGAAGATGCTTTTTCTTTAGGGGTGGATGCCAGATATGGTTATTCACCATTGCCTTCTATCTGTGGGGTCGTGGCTCATGTAGAAGTGCTTCCAGATGTCTGTGATGAAATTTTGATTGCCAAGGTGGTGAATCCTTTGAGTTCAGTAGAGGGAGAGAATGGGTTGATGATAGGATAGATAGATTGGGTGATGGTAGTGCTGGTTCTGGGGATTGTTTCATTGTTTGTTTGGTTGGGGTTTGGGACTGAGGGCAGATGTTTATGCGGCTCCCTTAAACCCTTCCTCATGTTAACATGGCTTTGAAATGTGTAGATCTATTATTGCATGGAATTTTTTAAGGTTATAGGTCCCTGTAAAAACTTAATTCTTGTTTTAGGTTGTAGAGCCTAATTTTTTTGCTTAGGTTTTAGGTCCTTGTAAAACTTGGGGAGCTTTATCTGGATTATTTTTTTGGTTTCAGGTCCATGTAAAACCTGGTTTTGTAACTATTTTTTAGTGGGTTTGCCTATCCTGGTGGTTTGTATTTCTTTATCTTTTTTGGTTTGTAAAGGGTTTTGGGGCCCCTTCGAAACCTACTTGTACCTTAATCTAAAACATTTTCTTTAAAAAATTACCATTATTTGAGTTAAACCTAGTGGGATTCTAACATTGTGGTATCATAGCTGAGGCTCAAACTTTAGGACTTAATGAGTCCACTAACATATTATTATTCTCTTATTATTAATAAAGGATAATGGTGCATGGTA
This sequence comes from Torreya grandis, assembly GCA_037957365.1. NCBI lineage: Eukaryota > Viridiplantae > Streptophyta > Pinopsida > Cupressales > Taxaceae > Torreya > Torreya grandis. Next base: position 1,755,521 of record JARHVA010001314.1, read on the forward strand.
AACATGTATATGAGGGTACTTAAAACACCAACCCTCTAATAGATCCAAAAAAAATACCAAAGAATAAGATACAAAGTTAGATCAGGTTCTTGTTGCCATGCATGAAACTAGGGACTAAATCATGGCCTTAGATAAATAAGTGCATGGTCATGTCTAAAATTTCAATCATCAAGAGGATGAATATCACCATATTCAACAATAATGTCAATAAGAGTATAATCATGATGATGTGCCTCGGGATGTGAGGGCTCATGTAGATACAAAACTTGCATGGGACATGAAGAATGTAAATCCTCCTTAGTTTGATGGAATGGTAGTAGGGGATGGTGTTGAATCTTGGTTGACAAAAATTGAAAATAACTTTGAGATATAGAACTATTTATAAGGCATTAAGGTAGTGTGGGGAGCATATCAACTTATTAGAGAAGAAGCAACATGGTGCAAAAATAAGAAGCTCTAGATGAACCTCAGCTCCACTACCACCACATGGGAGAAATTTGTGGTTTTTTTAAGATCACAATGGTTGCCTTAATTATATTTTAATGAGAAGATAATAGATATTTAGAATATGAAGCAAGGAGATGTTTTAGTGAATGAGTACTAGGAATAGTTCACTAGTCTACTAAAATATGTTATACAATATTAGGCAGATAAAAGGTTTTAAATCTAAAAGTTAATTATGGGATTAAAACACCAAATTTGATGTTAGGTATATGTGCATGGGCCATCTATGATGGATCATTTCTTTAATAAAGTAGTTAATAAGGAGACAAAATTAATGTCTCTTGCTTAGGTCAAATAGAAGTTCAATAATAAGTTTGAAGGTTCCTAAATAACTCTTGAGAAGAAGAACAAGAAAATGAATGGGAATTTAAGTAACTAGTTCAATAATTAGAATGCTAAGTTCAGTAACTTATCAGGTAGCAAGAAAGTTAATGTTGGATTCAAACCTAGTTTTAAGGGAAACCAGTAGTCAAAAAGGAAAGGACCACCTAGAAGATGTTTCATCTATGGAGGTGATCACTATGCTAGGGAATGTACTCAAGGAAAATTTGAATAAAAATCTAGGGGTACTACATAGCAAGGAAACTTTTAGCAGAGAATCTATGTGACTGTTAACAATAGTCAAGTTTATTTTAAATATTAACCTATTGACATTCCAAGAAATATTTTTGGTAAACTTATTTCCATTTTGATTGATACTAGAGCTATAGAGTTTTTTATTTCTCCATGTATGCTTTCTAAGTTGTCTAGGAAAGCTAGTTAAATGGAAAAGTCATGGTTAGTACAATATGGTCAAAGTCAATACATGTCTAGTGGAAGTTGAGATTGAGTTACCTAAATTCACTAATATAGTTAATATTTATGCAGATCTGCTAGGGTCATGTGATGTAATCATAAGGGTGAATTGGCTTGCTAAGCATAAAGTGAAGGTAGATTACTATCTTAAGAAGCTAGAATGTCAAGATGATTTTTGGAATCAGACTCAAATTTAGGGTGAGAAAAGGGACTTGAAACTTAGGTAGATTCCAATAATTCAACTTAAAAAGGATCATAATAATGAATTATATACATGTATTATTAAAATAAATGATATGGAGTAAACAAAAGAATCATCCATTGAGGATTACCCTTTTATTATGAACTTTTAGGATGTGTTTCTAGAGGAATTGCCAGGATTACCACCCAAATGGGAGTTAAATTAATCAATTGACATAATACTTAGACTAGAAACACAATCCAAAGAACCTTATAGGATGACAACTATAGAATTTATTGATTTTAAAGATCAACTATAGGAGTTGTTATCTAAATGGTTGATTCAACTAAGTGTGTCACCATGGGGTGAAATAACTATTTTCATCAAGAATAAGGATGGTACTCTTTGCCTATATATTTATTACAAGATGTTGAAAAAAAGAAATTATCAAGAACATGTATCCATTTACTTGCATTTGTGATCTCTTTGATCAAAAGCATGGGAATACAATTTTCTCAAAGATAGATCTACATGTGGGATATCATCAATTAAGGATTTGAGAAGATATTATTAAAATAGTATTTATAACTTGATATGGGCATTATGAATTCATAGTATTGCCTTTTAGGTTAATAAATGCTTTGGTAGTATTCTTAAATCTCATGAAGAGTGTGTTTAGGGACTATTTAGATCACATTGTGTTAGTTTTTATGGATGATATCCTCATTTATTCTAAGAATGAGGAAGAACATCTGCCATGTCTACAGTTGGTGTTGCAACATTTGTGGGAGAACAAAATTTATGATAAGTTATTTATATGTGCATTTTTATAAAGGAAAGTGTAATATTTTGGATAAATTATTCCCTTAAATACAATTTTAATTGATCTAACAAAGATAAAATCCATTATGGAGTGGCCAACACCCAAAAATGTGCATGAGGTAAGAATTTGTATGGGCCTAGTAGGGTATTACAAGAAATTTGTTCAATTTTTTTTGAAAATAGCTAGCCTAATTACCTTTCTTCAGTGGAAGAATCATATTTTTGTTTTGTTTTACAAGTGAATTTTTTTACAATATTTAAAAAGGAGGCTTAAGTCATCACTTGTGCTAAGAGTTATGAATCCTAATGGTTAGTTCTAAGTTATCACTGATGCATATGGGGATGGTCTTGGAGGAGGTCTTATGCAGTATGGTTTAGTTGTAGAGTATGAGTCCATGAAGCTTAAACCATATGAGTAAAATTATGCTCCATATGATCTGCAACTTGTGTAAATAGTGCATTCTTCACAAGTTTGGAGGCATTATCTATTAAGTAAACCATTTGAGCTCAATACTAACCATTTGAGGCTCTAATATATATTCAACCAACCAAACTTGAATGCTCATTAGAAACATTGGTTAGAGTTCTTATCCAAATATGATTTTGATATTAGATACATAAATGGGAAGGAAAATAGAGTTGTTGATTACCTAATTTATAAAAGGTATATAACAGTTGTGTCTATTATCATGAATACCTTTTATGATCACGTTATTAAATTCTTATTTAGAAAATAATTCTATGAGTAAGTTAAGAAAGCTTTGTTAGAGGATTATCATAACCCTATGTTCAAAGGATTCAAGTTGGATAATTATGGTGTTTTGAGGTACAATGGTAGAATGTATATACTTGATAGAGATAATTTGAGGAGCATAGTACTAAAGGAACTACATAATTCCCCTTATTTAATTCATCTTGGAGTGACTACACTCATGGCTGAGCTAAAACCTCTTTATTTTTGCAAAGGAACTAAAAAGGTTGTAATGGATTTTATGTCTCATTGTTTGGAGTGTCAACATGTTAAAGTTGAACATGTGCATCTGGTAGGATTTTTGTATCCTCATAATATACCAAAATGGAAGTGGTAATTAATTAGTATGGGCATTGTCCAAAGTTTGTCATTATCAAGAAATTGACATGTCATGATATTGGTGGTAGTTGACAAATTAATCAAGGTATCACACTTCAGACCAGCTAATTTAATTGATGATTCACAAATGATTATAAAAATATTCATGAAAGAGGTGTATCAATTACATGGGTTTCTAGAGAAGATCATTTTAGATCAAGATTTGAGGATGAAATATAGGTTTTAGTTGACTCTAAATTCAACATTAGATACACAATTGAATTTTAGTACTACATATCATCAAGAAATGGATGGATAAAAACATAGGGTAAACCAAGTTCTATAAGATCTTCTTTGAATGTATTAAATGGATCAGTAATACAAGTGGGAAGAGTATCTTCCACTAGTAATGTTTGATTATAATAAATCTTACCAATTAGCTTTAAAGATGGATCAACTTGAATCATTATATGAAACAAGGTGTTGAACACCAATCGGTTCAGACAAGATTGAAAATAGAGTTGTCTCTAGTCCTTAAATTCTTATATAAATGAAGGATAAGGTCAAGTTAAATAAATAAAGGTTTGTTTAACTAAACGATAGGAAAAATAGTGTCTTTTATCCCATATACTGAGAGAACTACATTTGGCCTAAATTTCACATTAGATCTTATGTCCATAGAACTATGTAGGCAACATCTACTCACTTAATGCATCTGGATTCAACTTAGCCACCCTTTAATTTTCTTTTATTCCCTATCATTTTATTTTTTATTTCATTATCTCATATAGCCTAGGGGAAATATTTTATCATCTTTTTTGTGTCATTACTTCCCTCACCTAAGGGAAACTCTGTGCCAATTGTTATTGCATTGTTATACCTGCATCATTGTTGTCTAGATTAGGGGTTACATTTTTTCCAAGATTAATATCTCTATTACACATGCATGAACATTTGTTTTATATTTTCACTAACATTGTGATTAACTATTGTTTGTATTTATTTAATGTTGTTTTATTTTGTTCACTTTTTATTTCTTAGTGTTTTTTTATTTATTGGTTTTTTGTCATTCTATTTGTTTGCTTATTTTCATATTTGTTTTCTTTCATTATTATGCCTTGACTTATTATATTTGCATTCACTGGGTGATTCCTTGTGTAGTATACTTAAGTGAATCCATATTCATACATCAACAATATCATCATGGTTTTTATCATTGGAGCATTATTTTTTATTATTTATTAGATAGCATGTCAATACTTGTGCATATTATAGCTATGTTATCATGGTGTTTTATATCATGATAATTACTATCATTTGTTACAATAAAAACCAGATCAAGAAATCTTACAAGTAATTATATCAAGGTACTTATCCTTGGTCAGTTGACATAATCTTGATCTACCTTCATATTACCCAAATATAGAGTAATTAAATGATGAATGAATTTTAATCCTTGATAGTTAGGATGTGCATCTTCATACTAGCATGTTTCCCAAATTCATATTTATCCTTTGTACCAACTTACTCTTAATCTATGAGTAAGGATTTATTTTATAAGCTCCCTTTTTTTATTTTCCATATTTTTACAAATCATAGTGCCAATGATTGTAATTGCTTGTAGGCAAATGATTATGTGTTAACCTATATAGATGTTAACAATTATAATCCCCTTTGTAAAAATTATTATCATTATATTTCCCTAATGGGTCACATTTTCATTATGCTAATGATTACAACTACCTTAAGATAAATCATTACCTATATCCACCTAATTGGGGAATGTTTTCTTTTTGATAATGATTATAGGTGCCTTTGGGTAAATAATTATATTTTTACCTCATTATGTTGATTATTATAACTTCCTTTGAGTAAATCATCCTTATTTTCTGACCAATTAATGCATCTCACTATGCCACATCAATTGGTCCCATCATTTCTTTCTTTCAAGGGACTGATCATATACCTTCTTTACCACTGACTCCTTTGAGGGGGAATTCATGAATCATCCATTGCCTATTAGGGAATTAGGCATTAAATATTTTTTAATTATTTTATAGTATGTTACTCTACTTATAGCTTTTAATTCCTTCCTAAATAAGAGTGAACTATAGACACCCCACTCTAGCTGTAACTACTTTTTGATCAAACTTCAAACTTATTTATACCAAACATTGAAAATTAATCCTAATAATCACTAAACATCCTAATTTTGGTCACACATAATGAATTAATTATCATAATAATGTTGAGGCATCCCTATTTAGGGTATTAGACTATACACAATAATAACCTCTCACATAATCATCCCCATTCACCTTGTGACCTAACAATTGATAGTTTAGCATATGGACCCATTAAGTGGGAAACTTGAATAATTATTATAAAATGTTAATCAAAATTAATAAATTACTTAAACCAAATTAAATTCTTATCTAAATTATCTATTTGTAATTAATGAATATCTAAAAATGGAAATTCAAAATATCAAGCTTCTTCATCATTTCCTTTATGAGTTGCCAAGCTCTCACAAATATCTAAAAATATCTAATTTGATATCCATTTCTATTAATTTAAAATCATAATTACATGTACCCTCATTAACAAATATAAAATTAACTTTAACTCACTTAGGGTTTGTTTGAACTCATTCCATGTTTAAACCCTAGCCTAACTCAACTTGAGTAAGAGTTAACTTTGGAGGATATAAATACAAGGCCTTGCATATTAATCAACAAACTCTTTTGGTCTAAAATTATTATAATAAAAAATAATACAAAGCTTTATTAGTGCAATGTTATCATGCCAAAATACCTCCAATAAGCTCTTTTGGTGTAAAGTTATTATGCTCAAATACAATACAAATATTTATTAGTGCAATATTGTTATGCCAAAATACTTCCAAAAAGCTCTTTTGGTGTAAATTTATTATGCTCAAATAGATGCAAGAAGCCTTTGTAGTAATTTTACCATGCCAAATCCATAAACCAAGATAAAACAACTAGCTAAACCAAGATGCCAAAGAGAGGTGGATCAAATGGAGCTCTGTTGACAAAGATTTCTTTATGCATATAGCTGATCAAGCCACTTCAACAAGCCATTTTAGAGCTACAAAGAAGGTCAAACAATGATTTATTTTATTTTCTAATTGTATTTTCATTGTATGCTTGTTACTTATGCTCTCCCTAGTGTCTATGCTAGAGGTGTTAGTGTTTAGTGTGTTAGTTTTAATTTAGATTTATTAAATAACACTATACTAATATCTCCTCTATGGATTCCTTGTTCACAATTTATAGAATAATAAAATTATATTGAGAGGCTTAATCTATTTGACTGTAATTAAAAAATTAAAACTTACAAGGTTTATATTCACATTTGATTCACTAGAATGTATATGGATCTATAACTTGTCATACTTAGTGGATTCTAATCTCAGAGAATGTAATATTACCAAATAATTAATTTCATAACAATTTATATTGGGACATGATCAATTTAGATCCACTAAACTTAACCAATGGATCCTCACTAGACAACATGATAGGAGAGGGTTCTAAATCCTCTATACAAACGGCATTATGTAATAACCCTATATAGACCTAAAATACATAAAATAAATTTTCTCGAGTGATCAATAAGGCTTATGGCACAAAGGAAGATAGTTAAACAAATAAAACAAAACATGTAAATAGAACTGTACTCAAGTTAATGTAGAGGTAAACTAATCAAGAAGTAAAACATTCATCTTATTATCTTGTGTAATATCTATCTACAAATGAAATAATAAACCTTAAGAATACTTACCTTGGATTGAACCTATCATGCTTCAATATCTCCCTTAGAAAATGGTGCTTTTTAAGAGGTTATTGTGGCTTTGTAAGGATCAAAATATAGAAATCAGATTTAGGTTAAAATACTCCTAATTTGTATCCAATAATTTCAAACAAAACAAGCTTCTTTCTTCCAAGTCGAAACCCTTAGTAATCACTTTGCAAGTGTATAAATAGAATAATTACATGCTGTAATAATGAAAAAATGAATTTTTTTCTTGATGTAAATTTAAAGAGTAGAGCATAGTTTCATATAATGAATAATAATAACCAAATTATATTTTATTAATCATATGAATGATAAAAATAGAGAGGATATTATATAGCCATGGAAATAGAAAAACAACATCCTAATAAATACGGACGAATAATAATAAACATGGTAAAGTATGGGTCATAATAACAAACTAACCATAAGAAAAATATAAATATCTAACATTCACTCCCTTAGAGTGAACATTTGGATAAAATCACAATCTCAAAATATTTAACCACCTCATGAAAACACTACCTAGACCAAGTACTAACTCCAAAGATTATCTCTTTATCTTCATGAAAGCATAGTGACAAGCCAAAATATGCAAGGTTAATCCATTTTCTTTGGGTTCTTATGGAAATTTCAATTCCTCTTTGGTTTCTTAAATTATTAATATCTAATATTCATAAGCTTGGTACTGATTAGATAACCATCCTTGAGTTTACCTTGAAATCTTCTCTTGGTCCCCAAAAGTGAGTCTTGTGAAAATAAGAAATTTCTTGAATTTCTACAAATTTATTTGCAAAATAACACACTAAAAATAAGAATACTAAAAAAATAAATGTAACTACCACACCACATAACTAAAAAAATCCACTAAATCATATCAACATCATTGTTCATGACTGATGAGAGGATTTAAAAACCTCTTTCCTTCCTTACCTTGAACCTCCAACTATTTTTTATTTAAAATAATAAGTAATCCAAAATATAACCACTATCATCATACAATGGCTCATATTCATAATAAAATTCATCTTCTATTATCATATTTTCTTCATTTTTTTGAGTTTTCCCTTTAGAAGATCAAAATTTCAAGCTCTATAATACTTGGATGTATGTCCCTTTTGCTTGTAGTAATAACATTCAAGTTCTTCATTATTTTTAGAGAAACTTTTGTGGTTATTTTTCACATGTAATTTAGGTTTTTATTTTTCTATATCTTCTTTACTTATTTTATCTTAAAAAATAACTGCAACAATCATATCTTCTAATGACTAAGAAGGCATCTATCTAAGAGTGAATAAAACACTGCTATATTTAAGAGGAAAACTATTCAATAATATATCTTTTGCATCCTTATCATCAATAGGATATTTGAATTCTAATATTTGTCTCTTGAGATATCTCAACTCATTGATATGACTTGATATTGAGATTCCATCATTCATTTTTATCTTGAATAATTACAATTTTAGAGAGAATTTAGCATTAAGTTCTTTAGTGCCAAATGTTTTATTTAAAATTTATTATATTTTTGTGGATGTCTTATTCAAATACACATCATGTAATTAAGAAAATAAAAGTAGAAGACAAAATATGGATTTGGATTTGTCATCTTTTTCTTGCAATTTTAATAACTTGAAATTTTTAGTGTTTTCTCATTACCATTTACTATTCTCCACAAATTTTTGTTCATTAACTACATTTGAATCTTGATTTGTAAGTGTGAAAATTGATACCATTAAAATTTTATAGTGGAATGCCCATATTCAAATATGTTTCAAATAGAGATACAATACGTCATTTTTTATCAAAAAATCATCCTTTATTAAATTAAGATTGACTTGACTATGACAACTCACAATCGATTTATTCTAGACTCAAATGAGATTATTGACACTTTGAGGATTTCATTTTTATTAAAAATATAAAAGAAAAAATACAAAGGAATTAAATAAATTCACTTCTTCATAGTCAAATTAACCTTTTTTCTCAACTCATAATTAATGTTATAAACTAATTTTGACACTATAACCCTAAATTATAGACCACTAATCATCAACCTTAATATAAAAAATGACTAATACTGAAAGATTGACCATATGATAATAAAATTGTAAAAAACAAAAGGAAAATATAATTTATAGATGAATGAAGATGTATGGGCTTTGAGCTTATTTAAATGAAAATATAATTGACTCATTTGAAACTTGTTCATATCAAATTCTATTCATACCTTAATACTTTGATTCAAATGATAGATAGATGTTTATGATGCAAGGACACACCAAGATCAAAA
>JARHVA010001314.1:1770000-2292500 GCA_037957365.1 Torreya grandis
GAATTACCTAGATCATATAATGAATGGTATTGACATAAAAAATAAAATAAACCTACCTCCCCATGACATGTTCCTCATTTATTAGGACCCCTTATAGATCGATAAATCTATTTAAAATATTGGATACTTATGTGAGAAAGTAGGTTGGCACTAGATGTAAATAATGAAACCTCCTATCCTAGTCTAATATCCTACTATACCCTAATGGACCTCAAATATATTATAAGGATAACTATTGAATTTGAGCTTCAACTAGAATAAGATATGTGCCAAATATGTATCCCACATTTTGATGTGATTTTGACTTTTTAATGTTTATTATTTCCTTTTTTAATGATTTGGATTTTAATTTTTATGGTTTTTTTATTCTTGCTCTGTATGGATTCAAAAGAACCAAATAATGAGTGATAAAGATGACTAACACAAAGAATATTTTCATGGTTATAGAAGATAGTTACTTAAAAGTGATGTTATCATAGAAATGTTTATATGTTCCCACACATAAATATGTAATCTCAAGACTAACATTTATGTGCACTTAATAGGAGGGTTATATAAGGAAGAAATGGGGATTGAGAGAGATATGTGTAAATAATGGTACAACTATGAATATTTTTTATAGTTGGTCATAGTTATAAATATGATAATGTAGGGTTTGGTCTAAATTTCCAATTCACATGTGATATGATAGAAACATTGAAATAATAAAAAATCATCCCAAGATAGGGGAAGGTGTTTACAAAGTATGTATAGGAGTGAAATTAAAGCATGGACATTTAATTTATAAAATTTTGAAAATTTGTAAATAAATATTCATGAATGTAAGAATAATAATGTAAAAAAAGTTAAGAAATAAATGATATACTGTGCATTGAAAATTTAAAAATGATATATAAATATCAAAAAAAAATCAAGTAGGATTATGAGGCATAATATGCCATAGAAAAATAATGTGTTCACAAATAATTATAGATTTAATGGTATACACCATCAATAACATCAATTAGGTCTTGTTGAAACTAGAATCTATATTTGACCAAAATCTCATCAGTTTTTATTAAAAGATGTGTGAGTACTTCATATCACACTATCAATGGAAATTGTAGGTATGATATAGTATGAAGAAGAATAAGAATGGGTAATAAATGCAATAAACTAATGATATAATGTGAGTCAAATATTATAATATCAGAGGTGATGTAGGGGTGAGGAAGGGGTAGCCTTCACCCTTGAATAACTCTTGGTATGTTATTGATAAGGTGATGGTGTAAGCCATGTAAAATTATGTAAGTGTTTTTGTAAGACATTACACCTATTTGTATGATGTGTACCACATTGATTCCAAAGTAAAAAAACCTCCCCATGTTTATGGATGTATTATAAAATTATATTAGGAGGAGGTAGAGTCTTATCATTATATTGTAACTTATTTGGATGAAGTGTATCAATATACTACCAAAGTTGTCCGAAGTTGTAGAAGTATGTGTGGTTGTACCATGAAAATAATAGGTATGTTTATGAGTAGATAAATATATAGGTCTATCATATATAATAGGAGTGAAACTTGAAGTTTGTTATTATGATAAGAACCTATGATGTGCACAACATCCATTGGCCCAATGATGAACAACCTTATGGAATTCTCAATGTCTAATTTTCCCATATTGTAGGTAGATTATCAATCTTAGGCAAATGTGTTATGTCATCACCATCGATAGTACAAATCAAAATAGAGTTTGTGTTAGGCTAAAAAATTATGTTAGATGTATGTAATGGAGGCTAGTGTAATGTGGTCAACATATCATGAGGCAGTAATCTTGAAAAATTAGGAAATTGGTATAGTCCTATCATGGCATGATCAATAAGCATACTTATAAGTGTCTCAATGGTAACTAGGTGAGAATTAGTGTGTGTATGTGCTCTATTTCTAACCTGTGAAATAAATTGAATAAGAGATAGTTTCAAGTGAAAGAGAAGAATAAGGAACTACATCAATATAACTAAGATTATTAAAGGAATGCTATAAAGAAGAATGATATCTAAGTATTTCCACATTTTTATATTGAATAATGCCAACTAAGAAAGGGTCATCTACTGAATAGTCATCATTGTAATCAAGGTTACTAATATAGATAGTGCAATAACCAATGATCTTATTAGTCGATTAAGTATGAGTAATGGATTGTTTAGTCTTGGTTAGAGTAATGACAAGCTCATCACCTAGTTTTTATCAAGACTAAGGTTGTAAATAAGGGGGTAATTAACTAATTATGTGTGAAGGGAGATTGGAGGATCTGATTTTTAAACTTATCTGATCTAGTTTGAGATTATCATAATATAAGAAGTTAGGTGGGATACTTCCCACAAGTATGGGATGGACACTGTAACCTATAGTATATTTTACATGTTAATTAAGTCATTGAGATTAATGAAAAGGAATTTAGGTAGAGGTTCAAGGGTTGGAATCTTAAAATCATCATGTTATTCAAATTATTCAATATTACAAAGGTTTATATCTCATTGTATCTTATAAATAACACTGTTATGAGGAAATTTAATACATTGGCATGTAAATGAGGTGATATATCGCATGCAATGTGTCCAAGGTTAGTTGAGTAAGATGTTATATGATACTATAAAATTGAATATATTGATTTTGATTAAAATTATTATAAGAGGAACACTTTTTATTTAATCATAGCTTTGACACATAATTTTGGTAGATTTTAGATGCATTCAAAGTACCCTAGTGTTTTAATAAAATCAAGGAAGCAACACATGTGCCATAACCTTCATAAATTAAATCACACTTTACCTATATATCACCAATTTGTACATTGATAAATAATGGAGGATCATCCACTATAAGTAATATTTCATTAGGACTCATTGAAGTGATGGTAAATTTGAGTGATATGTATCTATGGTTTCATTAGTGTGTATAGACATTTCTTTCCATTGTTGAAGAATACTAGCTTCAAACCTAAACAAAATGTATTCATGCCTCACAAGTGGAGTTCAAGGGATGTTCATTCAAATATAATATTCATTAAACAATTATTATGATTAGGATAAGTCATAATGAGTTTGGTAAAATTAATTTGAGATGGGAGATGAACAAAATATATTATGGGATCCCATTCATCATATCTGATAGGAGATGTGCCAGATAATGGTGCATAGTGTTGAAACAAATCTATTGAATGAAGTGTGTAAGTACATTTAAATTAATGTTGATAAGAGGTATTTGCTTCATATTTAGATGAGGTGGTTTTATTGAGTGTATCCAATTAAGTTTAAGTAGTTTTTGTTTTGAGATCAAAGTTAAAGTAATTTATGGCTCTATATAATATTTTTTAGGTGGTGAATAATTTGAATAAGAAAGTGGATTTTAAATTTTAGGTGGGTTATATTGATAGTATTTTGATGATAAATGAGAACTAGAATTTGTATAAATTAAGAGTGAATGAGTATCCAAATGTGGTGTTTGAGTAAAATCATTTAGGATAGTAAATGAAGGGGTAGGTTATTTTGTTGGATTTGTGGAGATCATTATCGTATGTCCAAGTTCTATGAAATGAGATGGGTAAGAATATTAGATAGTAAAGAAAGTGGGAAAGTTGTTATAGTTATAATTCAGGTAAGAATCAATATAAGAAACTACTCTCATGATAATTCTTAGATTGAAAACATTCTCATTATTAATATCAATGAAAGTTTTGACAATGTTTGTAGTGGGAGATTGAGAAGTACTTGATTGATGATTAGGAAGAGGGTACTTGTAAATTTTAAAGTGTGTGTTAGCTTGACTAATGGAATCATGTTTTTTTGGTTTATTGAGCCTTGGATATCACCTCATAAGGTTTTTAATGATCATGAATTAGTGTTTCATGGTCAAAATTAGGACCCAAAAGATATTCAAGAGAAATGTTTGTATAATTGATAGAAAGTTTCATGAGAATGGACGTAAATTTCATGAAACCAACAAAAATTGTGTGGGTCATACCAACATTTTGTAGGGTAAGTAGGATCAATATCTCATATTGAAGGCTTAGGAATATGATTTTAATTTTATTATACGGAAAGAGGTTTGTGATAATCCATGTTGTCAACTTAGGAAAATGTAGCACTAGTTTGTGATAAATGGTTAGTTGAAAGTGGTTTTGAGAGAGTAGAATCATTGGAATCACTAGGATTAATAAGATGAATATTGTGGATGGAATCATATTTATCCATAGCACCATCATTTTTATCATGTCTATTTTTTTAATTTCACATGCATTCAAGTTTCAACATGAGGATGGGAAGGACAAAATTATCTTATGATAAATTATTGACATTTGGCTTGGTTTAGGAATTCTTTAAAATTTTTGGGACAAATGATCTTAACATGGTATTATAATCTAGGATTAAAAATATTAGTGAATAAATGGAAAATATTTTATTTTAAAATATTATGTTCAATTTTATTAGATAAGGTTTTCCATGATTTAATGAACACTTATACAATTATAGATTCTAATTATTTACAATTGAAGTGAGATAAATTTTTTAGGAAGGTCTGTAGGTGCTAGTTTTATACACCCTTGTGTATTAACATGGTGCATCATCACATTTATCCTTCATATCTAACATAATGGCCCCATTAATAATTATTTGAAATAATTACCCATTTTCCTTTACCACATGAGTTAATTAATTTAATTACTATATTCAAATAGTAATTAGCCTTATTTGACTACCCTTAGCCATAAAATCATAAAAACAAATAAAAAGAAAAAACCGTCACAACCTCATAACAAACCCATCTCATGGTTTAAAAAACCTAACAACTTAGACATTAGTTAAACCTATCTTTACCCTATAAAAAAACCCTTATGAATGGCCTAAATATCACCTCTATCCATTTTGCGCAAATCAAAGTCGATTCTCCATGATCGACATCAATCATCTTGAAATGAAATTGATCCATAAATAGATAGAGAGCCTCCTTAGCTCAGGAGACATGCATAGCACTTTTTGACTTTGAACTTCTACTAGATTTTTCTTGGAACCTATATACAGACATTGTCAACACTTTGCCACCTTGTGGAACCTTTATTCATGCAACTATCGAGGGATTTCAAATATTTTTTAGCATACTTTTATAGTCTTATTTATTTGCATGCTTTTAATCCATTCAAGGTTAGCATTTTACATCAATTCATTCATATTTAAATCTTGTTGTCTTCAGCACCTCTATGTCAACATTTTAATCTGGTTTTCATCATTTTATCAAATTTACAAGTCATTATTATCACCTAAATTCATAGTTTAGCATTTTACTCAAAATCAACACTAATCCATCCAAATCGATGTCTATCTTATAACATCATCATCAATCCCTACTAAACTATTAAAATAACATTCACAATCCTAAAAACTTGTTAAATCCTACAAGCTATTTTTTGAAAATATATCTTTCACATGTAGATGATGTTGTCTAGATTAGTGTATGATATTATTAGCATATTTGATCTCCCCATTATTCCATAACCTTTATTCACTAATCAAAGTGACATTGTATTCAAATTATGTCTTTTCACTAAGGTTTTCACACCGAATTAGGAAAGCATTAATGAACAATTGGCTATAATTTGAGAGGATGTTGATATAGTTACTAAATTTTGGGATGATTACTTTGATCACATTAATCTTGTTCTAGATTAGACATCTTTATTATTATCTATTTTCATCCTATCCTTATATATGTTTGTAATTTCATGTTTATTTATAAACATGAGTGTTAAATGTGGGCTGACATCCACCTAAGGAAGTAGATCACTTCTTTTGATTGGTTTATTACTAGGTAACCCATTCATCTTTCTATTAATCAATTTTTGTGTGTTAATGTGATTCCAGGTTATTCCTCCCAATCCAAAGAGGAGATCCCACAAGTTTGATCAACAATTGATCTCCATCTCTAGGTAATATTTAAAACCCTTCATTTACTTTATTTTTAGTAGCTAATTAGATCACATTGAAAAAAGTGAAAAAATACTAAAACATTTTGGCACACTCAGTGGGAACTAGGTCTCATCTTTTATTTTAAAATTCAAAATTCTTGAATTTGCTCTCTTTCCCTTTCTTTGTGTGAATTTATCCAAAAAACATTAAGTTTACATTTTATTTCCTTTTTAAGGTTAAAATAAATTGCACTCATTTTTTTTTTGCTTAAGTAATTCACGTAGAATTATCTAAGTGGTGAACTCATTATAGTCATCACTCTTTCACACACAAGCCAAATCATAGTCTCAAAAAACTCATCTAAACACTTGACATAAGGAAACTGATGAGGATTTCATCACCTCATGAAAACCTTCTTCTAGCAATCCCACTAGGATTTCACCACCAAGGGGAAGACCAACTCAGTTCTTTGGCTAAGTATAATCTTTGGACCATTAGTATATCTTGGCTAAGCACCCACACTGGCCATGGGATTGTGACATGAGTGGAGCAAGCCCCAAATATCAAGCCACATACCAATACCAATATAGATTTTCTTTGAGTGCTAAAAAAAAAACCCAAAACCATCCTTAGATTACCATTTCTTAGGACCTTCATTATCCCTTTTCTTTATTTCTTTTCACATCTTAAAATTAAAAAGATATAAAACCTTTTTGGAACAACTTTAGGTTGTGCATCTGTCATCCACAATTAAAAGTGAGATAAATAAAAAATAAATGGTTGTTTTGTTTTTTATTTCTTTTTCATCTCATGGTTTTTACTAGGCAATAATTAAAGAAAAAATCTATAGCAGGTGTCATGTCCTCTCCTATAGAACATACACCTAGCTCCTTGTCTACCCCTAAGTCCTTTGAAAATCCTATGTTGCCACACTTTTATTCTCAAGGATCCTTTATTTATATAAATATTGGAAAATGACCCTATTTCTCTCAATTACTACCTTAGTAATCGATTAATGCACATTCCTCTTTCCCCCCATACGTAAGATTCTTGATATTTATATAGGATGCTTGTCAAGGGAACTGAGAAAAATGAAGGATTTACCATGACCATGGTATCCTCTTCTACCAGATCTTTTCTATTTGGCTCTAATACTTAGATGATGTAACCTTTAGAAAGACAACCACCTATATTATCTACCAATTCTCCAACCCCCATTACTCAAGTTCAATGTGATTATACCACTCAGTATATATCCACTATTCCTACCCAAAAATTAGTAGTATCAATCCCTATAAGTCTCCCACATATCAAAATGAGTCTAGTATATAGTTTAAAAGCTATGTAACATACATAATAAATCCCTCTAATGCAACCTCCCCAACAATATGTATCCATGAGTACTCAATATATGGCTCCATCATAGTCATTGGGGACCACTTATTTCCAATATTCTACATAACAAAATATTTTACTACAAGTCCCATAGTACATGGCGGCATCCCATCCCATTATGTCCATTGCAGTTGTATACCCTTCCTCACAACCCCTATCTACTCTTTAGTAAGGTGTATTAGGGAATATAACTCAAAATAACCCCCAAGTAGACCTCATAAACATCCTTATGAATAGGAATTCTAATTTGGAAGACTCCACCTCCAAACATAATACTATGCCCACATATGAAGAAATTTGTAGGGATCTTATCAACCCATCTATTCCTATCTAACCATATCCATCACAATGGGAACTTCCCAAGTTTACTAGGTTTTATAACAAAGAATATCCCTAGAAACATCTTAGAACATTTCAACATGTGTGTTACCTTATATCACATGACAATGCATTACTACTTAGGACATTTCCCATGTCATTATCAGGAGATGCATTAGATTAGTACAGCTCCATCCCTTAGCATTCACTCTTTTCCTTTGGGAAATTGGGCCAAATTTTCTTAAAATACTTCTCATCAACATTTCTCTAAAAGTGAGTTTCATAGATTTAAATGGCATTCGATAATTTGAAGATAAATCCATATCAAACTTTGTAACTCATTGGCATAGCCTGGTTAACCAGTTAACCTTTTCCTTAACACAACCT
The DNA here is from genome assembly GCA_037957365.1 of Torreya grandis. NCBI lineage: Eukaryota > Viridiplantae > Streptophyta > Pinopsida > Cupressales > Taxaceae > Torreya > Torreya grandis. The sequence continues at coordinate 1,778,047 of JARHVA010001314.1, forward strand.
AAATTAATTAAATTATTTTCATGCTCTTGTGTAAAACATATCTCATCCATGTTACAAATTCAAACCTTTAAAACTTTTAACGAATCCTTTACAATGGCATGTAAACTCAAAATTTGGGGCATTGAAGAGGGAAAAATTAAGTTACGTAAAAAATACTTCAAACCTAACCCCTCAAAAATCAATAATAATTATCCTAAACCAAAAGGGTCAGCAAATTCTATTATTATAAAATTTCTTCCCCTCCAACACCTAATCAATCATGACCATCCACTTCTCAAGCATACCCACCTAGGGGCCTTACTCATTTTTTATGTAAGAAATATACCCATTTAGGAGAACCTTATACTTTTGTATTGGATAAAATCCTACAAGCAAGCATTATTGAGCTCCCTCTGATTACACTAGTCAATGATATGTGTCCTAAACCTACTTGGTATAAAGAGGATGAATATTGTGCCTATCACAAGGTAATATGACATGACATAGAATGATGTCAATTCTTTAGATGACTGGTACAAGACCTCATCGACAAGGGGGACCATCATTTAGATAATACAAATGATCCTCCCAACCAATCTTTAGATATTTTTAGATAGCCATTTCCAAACCATCCATCTACATCAAGCACAATTTAAGTTAATCCTAGAGAAACACAAAATCAGCCTACACATATGATTGATATAATCTATGACCAATTATTTCCTAAATAAGCTCCAAATAATTTTTTGGTCTTGGATCTCCTTACAAGAGATGATTTCAATATAATTCAACCTAAAATTATCAAAACAACTCCCAAAATCTCTATAAATATCCCTAATCTCATTACATGGGGTTGTTTGTGTGAACCATCCCCTTTATCTTCTTGAACTGAGTCTCCTAAAAAGGAAAATGAAACCACTCCTTGAGATGTCATAGATAAACATCTTGATTATTATAGACTCAAACCTTCCACCCCTTTGGTCCTTAGTGAACCTCTTCATGGTATGCACCTAGATCACAATATAATGTGATCCTATCAATTTTCTTGATACCAAGACCCTTTGAAATAATCCTTTATCACAATGCCTCTTTACCCTAAAGATACTAAGGGAAAGGGTAAATCTCCTATCATTGATAGTTTGGATAATTGTCTTGGTATTACATCAAAGAAATACTTCATCTAAATACCCCTTATATTCTCAACATGTGAAAGAGTAAAGGGCTAACCCATTTTATATCATCTCCATCATCTATTTTAGGTACTCATCTATCTTCCAAAATGGCTATCCCTATCATAGGTTCTTCCATTCAAACATGTGGGAAATTGAAAATTCTCCCTCCATTATTAAACACACCTCCATCTTGATATCCACCATCTTTTCCCAAAGGACCATTTGATAAATTTAAATAAAAAGTGCCTAAGGTCATCCCTACTATAAAATCTAAACATCAAAACCAAATGATCAATACTTTGCCAAAAAATATTGGACAACCTATTATAAGACCATAAAGTGACCCTTTTAAAGGATCTTACACTTTAATCTTAAGAAAATTGTTGGGTACATCCCTCATAATACTACCACATATATGTCCCATTAACCTTCACCCCTAAAGACCTACTTGGTATAGGAGTCAGGAGATATACACATATCATGAAGTACTTGGGCATGATACAAAAACATTTAATTCCCTTAAGGCCATAATCTAATAGCTAGTCCAAGATAATGATCTATTAATTAATTATCTAAATGATAAAACTCATAAGCAAAAAGTCACCATCCTAAATATTCCACCTATCCATAATCTTGTTGATCTTAGAAGTGATGAAGAGTCAATGGCTTCTTTGGATCCCCCATTATTCTACATCAATGTTGTCCATGTAGCCACCTACTCTCAAAATCAAAATCCTAATAAAGCTAAGGTTTTACTTATAAGAGCCTCTACTCCTAATACACCTAAACCATCTAAAAAAAAGCCTAAAGTCTCTATAATAGGAACTACCCTAGCTAAAGCCAAAGAGTTGGTACAAATCTCCATATTAAAATAATTCCACCAAATTCCTATTTAAATATCATTCTATAAACTTATAAAAAAATCTCCACACCATTGACAAGCAATGATAGAAGCACTCTAAGATATTGAGGTCTAGCTAAATGATCCTTAACCATTGTCAACATTTATAGGGGCCCTCCAAATGATATCAACTATTAGTTTTACTAATTCTAAAGCCATTTACTTATCACTTAAAGATCAATATCCCTCACTTTTCATCATAGCTTAAATAAATCAAACTCATATGAAAATAGTTATGATTGATAATGGGGCTAGTATCAACATTATTTCTTCACACACTTTCCAATAGATATAGTTCTCCATGCATTCAATGACATAGTAGCACCCACAATAGGAATGGTTGTCCTTCTCATTTGCACAGGTTCTCACACCCTCCATGAACTCTTTTATGTCATGGAAGGGACATTCTAATATAACATTTTATTAAGACATCCATAGATTTATGTGATGCAATGCATCCCCTCCACCATCCATTACTGTATTAAGTTTAAACATGAAGGCTAGGTCCACATCATCCCCACTGCTCATCCCTTCAAATCATGTAACTGTACTTTTTGACTAATTGATGTCATAATACCCTTGCCTAACACAATCCCATCTTTGCCCTCTAATCAAGCCTCGACTAACATGACTACTCCCACTTCAAAATTACTATCTCATGAGCCCATTGATTCCATGATGTATCACCTTCTAATGGGATAATATCAGCTATTAAACCTTAACACATTACCCACTCCTAAGGAATATGGCCATCTAGATAAACAACCCATGTATCTACCCAACCTAGGTGAGCTCATCCCATTTGGGTCACCATTTTTATGTATGCATTTGATATATGGTGGAATAGATCAAACCACCCCAATGATTGAAAATAAAACCCATGATAAACCCTTTATATCTAATTTATCATTTCTTAATAAACCCTAGTTTGTACAAACCTACCTTTATCATTATGCCTAGAAGGGATTCGACATGGGTAGATATGAGTAGGGTCCTCATGACATCGCATTAGGATATTTTGGAAAACCATATGAAAATCATGGCTTATGATTTTATAAATATCCTAAATCCTTTACCCAACCCAATCTTCTACCATTTTTGGAAGAAGAAGAGCAATCTTTATCATCTAATACCTCTTCCTTGACTAGTGACATTGTATTTATCCCTTCTAACTTTTTTTTAATCAATTTAATCTCCATATAACCCCTCATATTTTACCATGGTGGAAAGACATAAATTATTCCTTTAGTATATCTTACATTAATAGGGCATTATATGCTAACCATTCTTATTCTTCAGTGTCAGGATGATGAGTCAATCTTGACTCATCTAGGCACTAAAAACTCTTATCTACATAATTTTCTTCCATTTAAAACATCTAGCTTATTAAATGGATCCATTATTGACATTAGTAATGGGTCTCAAGAAATCCTAAGGATTATTAAAATTAGAAAAACCTTAAATCCCCAAGAAAACCAAGATTTTACCACTTTTTTATCAGACCATAGTGAGGCATTTCCTTGGTCTTCTAGAGATATGCCTAGTATTGACCCCATAATAATTATCCATAATATCATCACCTTTCCTAATGCTAAATCAATAAAACAAAATCTCTATAAAATGCATCCCCATATCGTACTCTTAGTAAAATAGGAACTATAGTACCTCTTATCTGCTAACTTCATTCAACCCATCAATTATCCTTAATGGATGGCTAATATCATTATAGTTACTAATCCTACAGGGGGACTTCATATCTGTACTACATTTCATGAATTTAATCTTGATTGTCTAAAAGATTATTTCCGTCTCCCTAAAATCAACCAATTAAAGGACCTAACAACTAGCCATGAAATGTTATCCCTTACGGATAGCTTTTTTGTTAGAATCAAATAATTATTACACTATAAGATCAACATAAAACTACACTTTATTACTCCTTGAGGGACCTTCTACTACCATGTTATGACATTTGGCCTAAATAATGTAGGATCTACCTATCATTGAGCCATGACTTATATATTTCATGATAGAATCCACAAAATCATCAAATACTATGTAGATGACCTACTTGGGAAGTTAAAATTCCATGAGGATCACTTATCCATACTTAAGGTTATCATCAATTATCTACTCTAGTGTCATGTGCATCTAAATCCAAAAAAGTGCATTTTTGGTGTCTTGATGAGTAAACTTTTGGGTTTCATTATTTCTATTCAAGGAAAAGAAGTGGATCTCACTAAAATGAAGGCCATTATAGAAATGCCTCCTCCATCCAACCTTAAGCAACTTTGTATTTTATAAGGTAAGCTCTAGTCTATCCATCATTTTATATCCTAGTTCTCATATCAGTGTCAACCTTTCCACCATTTATGAAAGAAGGATAGTCACTTTATATGGGATTATAATTGTTAAGAAGCAATTAACACACTCAAAGACTATCTCCTATCACCTCATGTCCTCACTCTACCTAAGGAGGGGCAACCTTTCTTCCTTTATATCACATCTACTGACCATGCTCTAGGTGTTATGCTTACCCATCAAGATGAGCATCATAAGGAATAGGTTGTTTATTATATAAGTCATACCCTCATAGAATATGAAACATAATATCTGCATACCAAAACACTATGCCTAACATTATTTATTATAGCCTCTAATCTTCATCATTACCTACTTAACCATAAGATGTATGTAATTATGACTATTTAACCCCTTAAAGTCATTCATTCTAAGCCTTATCAAAATAAACGAATGGTCAAATGGATCATGCTTCTAGCTGAGTTTGATCTAGAATTTCCCCATTAAAAGTCTATTAAAGGATAGATTATTTTTGATCAGTTGGTTGAAGCACCTCTTATTGATAACAAACTAATAAATTGTGAATTTATTGATGAATCTATCACATCCACTTCTCATTTAATCCTAAAATATTAAATGACTCTCTTCCTTGATGGGTCCAAATGTGAGTCTGAAGGTAGCACAAGAATTATATTTATCCCTCCTCAAGGTATTCCCATGTCTTTATCTTTTAAATTTGACTTTGATTGCACCAATAACATGGTTGAATATGAAGTGTTTATTATAGGCCTTCAAATTGCCCTTGCACTAGGAGTCAGATCCCTTAATATCTATGGTGATTCTCAGCTAGTGATCAATAAAATTACTAGTATATATCAATGTAAGAATGATACCCTCCAAAAATATAATACCTTAGCTAATCAGCTTCTATCTACTCTCAAACATTACACCATCCAAACTACTCCTAGATCAACTAATAAGTTTTTTGATACTATGCCATCTCTTGCCTCTTTTATCCCATCCTCATCTCAATAGTCAAAGCTATTTGTCCTTATCCATTGAGTTAACCAGCCATCCTACAAAATAAATGATCTTCTATCTATCAATAATATCAAGAAAAACCTAAGAGTGCCATGTTACACACAAATATTTACTTATTTATCTATAGGACTATCTCTTCCCTATCTATCCAAAGGTGTTAGGCATGTCTTTCAACTGAAAGTTACTTTTTATACTATACTAGGGGGCTTTCTCTATAAGCATGGCTTCAATATCAATCTTATTTATTGTCTTTAAACTCATGAAGCTACCTTAGCTATCTAGGAATTACATAATGGGTCATGTAGTGGACACTTTATTGTCTATGCAATCACTAAAAAAATCTTACATCTAGGCTATTATTGGCCCACTATGAATCAAGATTATTGCAAATACATTAGGAGGTGTATAAAATGTTAGTAGCATGAAAAATTATCCCATGTCCCTAGTAAATCCTTGTAGGTATCAAGATACTTTTGGCTATTCTCCCAATGTGGGCTTGATCTTATAGGGAAAATCAACCCTAAGACCTCTTAGCATTATGGCTTCATCATTAGCGTTATAGAATACTTCACCAAGTGGGTAGAAGTTGTGTCACTTATCTCAACCAAGGTAGAAAATATTTTGTATTTTAACCACCATCATATTATTTGTTGTTTTGTAATTCCATATAAAATAATAATATATAATGTAAAATATTTCAAGAATAAGAAAGTCCAAGCACTATATGACTCATTTAAAATTAAATTAAGTTTTTCCTTGCCTTACTATCCTCAAGCCAATGGTCAATTAAAAGTATCTAATAAAACCCTAGTCAAAATCCTAACCAAATTCATCAATGAATCTAGGAAGGATTGGCATCTTCATATCCCTTTCACCTTATGGGCATATTGAACTAGTATTCAAACCCCTATAGGTGATACTCCCTTTTCCCTAGTCTATGGTACATAAGATGTACTTGCTTTAGAAGTCCAAATTACCTCTCTTTATGTCTCCCTTAAAGACATCATTTATAATGAGGATTTTTATCATGATCACTTATCCTAGATTGATTTCTTAGATGAATATCATGTGAAAACTATTGATCACCTTCATATATATCAAGAATGACTAAAATGATCATATAATCAACATGCAAGAGAATAAGAATTTAACATTAGAGACATTTTACTAAAATAAAATCAACATATCACTAATATGGAATGAAGTAAAAGGGGTAAATTTTCTCCTAATTATATTGGACCATACATCATAACCCATAAATATGGATCCAGGGCATATCATTTGGTCTCTCTTGATGGTAAACTAGAATGAAAACCTCTGAATACATTGCATATGCATCCTTTCTATCGTTAATAGATCTTGGCTCATCTTGGTTAGCTTATCTTAAATATTATCATATCCTCCTATCCTAGAATACCAAATAATGATATGAGATTTATGTGGTTATCTGGTAGACACTATAACTTAAACCTTAAATATGAATACCCTAGATCTATCCATAACATTCTCTCATGGATATGTTTCACCTATAATAAGAAAAACCCCAAATCATTATTTCCCTTATTTCTTAAAAAAAGGTCATTAATTTTCCAAGATAACATAATCACCTCATGTAATGAACTCATAGAAATTATCCTAAGGTATATTTTTATGCCAACTTGCATTACTATATTTGGGATCTAAAATCAAGTAAGCAGTGAAAATTAAAAGTATAAAAATAGGCTAAATAAATATAATAATCCCTCAAAGGATAGTTATACTCAAATATAAAGGCAAATAATAGACTAATCCCTTGAAGAAAAGTTGTGTAAAAACATTTAAATGTAGACCACTCCCTTGAAGGATGGCTACCAAGCAAAAAACTTCCTGCATTGATTAGTTTTCAAATTATGCCACTTAAAAGCCTTAAAAAACAACCAAATAAATTGTTAAAAGCAATATCCCAAGAAAGCTTCCCATATCAATCAGCTTTCTAAAGGTTATCTCTAAAGTAATCCATCTCCCATCCCACCAAAAGCATATAATCCTAATAAATGACCAAGGTCAAAGCTCTAGCTATCCTAGGTTGTGTCAAAATCTATTGTCATCTAGCTAAGGATGCATAGGCCATGTGTATGAGAGATTCTCTTTTTGGTTATGGTCCAAGTCAATGCCAAGAAAATCCATAATATATAATCACTAAAACCCATAAAATCATAACCATTAAACATTAAAAGCTATGTATAATCCATAATCATAATCCATTTATTAAAAAAATATCTCATGATATAACATCCATAATCCATAACATGTAAAATCCATAATCAATAATCCGTAAACATCAATAGAATATATGATATAAATGATTATAATTAAAATGCAATACATCTAATCTATAATCCATTGCATCACATCATCAATAAAAGCATAACATATCCATAGCCATTAATAAATTCATAAATAAACACACATGATCCATTTAAGACATAACAATGTATGTATGCATATACATCAAGTGTTTGTACAAATTTCATAACATAAATAAGATGGGGCTCTCAACCCATACAATACAATCTACTTAGAAAAATAAATCCTAATCAGATGAATGTTATCACCTCCCTCATCATCTCCTCCTTGACTCATTACACTCCCTCTATTAGTAGACCCCCCATGTGTCCTCTATGATATGTTATGTCTATCCACGTATGAATTAAACTAATCTACATCTGGTAGGTATCTCTATACTATCCTCTTGTAATATGACATATCTACAAGAAAATAGTTGTACCTCTAAAGTGGTATAATATCTATAAGAATAGCACTGTATCATATAATATCTAGAGCTGGTCTCTTTACCAAAGTAAACATCATCTACTCTAACTCTTCTTGATACCTATCCTACTCCTATATATCCTAGTCATGCTAACATCTCATGCTATCGAGATCACCTTGTAATGTGGCAATCTAGTCTGGTAAAGTATCATGGGTTACTCATGCCTCCTATAGCTCAGCCCTCATTGTATCCCTCTTTGCAACAATTATAGTTATATCTATATTCTTTTTGGTAGTGGCATCTTATAGTGATACATCCTCCATGTGTGCATTAGGGGCATCTTGATCCTCTATGTGTGCATCTATGGAATCCTACTCAGCCTCCATCATCTCCTCAATAACCATCTCCTACCAAGTTTTCACTAGTCTATCCTATCTCCTCCCCATCTCTGCTACAAACCATGCTACATAATCATCTGTATAACCATATCATCCAGGTCGGTAGTGGAAGGCTCTCCCCTGGCCCCATCAAGATTACTATAGTATTTAGAGTAGGCTGCTAGAGCTCCATTTCATCTCACCTATACATGCATGGGGCTAATCATATATGTTATAGCAACTCAAATTGATGATGTACCCTATGAAAATAGAATATCTCTAGATGCTCCAACCATCATCCATGTACCCATATCTCTTAAGAAACATCCCCTATCTCCACATCTAAACTAGGCCACACTGGGAAGTGTACATATGGCCTCTAAATAACATCTCCTATATGTAAGTCACTGAAAACCTATGTATAGTATGCTAGATCTTGTACTACCCTATCTACTTATAAAACCACTAGGTCTTCCTTCCACCAAAATAAGCCTACATTGTAAACCATGTCTCCAAAACCAATCCATGTGGTCCTTATGGGGCAAATCACACAAATGTGATCATATGCCTAACAATGTAATACAAAAGTAATGTTAAGTCCTGATCTATTCTCAATTCACTAGCCACACAAATCCCTATAAATCTACCCCACTAGTGTGGGTGCCCAACAAAAATAGTCTTAAACTCCACCATGTCCACTATGACACCAATGAAGATCCATGGTAGTCACCCTCCCATAGAATTAGGTAGCATATAGCAAGTCATTACCAACATCATCATCAGTAGCACTAGTCTCTCTATAGGGTCTTGGTCATATAATGGTTGGAATGAAAACCCCCCAGCAATGACTCTCATGTCTAATGCATCCTCACCATATAATCACACTAGTGCCATCACTCGTCCATCCTTGTCAATAGTATAAATAGGGGATCCTTAGATTGATACTCATAAAATCTAATGGATGTATTCTATGGTGGTGGTCATCTTACCAATCATTAGCCAAAATGTATTGGTGGTATAATCCCACCACTCTAGCAAAGCCACCATCATGCCAATATCCTGATGGATATGGTAATAATTAAAAATCCCTCCAAATCTAATAATATCTAGATGGGCCCAATACTCATCACCCATGACCTCTCTTAACTATGTCAATAATTAAGGGATCCTATCCCTCATCATCAATAGCTCCCATGCCTATCACAAACATATTTTTGATTAATCAAGAGCCTAACTTTCCTGATTTCTATTGATATTATAAGGATCAATGTTGATTTACATAATCGACATTGATCCTTATGGATTGTAGTTGATTTACATGGGGAACATAAATCTATATAGATTAGTGTCAATTTCCTCCCCCCCCAAGAATCCTCTCCTAGGTCTTACATTCCTAAAATACCCAAAAAAAATCATAACCTACCTACCCTCCCCACCCATAAAATTTTAAAAATGAAAAATCTTCTAAATAGAAAAAAAATAAAATACCTTAAGAAAACATAACAATAATAAATTTCACCAAAACTACATTTTTTCTACTACATAGTAAAGTCATCATCATCCACTCCCACTCACCTCCATCGTCTCTCACCTAAGCTTGAAAGGTGGAAAAACATAAAATTTTGCTCTCAAATACTTGTTCACATCGATAGATAAATGAGACTTATACCACATTAGATGCTTATTTATAGCCCTTTCCATGATTAACATCAATTATTCTAATTGATGTCAATCCCTTAAATCAACATCAATCCCTTATGGATCGATGATTGTTTTAGATTATTGAAATTTTTACACTTATGGACCCTTTCACATGATTCCAGTCTAGCCCTTAAGCCCCATATTATTAGTTTTGCCATATCTATCCCATTTTGATTTCATATTAACCTTTAGATTTGAGTATTTTGACCCTTTGTCAGTTCCCCAGTCTCCTTAAGGCATACCCCTTTTTTTGGCATCTTGTCATTGTAAGATCTTGAGGGTATATTTTATCCTAAAAACATTCATCTTTATGTATTGCATAAACCAGATGCACACCAGATGTGATGGTCCACCACTCTTATCTTTTGTTCTCTTGCTCACCTTTTATTAAGGCTAACTATTTTAAGTCTAGCATTTTGTTACTCGATTAGGTCTTTAGGGCATTACTACCTACATCACTATTTATCTCATTAAGTGCAACCTTGAAACTTATTTGAGCCATCTGCACTTCTTTTTGTCTATTGTTATCTTCCACTTGTCCATTTCCACTCATCCACATTTATTTTTACCTTCCATATTTTTCAAACCCATCATTTTTTCTATCTCACTTCTCAGTACCCGATTTGAGGGGGGATACCTCCTCACAATAAACTTAGGGCATTAGACACCTTATAGTTTTTATCTCATGGAATGCCAATGCATACTACTCAACAAAAGGAGTAGATGTAGATGATAGTTTTATACAACCTTGTGTATTAACATGGTGCATCATCACATTTATCCTACATCTCTAACATAATGGCCATATTCATAATTATTTAAAATAATTACCCATTTACCTTTACCACATGAGTTAATTAAGTTAATTACTATAGTCAAATAGTAATTAATGCTATTTTGCTACCCCTAACCATAAAATCATAAAAAAAACAAAAAAAAAACAAAAACCCTCCCAACCTTCTAACAAACACATCCCATGGTTTAAACAACCTAACAACTTAGAAGTCGATTAAATCTATCTTTACCGCGTAAACAACCCTTTTGAATGGTGTAAATATCACCTCCACCCATTATAGGAAAATAAACATTGATTATCCATGATTGACACCAATCATCCCATAATGGCATTGATCCATAAATATACAGTGAGCCTCCTCAGCTTGGGAGACATGCACAACACTTTTTGACTTCAAACTTCTACTAGATTTTTCTTGGAATGTATGTACAGACATTGTCAACACTTTACCACCTTCTGGAACCTCTATTCATGCAACTATCAAGGGATTTTGAAGGTTTTTGAGCATAATTTTAGGCTTATTTATTTTCATGTTTTCAAGCCATTAAAGGTTAGTATTTTACATTAATTCATTCATATTTAAATCTTGTTATCTTCTACACCTTTATGTCAACATTTCCATTTAGTTTTCATCATTTTGTCAATTTTACAAGTCATTATTATCACCTATTTTCAAAGTTTATAATTTTAATTAGAATAAATGTTTATCCATCTAAATAGACATCGATCATGTAGGTGTTAGTAATTTGTCTTGAGAAGGTCAAATTACTAACCCTATCATATGAAACTTTCCTAAAACTGGCCATTAACCCTTTGCAATAGGTCAAAGTGATCAATTATGGCCTAAAAGTACTAATTTTGATTTTATAAATGTCAAAAATGTATTTTAAATGGGTCATTATCATTTAAAAATAACAATTTCAAGTTCAAATATGTAGACAACCCATGCACATGGATAAATTTTGAAAGAAAATTAAACTCTTTGGGAGCTATTGGTGGGTTTAGGACCTCAAATTTTGTACACAAGGTCATCATGAGTTAGATAACCTTCTAAAAAAATTTCATGGCCATGCATGAGTGGAGATACTTGCTATTTTTTAACAGTCCTTAGTATGTTCTTTGGAGATCACCATTGGAGCAGGCATCATTTTGGAGTGATACAAAAGCTTCTAAATGTAGGAAAAAGTTTGAAAATCATGGGATAATGTTTCTAAATCATAATAAAACCTTTAAAGAGTGTCAAAACTATAAATTTTAAGAAAACCATGGTCATACAAGCTTTTGCAAGCAAACATACATAAAGGTCAAAAAGGGTTTTTTTTTGACTTTTTAATAAAAATGTTCTTCTAGAGTGTTTTTATAGCATGGTACAGACACCATGATTTTTTTAGACATAGGGATGCAGGTGAGGAGTTGTTTTCATTTTGGTAGATTATTCATTTTTTGTAGTTCTAGACACCCTTCCAAGCCTCCCATTCAGATGCTCGTATCTTTTACCATGTGTGGAGTTTTGAAAAACAATCTTAGTATGTTTTGATTACCCATATTTAATTATAATTCATGAATAATTGATATTACTTTAGGGATTTTTATTTATGAATAATTTTTAAGAGCATAGGTAGCTTAGAATGTAGTCAAAACTTATATATTTGGAATGGGAACATAATATTTTTAGGGATGTTAGGGGGTAAATTTTATATATGTAAATGGAAATATTTTGGTATTTGGAGCTCTTTACTTCATGAATCATCATTTTGAAGATTTAGCTTTAAAGCCCACTTAAACCCACAAAAAACTAATTTTACAAAAAAGTTGATTCTATTGACATAAAATCATCTTGGATAAACCTAAAACATTCTCAAATGTCAATTACACTTAAGAGAGTATTCCATAAATTTAAATTTTATGTATGGAGATGTACGAATGAGGGAAGAAATCATGTTTTTTGTGAAAAAAAGCATGTAAAATGATGTACAAGATAGTTCAATAAAATATAATAAACGGAGAAAAAATCTTAAGACTTGTTATTAATCCTCAAATTATAATTTGGTCATAAATCATCTGAAAAGTCCCCTAACCATCTTGATCAAATGGCTAGTCTACAGGAAAATGGAGCAAAATATGCCTAGTCAACCATACTCACTGAATGGTGAGTGTTTTCTCATAAAAATCACATATCTTATGATAAGAAAAATTTTCCAGGTCTATTTAATTATTTTTTCAAGTTTTATGTCATCTTGTTTCAGGTTTAATGGAGTCCAAATGTAAAAAGATAGGTTGTTAGGCCTAATTGGTCAATCAAACAAGTAAAGAATAACATTAAAAATATATAAAATGAATTAATTTTGGAGTTACCACATGAAATATCTGATATTATTATAGATATTGATATATTTTTTAATTTTAAATGCTATTTTATGCAAGGAGGATCCAAGGGGAGCTAACTAGCCTTGAACTTCCAAACCAAGCCTCAGTGGACTAGTTGACCAACATCATGAAATATTCCTTTGTTATCATTTAAAGAATGATATTAAAATAATTCAATATTAGTTCAAGTGGAGATAAAAACCAAATAATGACATTAATGACATGCAAGGAAAGTTTACCAAGTCAATGGGGCCCACCTTTTCTTGTTTCAATGTTAAAATGGATTTCTTGCAAAACAAGAAAATCAAAAGATTTTTTAAGACTATTGTATTCATTTTTGAACTCAAAATATAATAGAGTTAATATCAATATGGGCCCACCTATTTTCAATGCCAAAGTTTGAGAGTGCATGCATGCTTTGTGAAGGAAAACTATTAAAAGGAGTTTTCTAAATATTGTAATAGGGAGTTGATTAAATCATTGTAGAAGGTTTTAGTCTTTATTTAATTAAAGAATACTATTAATTATGTGAATCAACTCCAATTAGGATTTTATTAGATTTTAAGACTTATATATTGGATTTTTGAAGCCATTTCTTAGAAATTTTAGAAGTAGAGAAGAAATTGTAATTGACACCATTTATAAAATAATGAAGATTTTTTGCATATGGTTTTTTTTAGATCAAAATATAGTGTAATTTGATTGTGTAATAGCATACACGTGGCATATAATTACCCTTTTATAGGTCCTTTCCACACCTACTATGAAAATATAATCCTCTATAGATCATTGAAAGAGCTAAGATTTAAATTTGCTTTACAAACTTCTTTCAAGCCTTATTTTGAAACACTGATGTTCAAGATTGAATATAGAGTTTTATTTCAGATTCATGTGTGTCTTACTTATTTTTAGAAATCTTTCATATAAAAATCAATTATTTAGGTGAATTAACCCATTAGATAGGATTTTCATTATAGTTTCCTTCTCTTTTTTCATCCCAAAAATCACAATAGATCAAATTTAATTGATAAATTTTAATGGAACCAACTTTATTTGGAGGTTATTCTCAACATAGAGTTAACCACACTCTGAGAAGTTTCAATTATATCAGTTGGATTGAGGGTGTGTTTTGCACATCTTTAAGCATTGTGCTCTTTAGAGTGATTATAGTTTCTAGCATGCCTGGTGGGACAATCTTGTAGTAAATCATCTTTAAATTTGATTTCTATTACTCTTGTGGCTCTTATCTCAATTTGAAGGTACATTATATACCATAATTCTAATTATCTTCATGAATTTATAGGCTATGGAAGCTCACATAGAAGAATTTCATCATTCTTCTCCTTTTCAACATTTCCCAGTATGATCCCCATGACCCATATCATCCATGTGAAGAGTGTACAGATCCTTATCAGTAGTATGAAAGCTCATACCAATCCTATAACCATGATCAATATGCATCTCATCATCATCCATATGAGCCTTACCCATTACAAGATCAATCACCTTCCAAAACTCTATGAATTTTCATGATGAGATAGATAAAATGAAGAGGGTAAGCCAAATGATTGCTAAAGAGTTATTAGCCTATAAACAAGAGTTATTTGATAAGAAATCCCACTCCCAAACATCAATACCTCTTGCTTCCCCATATCAATATCAATGGATTCCAAGTCCATCCCAGTAAGAAGCTTTCCCAATCATGCCTCAAGTTGAAATTCACCCAATATTAGACATTCAGCCCTCACCCCTTCCCCCTCAAAATCCTAAATATTTTGTTTCATGGAAATTAATTCAATAAATATTGAAATAGAGAGAGGAGGTGATAGTTGTTCAACTTTAGTAACCTCAAGATCAAAATTAGGTATATATGGCACAACCATTAGATCTTTCTCATCTTATTAAATATTTTTAGGGATCTATTGTACCTATCCTAGAGAAGAAACCCATCCTTTCTAAATCAAAATAAGAAGTTAAAATTGATGTAGATGGAGATGAAAGAGTATTGCATGATCATAAATAGGACATCATCATTGACAAACTTAGTGTCAAATATGAAATTTATGAAATCAAAGACATTACTACTGTAATTAAAGATTAACTGAGAGTAAATGATGAAATTCAAGAAGAAATCACTTAAATTATTCATATTGAATGTGTTTTCCATGAGCTTATTCATATAACAAGGGCTATCATCCATCATGAAGAAAAAGAGCTTGCAAAAGTGATAGAAAATGAGTACCAATTACCATAAGAAGTTGAAGATAATTTCTAGCCTTATGTTATAATTATACTTTAAATTTAGGAGAATAAGTATTTAGATTTGTTTGATATCTTTTGTTTAGGGTATTCTTTATTGTAATGTGGTCCATTATAAGATGAGAAGAGTGCTCTCACCAAGCAAGAAGCGGTTGTTTTCATAGAAGATGACATGTTTGAACATTTCAAGCATGGTTATCAACCTCTCTTATCATTTTTAGATGCTTGTATACTTTTAGAAGCTGAGTATGAACATAAATGGCCTCAAGAAGTCATAAAATATGAATCATCACTCTTAGAGGTCAGACTTTAAGATATGACAAAGAAGATATAACATGCTAGTCTACATGATCAAGATCAACAATTAAAGATGTTCTTGCAAAGTACTCAGATCTGAGAGCATGATGATTGGGTCTTGGATCCATACCTACAATCAATGTACCTAAGGGTGGAGGATGGAATCCCAAATTAAACATCACGAAGACATGAGCCTCCAATTTCTCTTAGTTTTATAAAAGAGCTATCAAGAGATGAAAAATATATTTCAAGATTGTATGGTGTGTCAAATAGCTTTCCTTTTGATCTAGGAGGATGAGCAAGGTGGAGGTCAGTTTTACACAATAGACTACCTTTCATTTAATTCCTCTATGTGATTTTCCACACATGTTTTTAGTAGTTATTTTTCCTATTTTTTTGTCCTTCTCTCCAAGTGCACACGTGCACATGTTTGTTGTTGGTATGTCAGTTATCTTGTTTATGTCTCTATCTGCAGAAGATATTCTAGTATTTAATGTATATACAAGTTTGTCATAACTAGAGTTTTTGAGTTATTTGACTAGTATTATGGTCAACACTTGAAAGTCACCAAAAATTTTAGTAATTTGGCCTGTCAAGATCAAATTACTATACCTATCATATGAAACTTTCTTAAATTTGGTCACTAACCCTTTGTAATAGGTTAAACTAGTCAATTATGGCCTAAAATAACTAATTTTGATTAAAAAATATCAAAAATGAATTGTAAATGGGTCATTATCATTTGAAAATAACATTGTCAATTTCAAATATGTAGACAATTCATGTAGAGGGATCAATTTTGAGAGAAAATCAAAAATTTTAAGATGTACAGGTGGTTTCAAGACCTAAGAATTTATAAACGAGTTAATAATGAGTTGGAGAAACTTATAAAAAAGTTTCATGGCCATTTGATGAGTGGAGATACTTTTTTTTTTGTAACAATCCTTAGCATGTTTGTTGGAGATCACCATTGGAGCAGGCATCATTTCGGAGTGCTATAGAAGCTTCTAAGTCTAGGTAAAAGTTTTAAAATTATGGGATGATGTTTTAAAATCATAATTAAACCTTTCAATAGTGTTAAAACTATATAGTTTAAGCAAACCATGCTCATATAGGCTTTTGTATGTAAATAGACATAAAGACCAAAAAAGAGTTTCTTTTTACTTTTCAAGAAAATGTGATTTTAGAGTGTTTTAATAGAATTTTATAGATTCCATGTTGTTTTATTTATGCATTGGGATGCATGTGAAGAGTTATTTTCATTTTTGTGAATTTTTCATTTTTTACAGTTTTAGGTACCCTTCCAAGCCTCCTATTCAAATACTCATATCTTTTACCACATGTGGAGTTTGGAAAACCATTATTATTATGTTTTTATTACCCATATGTAATTATAATTCATGAAAAATTGATATCATTTGAGGGGTCTTTCTTTATGAATAATCGTTAAGAGCATAGGTAGCTCTGAATGCAGTCAAAACCCTAAAAGTAGATTTCTCTATGTGATAACTTTTCATATATTTGGAATGGGAACCTAATATTTTTAGGGATGTTAGGAGGTAAATTTTGTACACATTAATGGAAATATTTTTGTATTTTGAGGTATATACTTCCTGAATCATCATTTCAAAGATTTAGCTTTAAAGCCTGCTTAAACCCTCAAAAAACCAATTTTACAAAAAGATGATTCTATTGACATAAAATCATCTTGGATAAACTTAAAATATTTTCAAATATAAATTAAATTCATAAAGGATTCTATAAATTTCAATTTTATGTATGGAGATGTACAAATGAGGGAAAAAATCATGTTTTTTGGAAAAAATAATGTAAAATGAAGTACAAGATAGTTCAATAAAATATAATAAATGGAGATAAAAGATTAATACTTTTTATTCTTCCTAAAATTTTAATTTGGTCAGAAATCATCCCATAAGTGCCCTAACCGACTTGATCAAAATGGCCAATCTATAGGAAAATAGAGCAAAATAGATCTAGTCAACCCTATTGACTAAATGGTGAGTGTTTTCTCATCAAAATCAGATATCTTGTGATGATAAAAGTTTTTACAAGTCTATTTAAGTTTTTTTCAGGTTTGATATCATCTTTTTTCATGTTTAATGGAGTCTAAATGTAATAAGATAGGCTATTAAGCCTAATTAGCCTAATAGACCTAATTGGTCAATCAAACAAGTAAAGAATGACATTAAAAATCTATAAAAGAAATTAATTTTGGATTTACCACGTGCCATATATGATATTATTATGTATATTCATATATTTTTAAATTTTAAATGATATTTTATGCAAAGAGGAGCCAAGTGGAGTTAATTAACCTTGAACTTCCAATCAAAGCTTTAGTTGACTAGTTGACCAACATCATGAAATATCCCTTTGTTATCATTTAAAGAATGATATTAAAATACTTAGATATCAGTTCAAGTGGAGATAAAAACCAAAGAATGACATTGAATGCATGCAAGGATAGTTTACCAAGTCAATGGACCCACATTTTTTTGTTTCAATACCAAAATGGATTTCTTGTAAAATAAGAAAATTAAAAGATTTTTGAAGACTATTGTATTCATTTTTTAACTCAAAATATAATTGAGTTGATTAAAGATGGGCCCACCTATTTTTAATGCAAAATTTTGAGAGTGCATGCATGCTTTGTAAAGTAAAGCTAGTAAAAGGAGTTTTCTAAATATTGTAAAAAGGAGTTGATTAAATAATTATAAAAGGTTTTAGTCTTTATTTAATTAAATTAGACTATTACTTATGTAAATCAACTCCAGTTAGGATTTTATTAGATTTTAAGACTTATATATTGGATTTTTGAAGCCATTTTTAATAAATTTTAGAGTTATAGAAGAAATTATAATTGACACCATTTATCAAATAAAGACATTTTTTGCATATGTTTTCTTTAGATCAGAATATAGTGTAATTTGAATATGTACCAGCATATAAGTGGCATATACTTACCCTTTTATAGGTCATTTCCACACCTATTTTGAACATATCATCCTATACAGGTCATTATAAAAGCTAGGATTTAAATTTTCTTTACAAACCTCTTTCAAGCCTTCTTTTGAAACACTGATGTTCAAGATTGAATGTAAAGTTTTCTTTTAGATTCATATGTGTGTCTTTGTTTTAGAGAGATTTTAGATAAAATATAATTACTCATGTACATCACCCCATTAGATAGGATTTTCATTTTAGTTTCCTTCTCCCTTTTCATCCCAAAAGGCATAGTAGATTAGATTTAATTGATAAATTTTAAGGGAACCAACCCTCTCTAGAGGTCCTTCTCAACACAAAATCATCCACAATCTAAGAAGTTCTAATTGTATTAGTTGGAGTGAGGGTGTGTTTTTCACATATTCAAGAAGGGTGTTCTCTAGAGTGATAATAGTAGGATCATCATCGATCCCTGTTAAACTATTAAAATGGCCTTGAAGTCTTTTTTCATAACATTCATAGCCCTAAAAACCTATTAAATCTTACATGCTATTTTCTTAAAATATGTCTTTCACATATAGATGACTCTACCTAGATTAGCATATTATATTTTTAGCATATTTTATCTCCCTATTGTCCCATAACCTTTATTAATTGATCAAAGTGACATTGCATTCAAATTAGGTCTTTGTACTATGATTTTCACATCTAATTAGGAAAACATTAATGAATAATTAGCTATAATTCAAGAAGATGTTGATATAGCTACTAAATTTTTGGATGATTACTTTGATCACATTAATCCTATTGTAGATTAGACATCTTTATTTTTATCTATTTTCATCTTATCCTTATATATATTTTTAATTTAATTTTTATTTATAAACTTGAGTGTTAAACATGGGATGACATCCACCTAAGGAATTAGATCACTTCTTGGGACTAGTTTCTTACTAGTTAGCCCATTCATATTTCTATTAATCAATTTTTTTGTGAGTTAGTGTGATTTTTAGGTTATACCTCCCTAGTCAAAGAGTTCCCATAATATTGATCAATAGTGCACAACTGATCTCCATCTCTAGGTAATCTTTAAAACCATGCATTTACTTTGTTTTTAGTAGCTAATTAGATCACATTGAAAAAAGTGAAAAAATACTAAAACAAGGTCATTTATTTAGAATTCATGTATCAAATCATTTAATAAGTATTATAAACTAGATATATTATGATATTTGAGTTGATTATACCAATATAAAGCATCACCTTCAAAGTTTTTTAGGAAGAGATTGGTGCAGTAAAAGTATTGAGTTTAATATAATCTTTGTATAGGTTTATGAAAGATTTCAAGTGCAAAGTAGGGTCAATGGACCCATTATAGGTGATAGTAGTAAAAATTCCACCTACATTGATGTTTATAATTTTAGGGACTAAGGGTTCATTTTTTTGATGTTTCATGGTCTTGTTAAGAAGTGGAGGTTGAGGCATAAGGTTAGCTTGTGTATCTATTAGGGTTTGGGGTGCTAGGATTTTTCATTCCCCATTGAATAGGTTGAAGATTATTTCATAATTTCAATAGTTGGTTTTGCATTTGTGACATTTTATTCATATTATTAGTTTTAAAAGTGACCATTTGGTTCATGGCTTGAAATAGAATTTGATTAGTGTTGATAGTGGCTTGGCTAGTAGAATCAACTTGAGATGAACTAGAGGTGGCATTGACATGAGTATAGACATATGCATTTTGAGTAGGCCCACTTGAGAAAACCCCATGAATATTAGTTGAAATATTATTCAAGGTTAAGGAAGAGGTAATATAAAAATTTGAAGGTATGAAAGATGAAGTGGGTACTGAAGAGGAAAATTTCATGCAAGAATTCATAGGGTGACTTTCCCCAAGGCCTATAGATAAATTATGCATAAATGAAGCTGTAAAATCAATGTAAGGTCCCATTATGATATTTTAGATAATTATAAAATACTTAAATTGATGTTAGGTGTTTTAATTTATGAAGAGTATGATTTTATTAATATATTTGAGATCAGTCTCATATTTAACAATAGGCATTTTTTTAGGATAATTAAGTGGATCCAAAGTTTTAAGAGTAGGTGACCCATAGTTTCTGGTTCTAGAGGCAACATGGATATTAGTGACATCAATATTTTATATGGAGGTATAGGGAAGGTGAGATTTAGGATGCTTAAGAGGGTTAGTTAAAGTCATCATGTATTTTTTTTCAATTTCATTAAAGATGCACTATATGATGAAAAGTGAAGATATAAATAGAAATTTGAAAACTTACTAAGTTAATCTAGTCAACTTAGTTGTGAAAGTAAGAATTAATTTTTTTGGATAAATTAATAAGTTGATATGGTTTATTTACTTGGTTAAAAAAATTAACAAAGTTTGGACAAATAACTAAGGTGAGAAAGTTGACTTAGTTCTATTGGAAAAATGTTTGAAAGTCTACTAAGTTGAGTTGGTTGACTTAGTTGAAAAGGTATAAAATAAATAGGGAGTGAAAATATACTAAATTGAGTTGTTCAACTTAGTTTTATAGGTAGTAAAAATAATAGTCTAGAGAGTCTACTAATTTCAGATAGTTGACTTATTATAGATGCAGGAAAATAAAAAAATGGATACCCTACTATGTTGTTTCTATTGACTTAATTATACAAGTAGAGTATGTAACAACTTTTACAACCTATTAAGTGAATATAGGTGACTTAGTTTTCAAGATAGGAAAAATCACAAAATGGATAACCTACTAAATCAAGCTAATAAACTTAGTTGTGTAGGAATGAGAACATAACAATATAGATAGGCCACTAAGTTAATATGGTCAACTTAGTTATACAGGTAGGAAGTTGTAGGACTACAAAAAATCATGTTCATTGATTTAGTTGATTCTAAAAAAATAGAAGTAATTTGAACTAAGTAGTTTTCAATATAGTATTAAAGTAGTCAAAATAATAACTATCTAGCACACAACTTATAATTGTATTAACTTTGGTCAATACAATCTACAATATAATAGAGAATGACAAATATCAAGCAAAAAATTTATTTTTGTAACTAAATCTAATTGATTACTTGAAAAAAAAGATAAGAAAGCTATACTAAAATTTTTTGACTAATTTTTAGGCTCTTAAGGATACTTGTTTCTCCATTAGATAGTGATGGCCCAATGTTTTAGAGCACTAACTCTGGAGCAAGTGTCATTCCTGTAGTCCATTAAACCCAGTTTCAAGGGTAGTCTAAAAGTAACTTATTGACACTAATAGCTAACCAATGAACCACAAGATCAAATGAATGTATATATTATGAAGATTCAATTAAAATTTTAATTGTATGCATTTTTCAAATACCATGATGTATGTAGAAACTAAAGACTTTGTTTAGCTAAGTACTATGAACATGAGTAATGGGTAAATCTCCTCATGCCACAATATTTGTAAATGATATACAAGGAATATAAATAGATTATCATGTATCCCTTCATGATAGTAGCTAAGTATTTTAAAAACTGTTGGTACATAATTTTTACAAAAATCAAGACAAAGAGAAAATAAAGGTTAAAAGTAATTGTTAAAAAGCCATTTTTAGTTTTTTATAAAATAAATAAACATGAAGCTAACATTTTATAAATAAAATTTGAAAATAATTAATAAGAAATTAATTTTAATTACCTTGATTATGATGAATTTAAAACATATAATAATATAATCTAGGTCGATCTAGTTAAATAACATAATATAACACAATAAAGCAAGTCAATCTAGTCTATTATGAAAATAAGCTATAAATAAACATAGTTAGCCAGGTCAAATTAGTGTGTTTGGAAAACAAGATATACATAAAAATAAGTTGACCAAGTTGACTTAGATAATTGTGTGATAAATTTTTGAAAATTAAACAAACTAGAAAAGGTAATCTAGAGATTGAAAAGTTTGACTTCTTTTACTAAAAGATGAAAATCATAAATTGAAAAAAATGAAAGTATGAAACTTGTTTAGAGTCAACCTATAAAATATAATTATATCCATTAGGTTGACTTATTTGGTTGACTAAAAATATTTAAAAAATGATTGTTAATGGTATTGTTCAAACCTGATTAAGTATTATAGTAGTAAAAACCTAAAAAATATAGAGGTTAAATGTTATCAACTAGGTTGATTCAATATATCATAAATTTATAAATTAAAATTGGTAAATTAAAACTACATAGACCAACCCAATCTATTTTTCTAAAAGCTAAAAATTATTAAACTAGACTAGATCGATCAACTTGATCTAGTTGACCATAAGTGATAAATCTAAATAATAATAAAGTATACTAAGTTGACTAAAATGACTTAGTTTAAAAATGAAACCCTAAAATCAAAATTATAAAACTAAATCATCTAGCCTAATCTAGTTGACTATAACCCCTAGACATATAAACATAAAATGATATTAGATCAAGGTCTAGTTTATTATAGAAGGAAAACCTAAATATAAATAAAAAGATTAGATCGATGCTCCCAATCTAGTTGATAGTAGAAAGATAACTTAAAAATACAAATACAAGTGGGATGGATCAATGTGATCTAGTTGACTATGTATACGAAATCTATATACGGATGTTATGACAAGATTAACAAGCATGATCTAGTTGATTATAAGTGAAAACATACAAATATGTAAGGGTTAGATTCATTTCAGGTTCACGAGAATGTATGAAACAAATTAATATAGATTTATATCTTATATGACTTAGTAAAATCCAATATCAGATAAGGTAATCAACTAGAATCCATTGCAATACATGTTTATATCAATAACATGACCAAATTAAATCCACTAAACTTAACCAAGGGATCTCTTATCACATAACACCAAAGGATATGATTTCAAAGCATCTAGTAAAATGAAATTATGTAATAACCCTAGCTAGGTCTAAGAACATAAATTAAAACTAATACAATGCTCATCAAAGCTTGTGTTACAAATGGGGATGGTTAAACATAAATAAACAATCAAAGGATCATGGTAGGAAAATGGGGGCCAATATCACCTAAAATAAAAGATGTCAAGAAAATAAAATCCTGTGTCTATACTAATTTTAATCTTAAATTAAGTATAACCAAGGATTTATACATCCATAACACATTATTTATACGTTATCTATTTATCAAATGAAATGATAATAGTTAAGAATACTTACCTTGGGAAAACCTATCAAATCTCAACCTCTCCCTTGGAAAATGGTTCTTTGCAATAGGTTGTTGTGTCTTGTAAGTATCACACATAAAAATAAAATATAGGCTAAACTACTTCTACTTTGTATCCAAGAATTTCTACAAGATAAGTAATATTCTCTCCAAGGCAAACCCTAAGCAATGGATCCTTCAAATGTATATTTAATAGAATTATAAATTATAATGATGAAAAAATTAAGGTTATTCCCTATTATATTTAAATTATCCCTATATGTATAATAAGAGATAAATTAACCCTTCTATAATATCGATTGACAAGATCAGCTAGCTCGATCCCTTTAGTTAAAAAAATTTACCATTGAACCCCAAATTAAGTTATCTAGGATGAATTAGTTTTTTAATGTGTGATTAATCCTTTATAATAAGATCAACATGGTTGGATTAGTATAAAAATGGGTTATTTACATAGTTAGGGGATATCTAAAAGGAGAAATTATAAAAGTGTGAATAGGGTTTGGATTTCTTTGGGAGTTGGATAAGAAGTATTTATGATGGGTTTATGTAATGGTAGAGTTGACTATAAATATTTTAAATCACCAATGGTCTACCCACACCTTTCCAAATTCACCCATTAAGTCATCTAGTCAAAGACATCAAAACATGATAGGTTCTTGCAAGATAGAAAGCATCAGTAAAAGATAATGTTTAAAAATATTGTGTATACATAAATGACCTACTCACCATCGGAGTAATTGGCCTAAATAAGGTGGAAGATAAACCTAAGGTATTTCCATGTATTGATGTCCTCAATAATTTTTTTTTACTATTGTCATGTACATAATTGATATATTCCATAGACAAAATAGAAAATTTATAGTAGCTTATATAGTTGGGGTGTCTTATGAAAATTATTTTAAATTTCCTCCACCAAACACCATTTATACCTAGTAGTAGTCCATGAATGGTTTAAGAACCATGATATTAGGGAAAATTTTATATGTTAGACATATAACCTTGATAAATTTATAAAAAATAGGAAGGTTAACACCATCTAAATTTCATAGTTTAGGCCAGAAGGTGGGATAATAATGGAACTATTGAAATAAATCTATGGAGTTTCCTTAATTTATCGCGTTCATGAAGTCTAGGTTCCCCTCTTGTTAATATTTATAGATAACAAAATTATCCTTACACTTGGGGAAATAATAATCTATTATTTAAAATGAAAAAGGGTTTCTCAAAACATGGAAAATTATAATTTTTTATATGATTTCATATTTATTGGATGTTTTTATGCCACTGTAATCTCTACAGGAATATCTTCATGGGATCCAAAATGATAAAATAGGATATTTGATGATTTTAACATCTTATATATCCATAAGGCCAAACAATTTATACAAATAATTATAGATGTATTTTATCCAATGGTTTATAAAGTGGTTAATTCAAAACCAATGACAAGGTTATCTGATGAAATAAGGAGGTCACTTAGGTCATTTGGAGACTATTAACATTACCTAAACCATGTATTCATAATGTTAGAATGTGCATTTATGGCACCATTATACTTTCACAAAATGGTCTATCTCATAGCATCGATGAAAACTATAAAGAGCCAAATTGGGAGTTATATATAATATTCCACTTGACATAGGTAGGTAACAATTTCAAAAATGGGGATGATTATCCAAATATTCTCATCATAGAGCTTACTTCATTCTCAAATTTTAAAAATTTATATACTAATATCCCATGGGTAAAGTGGTTCATCATATAAATAAATTATAGGGAATATTAATATATTCCCATGCCCAAAAAGGATAGATCATGATTATATTTTTCTCAATGATGATGATGACACTTAGGTCTATAATAGGATTTAGGTTACTCAGATGTCAATGTAAATTACATAAATAGTACAATGTCATCCTTTTATTATATGGTTATATGAATATGAGATGAATAAAACTAAGAGGGAGAATTCTCTATAGAATAATGATAAGTAATGATAAATAAGGATACTTAAAAATATACCCCAAAAAGAGAAGACATGGCATGAAAATTATGATATAGATATTGGTGGACCTCTTCTAGTTCCTAAGGTCATATTTTATTTTACCATTACTACTTAAAAATAACCCTACCAATCATAATTAGTGATTCAACCATATTATCCTCCACTTATACATGTTATAATAGGGCCTCTTATGGTTCCTTAGATTAATATAACTCTTCTCATTACTTTATAGGTTGTAAGGGTAACATTGGAAGATATGCCATAGTATATACCACAAGTACAAATAACATCACTAAAATATAATTTATTCATTAGACACAGAGGATGATTATTCAAAAGAGGTATTAGAAGGATATCATGTATATTATGTATTTCATAATGTTCTTACATTTATACATTTTATAAATTTTATCCCTAGTCATTATCCTATAAATGGTATAACTCAAAAAATAATAAATGTGGATGACACAAGTCCTATTTTAGATTTGGAAATGTTAAATAAATACAATCTAGATGTTTATTTAGTCAACACCTCTATCACTCCCATTGACATTGTTATATCTCCCATTGGTACCCCTATTCCTTTTATCAACACATCAATCACTTTAGTTATTCCTCCTCTAATTTTTTTGATTGAGTTCCCTATTATTTCTACTATGGTTCCTTTAATTAATGTTGTTAAACTATTCCTATTATCTCAATTGAGCCATATAGTTCTTTTTTTACACTACTATTACTACAATTGAAACTAACCTTTACTAATACTACATTTATTTTATATATATATATATATATATATATATATATATATAATCCAATATAAACTAAAATTATACAACCTATTTTATTTATAGTTATTATTGATATTACACCCACAAGTCCACTAAGTGCTCTATCTTTTGTATTTCAAACCCCAAGGTTTGAAAACTTGGTTTTGCACTCCATTTTTTCAAGTGTTCCATTACATAGTCATGATTAAATTAAGTTTGGATTGATAATTCCTACAATAACCTTAAAAACATCCCATGTGGTCACTATCATTAATGCCTTTCCTAGTGTCATAAATCATGTAACCAAGATCATAAATTAGGTTAGAGTTTATAGAGAGGATGGTAAGTCCACCACTCCTTAAACCTCAAATCCACACATCTCCAAGATTACCCCTTACTTTACCCCTCAAAACTCATTCCATATCCACAATCCTTTTCATTTCTTTCCATTTCATCCCTTGAGTTACCCCCCTTGGTGGACCAATTTTGACACTTCTATGGATGCAATAGTTGTACACAAAGAAATTATTCCTAAAAAAATATTTATTATTTAGGATCCAAATATTACCATATAGTTTAAAAAAATTTATAACCAATTGAAAAGTGTCAAAGAGATGAAAATATATAGTCGGGATAATTAGATTAAATTCCTAATAGAAAATAACTCTACACCCTAGCCAAAAAAGGAAGACAAAACTTAGAAAATTTGATGAATTCAAATAAGATCCAATATCCATAGTTTATGTTATTGGTAATGTTCTCAAGAACATGTTCCATGGTTTGAAATAAGAAAATAAGAGATTGGAATATTAAACCAAAGTGGAGGACACTAAGGACATAGTGGGAAAATTATAGAATTCATCTGTCCCTTTATGATCTTAAAATTCTAATGAAACTTAGGAGCATAGTAAAATTGAAAGTAATAAGGTTCCAAACATCTCAAGGGCCCTAATTTTAAAAATTAGGGGTATGTTATCCCTAACAAAATCTAAAAGCCTCAAGGATTCATTTAAATTCAACTAGCTATATATATATATATATATATATATATATATATATATATATATATAGCTAGTTGAATTTAAATGAATCCTTGAGGCTTTTAGATTTTGTTATATATATAGCTAGTTGAATTTAAATGAATCCTTGAGGCTTTTAGATTTTGTTAGGGATAACATACCCCTAATTTTTAAAATTAGGGCCCTTGAGATGTTTGGAACCTTATTAATTTCAATTTTTATATGCTCCTAAGTTTCATTAGAATTTTAAGATCATCCATTCGATAAGATGGTATATTTTGGTTTAAACCTTAGTATGCCTAATTCTTCTAACATTTTACCCTATGTTTTGAAAATTTCAAGATTCTTGAAACACTAGTTTTCACCAGGCAAGGGATCCACCAAAGTTCTAATAGCATTTCATTTGCAAAGTTTTAACCTTGGCCCCTCTTCAACAAAACCCTAAATTTGAAACCCTCAAATTTGAATTCAAATTTTGGTAGGAGTTATTTGGAAAGAATTTTGAAAATACAAAGACTTAAGTCTAATTTTATATTAAGGCTTGGTTGTGTTTATTAGCACAACAAAACCTTGACATGAAATTAAACTTAAGTCCTTGTGTTTTCCCTTTAAAACATCCTTGTCTAATCTTAACCACCCCATGAAATATGTTACTTGAGCCCCCCTTTTATTTCCTTGTTGACCCCCCCTTTTGAATTAAGGTTTAACCTAAGTTTTAATCATAAGACCCCTTTCATATTTATTAATGAAAATGGAGCATTATAATTAAAACTTATCTTATGTATTTATTAGCTTCAAGTCCTAACTTAAACATTGTGCATCTTATAGGATCAAACGATCATCACTTCATCACAAAATTTGATCTAATGGTGCAAAGAAAACCTAGATCTAACAATCATCACTTAATTATGGGATTTGATCCAATGGTGCAAGGTTAATATTGATAGGTCAAAGCTTCATAAAGATGCTAAGTGATGAACCATTACACTAAACTATATCATTAAGGGTCCCACTTATTAAAAATAGCCAATTGTGTACAATGCCTCAAATTTTGATCTAATGGCCATCACTCCTCTCGATCCAATGAAGTGTATTAAATCCAAAGATCCAACAACCCTCACTCAGTTGTATCAATTTGATCCAATAGTGAAATATCTTTAAATTGAACCCAAAAAGCCTGCTTCACACATGGAAAAATCCCAAAGGTCAAAGATCAACCGTATGACAATATGCCAATTGGCATAATTATGGGACTTAATAATTATAGTGACAAATAAGATAAAAGTCCCAATATTTATATTGATGATTCACACTAAATCTCAGGATCTTGATCCAATAGTTCAAAATAAAGGGAAGAATTAAAAGGCTAATGACTAGTTATCCTTTGAATAATTATGAAAAATGCCATCAAATGATGCCAAATAGATGCCACATAGGATCCACATAAGAAAAAGATGACAAAAATTAGATTTTTTCCATCTAGAAAAGAAAAGGTATAAATACATAAGTATTAATTTGATCAAAGGCACGAATGAACCCAGGTCTAAATCACCTCCACCATTAAAGCTCTTAGAGAACCTAAAAACCTACATAAAATAGGAAGATTGTGAATGGTTGAATCACAGTGAAACCTGTACAATAATTTTAACTATGAGAAAGATAATATAGAGGCTTTTGAAAAGTATTTATTTACCATTTTTTCAAAGTTTAAGAAGTAATGGCAGTAGAAAAACAACAATGGAGGGAGGAAACAAACCTTTACTTGTCTATGTACCACCTAGGTAGGGTTCTCAAGGCCATGGAATTAGACATTATGGCATTAAACAATGGATGTAGGAATTACTCTAAGATCTTATTCACCATAAAAGAGATCCAATGCCTCATCTATAATGATAAGAGAATTGAGGTAGTCAACACCAAATAAAAGGACCTAGTTATTGTGCAATTAGATGGCCTTCATTATATAGTAGTTAAACCTAAGGTACTTCATTGTATTGATGTGCTTCTTCCACTTTTTATTGATTGTAAAATAGATGAGGACTAGATTGTAAAATGTGGAACATTTAGGAAAATTACATACATTTCCACTGTAGCATTTAAGGGTTACTATAAGCTCCCATGGTCCCATGTGGATTTGCTAACAATTATGAATTGGACCGTAAAGAATGATATGGACACCATACTTAGAACTTGGCTCAATCATTTATATTATGTTTTTAGAGGTTTCCAAAGTATATTTCCAATTTCCCAATTTAGAGAGGGGATTAGGGTTGTTATTACCTTGTTAAATGGTATTTATGGGGCTACCATAACTATTTATGTCAATCCCACCTAGGTTTCTTATGTGTACTTCCTAATTAAACAACTTACCCCTCCCATTAGGGATATGATAAGTATCCAAAAGGAATATCAATTTGTAGCCATCAAGAGGAAGACCAAAAAGTAATTCTTTATGATGTCTTACTTGATTGATGCCTTGATGGCCTAAACCAAGTTACCTCACTTAAAAAATTGGTCTCCCAATAGTAGAATAACTATTTCTCATCACTACTCCAAGATTCACATTTCCAAATATAAAAACCACATGTAGTTCATTTGTGATGAAATTTACCCTTCTTTGGTTGATGCTATCATTGGTTCTCCCATGCCTAAGATTCACCCCATAATCAAAAGGTATGTGTAAATGATGGGAGATATATTGTGTTATCCAAACTGCATAGTGATAAGGATTGAGGGAACCATGTCCTCACCCTTTTGATTACCTATATATGTCCCAAGCAAGATAGTTGAGTATGAGAACACATTTTACCTCCTCAATGGGATTGATGGAGTATTCAAGGAAAATAATAAAGGCCCCCTTCACCCATTTCCTCTAATAATTAGAAAGACCACGTTAGAAGTTTGGAAGCAAGTGGATGTCATGTCTATATAGAGAGAAGATTTCATCTTCTAAGTGGATGAATTTAGAATGTGGGATCTTAAAGGGGTAGTGAATAATCATTTACAAGATAATAAAATGTTCAAGTATGTATATGATCATCATCTTGGGGTTTTTGACCACATTTATACCAAGGCAAGTAGTTTTAAGGAGGTGATGGCAAGATTGAAAGAGTGTAATGCCAAGATGGAACATAGATTAACACATGAGAAAAACCCAACTAAGGACATTTGTTAAATGAATCCATTCTAGTACCATTTACTACCTTTCACCTTTAGAGCACCCCATGAACCCCTTCAAATATAATTACCTCAAACACAAGACCCTAGAAATAAATAACTAGAAGAGAGGCTAAGTGAAGTAACATCATCTTCAGTTCCTCAACAAGAACAACCACCTCGAATGGAACATGTGTAAATGGTGGCTACTAAGTCATATTAGACAATTAAGGAATTTTTCTAGGCTCTTGAGGAGGCTTAGAGCTTATATAATGGAGAAATGGATGAAGACCCTAACACCCAAGTAGGGCAAGTTTCAGGACTCTTAGATAACTAGAAGGGACTGAAGAGGATAAGGGAAAGGAACATGATTTTGCCCTAGCCCTAAATACCATTATAATGAAGAGGAAGACTAATTTGGCCCGTATCCATACTAGTTCTAAAAGGCCAAATCTTCCATTTGTACACCTAGCCTAGGAGATAAACTTGTTTAGTGATAAGTTCCCCATTCATAGGCCAATCATTCTAGATTGGTTCATTTATGGGAAGTTTCAAAATATTCCTACCATGGCCCATTCATGGGTATTAACACAAAGTATCAATGTTGATGAGCAAGATGACCTCTAACCATGGATTTTTGAGATGATGAAAGAGCAAGAAGAAAAGAGAATAGTTGAGGCAAAAGGGGCTAGTTTGAAGAGAATGGATGCTCTAGGAGAATCTAGTGGCACCAAAGTTGAAATTTAAAATTCCACATAGCTGACTGAGCCTACCACTACAATATAATTCAATATAGATACCATAGGGATAGAGAAGATCACTACAAGGAAAGTTGTGGTGGGTACAAAAGAGTTCACATTTCAAAGGGTGGAACCTTTCATAGACCTAACTCCAATAGAAGGAAAAGCATTAGGAGATCATCCCATCCATCAAGAGGATGTGGAGAGATTTGTTAGAGCCCATTTAACAAAGGAAATGGAAATAATTATGGTATTTAAGCAATAAGCTATCAACTTGAGGATAGATAAGTAGAACCTTGAGACCTAGGCTATTCTCCCAGTCCCTAGGGAAATAATCAAGATGTTAAGTGGATCATTTTTTGACATATTTATGGATTTAAAGGATATGAAGTGTATAAAAAGTGCCTTAATGAAACAAGCACAAAAATATAAAGGCTTGGTCATCTAATGGTAGACTTTTGAAGAATAGATTATTGAGCTCATCAATGTGTAGGTAAGGAAATAGATCCCAGACTTTAAGACTATTAGTTTGGGACACTTGAATACAATCCTAAGCATTGTTATTGATAAGGTGTAGGATTTGAGGATTTGTCACAACAATTTTAGTGAGCTTGGAAGAGAGGATGAAATTTTGATAAGCAATATTAAGAAACTCCTGGGAACTATGTTAATAGATCCTTCATAACCCACTACTATAGGGTTGATCAATGATCAAGAGTTTAATCAAAGAGCCACTACCACCATCCAAGAGATAAAAGTGAAAACATAGGGATAAAATATAGGTGATAACCATATAATAAAGGATATTATCATCAATTTAGGAGAGCGAATAATAAAGG
The DNA here is from genome assembly GCA_037957365.1 of Torreya grandis. Lineage (NCBI taxonomy): Eukaryota > Viridiplantae > Streptophyta > Pinopsida > Cupressales > Taxaceae > Torreya > Torreya grandis. Next base: position 1,810,697 of record JARHVA010001314.1, read on the forward strand.
CCTAAAGAATCAAGGAGGCCATGTTGATAAATGATAAATAGTTCAACAAACTAACATACCACGAAGATGGATATTTGATGAAGCTTGTAGTAGATATATAGCTAATCAATGAACAACATACTAAGGATAAGGACATCCTATAATAAATAAAACTAGGAGGCCCACCACTAGCTCAATATAATATTCTATGTATTATAATTTTACATACATTTTATAAAATGGAATATTCTATTATACAACTATATGCTATTTTGTTAGCATATAGAGTTTTAGGTTAGTCCAATTTTGAAGAGTCATATGTATGATATAATTTTCATAAAAGGATAAATATCCTTATTGTACTTATGTATCTTGAAACTAATTGGTATACTACCTATGATTTTTGTAAATAGGTAGTGTTACCATTTTATAAGGGATAGATTTTTGAGAAAAACTTATATACATGGAATAATTAATATAGCTAAGGAATTATTAAAATTTTGTCTATATGGTTGTGTTAAGGGTTACTATATTTTCTCTCATTTACTTGTCTAGATCTCAAATTTTAATGGTTTCCTTAATTTTGAATTGCATTCTTGTTATAGGGTTGATAATTTGTGCTATGCTAGATTAGTTGAAAAGATCCTAAGTTTCTTCACTTTAATTTTTTCTACATCTAATATGTGCTTTGGATATTTAGGTGTAGTATCAAAAAATTAAATCATACTTAGTTCTTACTTATATCTTCAACTTATTCTAAAAATTTTGCCTAGTTATAGTGAAAATTGAGCATTAGCTATTTTGTATTACATACTAGTTTAATGCATGATCATTTAACTAAAACTTTGTCATAATGTTTGAGATGAAGATTAGCAATCACATTCACTTCCTTTCTTCCTTACCCTTATTTTTACCCCTTTTTTAAAAAAATAACTCATTCTAGCTTAGATATCATTGTCAAATATTCACATAGATTAGTGTGATCTAGAACTTTGATCAAAAATCACTAGAATTCATAAAGGATTAGATCAAGGTGGTTCCCAAACACCAAATCATATAAATATTATGGAACAATCTACCTTTATTTTTTCCTATTTCACCATAGGCATCATAATTGTCAAATACATGTAACTCATGCTCTAAATTATTAGGATTCTAAAATAAGAAGTGTTCTTTAAACACTAAGAACACCTATGGTATACTTAGAGACATCAATAGGAGAAACTCCGCTAGTGATATATGGAGGGTTATTCTAGATTTTATCGATCAAAGGTTGATGTTATATTTTCACCTTTGAGTGGATCTTTACTCCAAGGTGTAAAGGTCATTGATCTTGGGGGGTTTACAATATATCTTTGTGATTTTTCAAGGAAAATATCATAGTTCTTTGATGGATGATTACTCAATTTTGGTAAATATAGATTTAAATTTGAAGGATCTATATTATTTGAGATTAGAACAACTTGTTTTATTCAAAGATTAGGTGATCTCATACTAATTTTTATTCATTGTGGGATCAAATTTATAAATATCAACTCTATTTGCATAATAAGATACATTTTTAAGCCATCTTAGTTGGAATTTGATGTCCTTTATCATTATTTACATAGATCTTTGTAGAATTAGCTTAGTGTGCATGTTTGGTCCTTTCTCTTTGTAAATATTAACTTGATACACCATATTTCAAATAGGGTTTCTCATATTCAAGCTAGAAATACCTAGAATTCATACCAAATCATGCTCAAAGACAAGAGATCCTTTACTCAAGATACAAATTCATCGGAGAAACAAATGTGATAGAGGTAGAAAAAAATTTCCAAGTCTTTACCCACTTCTCCTATTTAAGGTACCATTGAATTTAGACCACATCTAGGTATGGCTTGGTTAGTAAGCTCTCCCATTAATGTAAAAGGTGTAGTCCATGATTTACCATGTAACCCAAAGAAGTATTTACCCATATTTAGTCCAACTGGTGTTGTAACTACATAAGAACATGTTAAATCTTTTAAAGATAATTTAAGACTATTAAATTTCATACATGAGGATGTAGCATTTAGGTTGTTTTCCTTTAATTTTAAAGATGTAGTGTATGAATGGTTCTTTAATTTACTTGATGATTGTATTTCCTCTTGGAATGATTTCAACAATCTTTTCATTTATCAATTTGGTAAGATTATTAGTCTTTGTGTCATTTATCATCAATTTACAACCATAAAGAGAGATGAAAGTGAGCTTATAAGGTATTTTAATGCTAGATTCGAAAATATGTATAGTAGGACCATGGAACATTACAATCTTAATGATTTCCTAGCCTTAGAAATCTATAAGGGTGTAGTATACCCCATGACCTATATGTTCCTAAAGAGATCTATTATAGTTATAGCTTCATTATCCCAAGCTTATTCTGAACAAGTAATTATTAATGATCAAATGAAACCATAGGGTCAAATGGATTACTCTATTCCTAATATCAACCCACATATGCCTAATCTAAACCTTTTTCCTAGTAATAACCAAAACACCCTATATCTTAATCAAATCATAACCTTGAGAATATTGCCTACTAGTTATGTTGCTCCTAATCAAAATCTAGGATTCTTGATTCACCAAGCTACTTATGGATCTTCTACTAATGATAAAAAGTCATTAACACCAAATTTTGGTACAATAAATAATTAGGTACATTATTCTAAGACCCCTAAGAGTGAGAATGAGTCTATATTAAAGATGGTTCAAAAACTTATCACTAATTTCCTTCAGTTATAAAAAAAAGTTGGTAATACTGATGAGAGTTCAAGAAGGAACTTTACTTTCCAAAAGTTTAATAGACCAAGAAATACATTCTAGAATGATAGATTCTACAATAGTAAAAGGCTAATGAACCCTCTTCTAGTAACAAGACCATGGACATCAATCTCACTAACATTGATCTATTTGACTACTATAGAGTGCATGTTATTGCTAAGCATGGTGAGATTGATTCGATTTAATTATAAAAAGTCTTTGAAGCTTTTCAAGAAGAGCTAGACACATTCAAAATAATACCTAATAAGGATAATGCTATAAATGTTTTTGGGTCCAAGTCATCAGACCAATTTCATATGGTAAAGACATTCTAATTCCCTTTTCAGGAAGATAATGAACCAAAAAATATTCCTAAAGAGATTCAAGCATTTCAACAATTCTTATGAACCTACCCTCTAAGGAATAGGGAGAAGAAACAAACACTGACTACCTTAACTCCCCCAAAAAATTATGGGACCCCTCTTGATACCACTTCAAAGAATGACCTTGAGCCACCCAAAGGGAGTTCTTCCAAACTTAGTGTTGATTTCCCATGTAAGATTAGCTATAACATTATTGAAGACATGAAGAAAATTAAGGCCAAAATTACTTTACATGAATTGATTCAAATTATAGAGCAAATATATTTTATATTAGACTCATTGTCTAATAAACTTGGGAGGCCACCTAGGTCTGATAATGCAAATGTGACCATGAAAATGGCCAAGGCATAATCTCCACCATTCCTACTCATTGTCAGGATATTTGGTAAGAATCTCCATAATTGTCTTCTAGATTTAGGGGCATTAACCAATATAATTTCAACAGGAATATGTGAATAGATTGGAATGGCCCTAATCAAGTCTAATAGGGTAGTTACACAATTGGACAAATCAAGAGTCAAAGTCATTTGAGGAATTATTCAATGTACACATGTAATTAGCTAGTGAACATAGAGTGCAATAATTTATTGACATTCAATTAGTAGACATTCCCATTGCATATGGAATAATTTTAAGTAGAGAATCTAACAAGGCCTTAAATGGATATATGTCTACTAATTTTTCACATCTATGGCTACCATGGAAAGGTGTTCTAAATCAAATAAGAGTGGAATAGGAACTAGGGATGAAGCATATCATTACTGATATAACATGGTCAATGAAATAGTTAACTTCTTTGATTTTGATTTAGGAGTATTCACCTTTGAGACTACAAAAGTGGCTAGTTCCCTAAACACTCAAGATATACTTGGATTGTGGAAACTTTATGTTGATGGTGTTAAATTACAATTCTAGATCTGGAGTTGGCATTGTCTTAATAGACCCTACTGATAAATAATATCATGCATATTATATATTGTAGTTCCCATGTACTAATAACCTAGTTTAGTATGAAGTTCTCATGTTAGGGTTATGGAGATTCTAAACTTGTAGTCAACCAAGTGAGGAGAAAGTACTAATGCAAGATCTCATACCTCAAGAGGTATAAATTGAGAGTCCGGGGTCTGATAGAGTCTTTTGATGCATTCAATATCCTCTATGTCCCTAGAGAAGAAAATAAAGCTACTGATGAGTTATCTTTGACTAAAACCAACATCATGCCTAATCAATATTCCACTAACCTCAGTATTGAATTAACACCCTACCCCTCAGTTCCAAATATTGTAAACCACTTCTAAGTCTTCAATGATGACCAATAGATCTTATAATTCATGACTAACTTAGGAGATTTTGAGGCTCATATTATTGATGAAACTAATGGAAATACCCCTAAGAGAGAATTCAATGGAAAAATCATTCACTTGAATGATAAGAAGATACCCAAGGGAATGATTTCATTAGAAAGGTTATTTTATTAGGATAAGCCTACTAAAACCCCTAAGGTTCCTAAGGTGAGTGGGAAATATTAAAATGAAATGAACCTTGGCCCCATGAATCAACCTTAGCAAGTTAATGTTGGGAAGGCTTGAATAGAAATGGAGAACAAAAAAACCAGAGAGTTGCTCACCAAATACAAAAAACATAATAGCCTAGTATTATGATGATTTGAAAATATTTAATCCCATAGTTATCACCCACACTATACCCCTCAAGGAAAATTATAAACCCTTTAAATAGAAATAGAAGCCTGTTAACCCTATCCTAGAACCCATGATATATAAATCTAAGAAACTATTATATCCAAGTATTGTGTTTCCCATTAGGCACTTCACTTGGGTTGCCAACTTGGTCCCAGTTAGAAAAAAGAATGTTGAAATCAGATTATGCATTGACTTCAAGAATATAAACATAGAATCTAAAAAGGATAATTATCCATTTCCCTCTCTAGACTAGGTGATATAGATTGTTTTTGGACTAGCCACAATGTCCTTCCTTGATGGCTTTTCAAGGTATAACCAGGTGTAAGTAAAAAAAGAAGAGAAAATGAAGACACCGTTTACTATTAAGTGGGTAACTTTTAATTATAAAAATATGCCCTTTAGATTAATTAATGTAATGGATAATTTTCAAAGCACCATGGACCATGATTTATAGGGGCTAGTTGGAAAATTCATCATAATATATATGGATGACTTAACAATATTCTCCAAAAAGAGGGAGGATCATTTCACACACCTTCAATAAGTATTTGAGAGGTGCAGAAGGTATGGTATTTCTCTTAACCCCAAGAAAATAATATTTTATGTTACTGAAGAGAAGTTGATAGGTCATGTCATCATTAAGGATGGGATCTTTATAGATCCTAAAAGAGTGGAAGTTATTTTTAAGATAGAGCTTCCAGATAGTAGGAAAGATTTGAAGTCATTTTTTGGAAAGATAAATTTTGTGAGAAAATTCATTTCAATGTTTACTAAGATTGTTAAACCAATAAATGACATGTTCAAGAAAGATGTCAAAATAGCTTAGAATGAGGAGTCCAAAAAATCATTCAATATTATCAAGAAAATAATTTGCTAAGCCTCAGTGTTGATAAGTCTAGACTTTTCAAAGGACATATACTTATATCATTTACTTTTGATCACATAATGGCTATAGTCCTAACTCAAAAAGTTCATGGGAATTATTACCCAATAGCATTTATGAGTATCAATATCAAAAATGTATAATTAAACTACTCCTTGATTGACAAATAGACATATGTACTAGTAAAAGTAGTAAAAAAAAATTAGACATTGCATTCTTAGAAACAAAGTACATGTTATATTTCCAAATCCTACTAAAAGAATCATTCTAAGTCAAAATGAATTAGGTAAATGTAGAGGTAAATGGATGTCTATTTTACAAGAGTATGATATAGAGATGAAAATGACCAAATTGGTAAAGTGCTAAGGCCAAGTTTAAATGATTTCTAACACCAATCCCAAGCTACATATCTTGTAAGTTAAGAAGCATGACTTATATCCCAACAAATAGTACGATTCCTTGATTCACTTGTTAATTAATGGTTCTTGTCTAGTAGGCCTTACAAGGGAATAGAAGAGATCCCTAAGACTCAAAGCTTCTCACTATTTGATCAAAGATAAAATATTGTATAGAAAAAACTTTGAAGGAGTCTATTTTAGATGTGTGTCTAAGGAGGAAGATTCTAAAATCATGAGTATTTTCCATAAAAAAGATGGGCAGTGGAATTTTTTAGGAAGAAAAATATGCCACAAAATCCTTAGGGATGGTTACTATTGGCCCACCATTTTTAAGGATGCTCAAAATCATGTAAGGGAATGCCATTCTTGTTAAATATTTATCACCAAAGAATCAAAGGTAGTCATGCCTCTGTATCTAGTGATGGTTGACAAACCCTTTGCATAATGGGGGTTAGATTTCGAATGAGTGATTAATCCCAATTTTTTTGAATGCCACAAATATGTCCTAATTGATATATACTATTACATAAGGTGGACTAAAGCTATAGCCACCAAACACTATAAGATAGAAGAAGTGACCAACTTCCTAGAGGAAAACATTTATACCAGATTTGGAACCCTAGTCTCCTTGGTTTGTGATAATGGATCTACATTTGTGTCTATAGAGATGAATGAATGGGATTATGAAAATGGAATTTACCTGAAGTTTTCTCCTAACCATTACCACCGAGGAAATGTCATCTCTAAATCTACCAATAAGACCCTAATCAAGGTAATCAAAAAAATTAGTTGAAGACAAACCTAGGTCTTGACACAAGCTCCTCAATTATGCTCTATGGGTAGATAGGATGAGAATAAAATAAGACTTAAAGGAATCACAATTAATATTGGTGTATATCTAGGAATCTATCTTTCCTATCACCCTCAAGTTTCCCACATTCATATTTATATAGGAATACATGGAGGAAAGTCAAGAGATTACGAACTCCAGGTTGTTAGATATCATTCAGATGGAAGATGCAAGGGAGGAATCCTTTGATAACTTCAACAAGCATAAAAGCATATTCAAAATATGGTTTTATAAAAGGTAAAAAGTGAAGGTATTCAAACAAGAATACCTAGTACTCCTTTGGGATAAGGCATCTGAACCCAAAGGTAAACATAACAAATTCACACCTCTATAGATTGGCCCATATCAGATTATTGACACACTTGGCAAAACACTTTCAAGATAAAATTCCTTTAAGGAATAGAATTCACATTTTCCACCAATGTGAAATATATCAAACATTACTTTGATGCAGCTCCACTAGGGGTATTCATGGAGTAAAATATGTAAGGTTGTTTAATTAGGGTAGGTAGGCTAGTTATTTTCCTTTTTTCTTCTCTTTATTGTTCTATTTGTATATATTTGTCTACATTTTATTATCTTTGGTTATTCCCTATTATTTTCTTGATTTTGGTTTTGTTTTTGCTTTCTCGTGTTACTTTGTTCCTTATCTCTAATAATTCCTCTCAAATAGTCTAGTGCTCAAAATATCTTGTCTCCTTAGAATTATCAAAATTTGATGATAGGGTATAAATCGCACGCATATGATGACCATAAACTTGAAATATTATCTTGGTTTTATAACATATGGAAACTGATAAAGACTAATGAAGAGATCCCTTATTCTATTAAAACCCAAACATTACTTCAAACTGAATATGGATTTAAAAAGAGTTGTACATCTAAAATTGAGTTTAATCTATTAGGATAACATCATGTTTGTACTTAATAAGACATCTTTGCTTGAGATAATGGTTACAACCATAGGTGATTTTCTAAAATCAAACACTTGATTTCCATCCTTAAACCTAGCTACTTTGGTTCCCAACCTTTTTGTAAGCATTAAATATATGCCAAAAGATACAAAAAATAAGAATTCAATGCAAAATTTGAAGCTTTTCAAGCATAGGTGATTCAATTAATCTCTATTGGGGATATGGATGCCTAGATGGAAGTGAAGAAAGTCCTCACATGGAGCCAAATTCATCTATATTAGGGATATGGATGCTTGGACACTAGTAAAGCAATTTCCAATCCTCCCTAAACTAAAAGAATAAATCCCCCATGAATGCCTAAACAAGTTGCTAGCTAGTGTAAATGACTAAATACATGAAACCTAGAAGTTGTTCATTGATCTCATGGAAAGTAGTAAGTGAAATCAAATCACACACATAGCATGACTATATCTTATTAGTTTAATTTCAATATTGCAAGTACAAATCTTATTTCAACCATGGATAGATCTCAAGTGATGACATGGATCCATTAGGATAAAGGACCTAATTATTAACCTAAACTAGAATCCCTAGGTTCTAACATTTGGTTATATTCCCCTTATGAGTTACCATTTGTGAGGGCCAACATACCCATAATTTAAAAAATTATGGCCCTTAAGATGTTTGGAACCTATTACTTTCAATTTTTCTATGCTCTTGAGTTTCATTAGAATTTGAAGATCATACATTCAGTAAGAAGGTATATTTTAGTTTAAACCTTAGTATTTCTAATGCTTCTAACATTTTACCTTATTTTGTGAGAAGTTCAAGATTCATGAAACACTAATTTTCACTAGGAAAAGGATCCACCAAATTTCTACTAGTATTTGGTTTTCTAAGTTTTAACCTTGGCTCCTCTTCAGCAAAATCCTAAATTTGAAACCCTCAAATTTGAATTCAAATTATGGCAAGAGTTATTTGGTAAGATTTTGAAAATACAAAGACTTAAGTCTAATTTTATATTAAGAATTGGTCATGTTTATTATCACAACCAAAACTTGACATGAAGTTAAACTTAATTCCTTGTGCCTTCCCTTTAAAAAATCCTTGTCCAATCATAACCTCCCCATGAAATACATTTTGTGAGGTTCCCTTTTATTTCCTAGCTGACCCCCTTTTTAAATTAAGGTTTAACCTAAGTTTTAATCATAATACCCCCTTCATATTTATTAATTTAAATAGGTATTATAATTAAAATTTATCCTAGGTATTTATTAACTTTGGGTCCTAACTTAAACCTTGTACATCTTATAGGATCAAATGATCATCATTTCATCATGGGATTTGATCCAAAGGTTCGAGCAGAACCTAGATCTAATGATCATCGCTTCATCATGGGATTTGATCCAATGGTGAAAGGTGAAGATTGAAATTTCAAAGCTCCATAAAGATGTCAAGTGGTGACCCTTTAAATCAAACTACATCATCAAGGGTCCCACTTATTAAAAATAGCCAATTACATGGAACACCTCAAAGTTTGATCCAATGACCATCGCTCCTCTTAATATAACAAAGCACATTGAAACCCATGATCTAATGACCCTTGCTTATTTATACTAATTATATCTAATCGTGTGATATCTTTGAACATAACCCAAGAAGCCTAAGGGCTCAACATGTGGAAAAATATCAAAGGTTGGAGATCAATAACATGACAATATGCTAGTTGGCATAATTATAGTACTTAATGTTTATAGTGACCAATAAGATAAAAGGCCTAAGATTTAGATTAATGGTTCACACTAAATCTTTAGATCTTGATCCAATGGTGTGAAAAAAATTGCAAAATTCAAAGTCTAATGGCTAGTTGTCCTTCAAATAATTATTAAAAATGCCACAAAATGATGCTAAATGGATGCCACATAGGATACACATAAGCAAAAGATGAAAAAACTTAGGTATTATCCATATATAAAACAAAAGTTATAAATACATAAGTCTTAATCAGATCAAAGGCATGAATGAAACTAGGTCCAAATCACCTCCACAATTAAATCTCTTAGAGAACCTAAAAAATTACATAAAACAAGAAGATTATGAATGGTCAAATCATAGTCCAACTTGCACAACAATTATAACTATGAGAAGGACAATCCAGAGGCTTCTAAAAAGTAGGTGTTCACCATTTTTTTAAAAGTTTAAGAAGTAATGGTAGTAGGTAGACAATAATGGAGGGAGGAAATAGACCTTTACTTGTCCATGGACCACTTGGGTATGGTTTTCAAGGACATGGAATTGGACATAATGTCAATAAATAATGGATGCAAGAATTGGTCTAAGATATTATTAAACACAGAAGAGATGTAAACCCTCACCTAAAATGAGAGGAAAATTGAGGTATTCAACACTAAGTATAAGGACCTGGTCATTATGTAATTGGCTAAACTTCACCATGTACTAGCTAAACCTAAGGTACTTCATTGTATCGATGTGCTTGCTCTACTTTTTGTTAATTATAGAATAGATGGGGAATAGATTGTAAAATATGGAACATATAGGAATATTACATACATTGCCCTTTTAGCCTTTTGGGGTTACTATAAGCTCCCATGGTCCCATGTGGATTTACTCATAATTAATAATTAGACCATAAATAATGACTTGGACATCATCTTTAGACCTTGACTCAATCAAGGAAATTATGTTTTCAGAGATTTACAAGGTAGAATTCTAATTTCCCAATTTAGAGAGGTGATTAAGGTTGTCATGACCTTACTAAATAGGATTTTTAGGGTTGCCACAACTATTTATGTCAATCCCACCTGGGTTTCCTATGTATACTTCCTAATTGAATAACTTACCCCTCCCTTCAGGGATATGATATGTATCCACTAAGGTTGTTAGTTTGCAACCATCAAGAGGAAAACCAACAAGCAATTTTTCATGATGTCTTACCTACTTGATGCCTTGATCTCCTCAACCAAGTTTCCTCACATAATAAATTGGTCTCCCAATATTAGAATCATTATTTTTCATCACTACTCCAAGCTTCAAATTTTCAAATATATAAACCACATGTAATTCATTTGTGATGGAATTTACCCATATTTGGTTGAGGTTATCACTAGATCTCCCATGCCTAGGATGCACCCCTTGATCAAAAGGTGTGTGGAAATGATGCGAGATGTATGGTATTATTTAGACTACATAGTGATAAGTATTGAAGGAACCATGTCCTAACCCTTTAGATTAATTGTATATGTCCCAAGAAAGATGGCTAAGTAAGAAATCACATCTCATCTCAATGAGATTGATGGATTATGCAAGGAAAAGAAGAAAGGCCTCCTCCACCCATTTCCTCTAGTAATTAGAAAGACCATGTTACAAGATTGGAAGCAAGTGGATGTCATGTCTAGATATAGAGAAGTTTCCATCTTCCAAGTGGATGAATTGAGAATCCTAAAGGGGAAGTGAATAATCATCTAGAGGATAAGAAAATGGTCAAGCAAGTATATGATCATTAGTCTGGGTTTTTTTACCACATTTATACCAAGGTAAATAGTTTTGAGGCAATGTTAGCAAGATTGAAAGAGTGGAATGCCAAGCTAGAGCATATATTAACATATGAGTAGAACCCAACTGAGGACATTTATAAAATGCATCTACTCTAAACAATTTACTACCTTCCACCTATAGAATACCCTAGGGACCCCCTTAGACAAAATTGCCTCAAACATAGGACCGTGACAAGAAATAACTAGAGAGAGGCTAGGTAAAGCAACATCGTCTTTAGGCCCTCCACAAGAACCACCACATCTAATGGAATAATGTAGACATGGTGGATCATGAGCCATATGAGATAGTTGAGGATGTTTTCCAAGCTCTTAAGGAGACTTATGTCTGAAATAAGGGGGAAATAGATGAATACCCTAACACCCAAGGAGGGAGAGTTATAGATACTCTTAGACAATTGGAAGAGACTAAAGAGGATAAGGGAAAAGAACATGAGTTAGTTCTAGCCCTAATTAACATTCTAAGGAAGAGGAAGACTGAGTTGGCCCTTGTCCCTATAAGTTCCAAAAGGCCAAAGCTCCCATTTATATACCCAGCCCAAGAGATAAAATTGCTTAGTGATGAGTTCCCCATTCATGGGCTAGTCATTCTAGATTTTTTAATTTATGGGAAGTTGAAAAATATTAATACCATGGCCCATTTATGTGCATTAACACAAAGTATCAACATTAATGTGAAAGAGGACCTCTAATCATGAATTGTTGAGATGATGAAAGATCAAGATGAAAGGAGAATAATGGAGGCAAAAGGGGCTAGTTGGAATAGAATGGATGCTCTAAGAGAATCTAGTGGCACTAGAGTTTAAATTCTAGAAGCCACCTAGTTGATTGAGCCTACTAATATAGTATATTTCAATCTAGATACCATAGGGCTAGAGAAGATCACCATAAGGAAAGTTGTGGTGGGTATAGAAGAGTTCACCTTTCAAAGCGTGGAACCTTTCATAGGCCTAACTCCAGTATAAAGACAATCATTGAGAGACCATACCATACATCAATTGTATGTGGAGATCTTGGTTAGATCCTAGCTGACATAGGCAATGATATGAATTAGGGGATTACAGTAATAAATTGCCAACTTGAGGATTGATAAGTAGAACCTTGAAACCCAATCCATCCTTTCAATCCATGAGGAAATAATTAAGATGTTAGGTGGGTCATTTTTTAACATGTTTGAGGTCTTGAAGGATATGAATCTTAGACAGAGTGCCTTAATGCAACAAGCTCAAATAGCTAAAGCCTTGGCCATACAATGGAAGACTTCTAAAGAATAGATTATTGAGCTCAACAATGTATAGGTAAGGAGATAGATCCCAAACTTTATGACTATTATTCTATAATACTTTAGTATAGTCCTAGGCATTTTTATTGATAAGGTGTAGGATTTGAACACATAACATAAAAATGTTAGTGAACATGTAATATAGGATCAAACATTGATAAGTAGGATTGAGAAACTCCTAATAACTATGATGATAGAGCCTTCATAACCCACTGTTATGAGGTTGATCGATGATGAGGAGTTTAAGCAAAGATCCACTACCACCATACAAGAGATAAAAGGGACAAGTCAGGGCCAATCCAATAGTGAAAACCATAGAATCATGGATATTATCATCAATTCAAGAGCATCAATAGTAGAGGCCCAGATTATCAAGGAGGCCATGTTGAGAAATGACAAAGAATTCAACAAACTAATAGACCAAGAAGATGAATGTTTAATGAAGCTTGTAGTAGATCTAGATCTAATTAGTGAAAAACATGCTAAGGCCAAGAACATCCTACAATGAAGATAACTAGGAGGCCCACCACTAGCTTAATAAAAGATTTTATGTATTATGATTTTACATACATTTTATAAAATGGAATATTTTATTATACAACTATATGTTAGTTTGTTAGCATATAGAGTTTTAGGTTAGTCCAATGTAAAAGAGTCATATATATGATATAATATTCACATAAGGATATTTATCCTTATTGTAAACTTATGTATCTTGAAACTGATTGATACACCACCTATGCTTTCTATAAATAGGTAGTGTTACCATTTTGTTAGGGAGAGATTTTTGAGCAAAAAGTGTATACTTAGAACATTTAATACCACTAAGGATATCTACAAAGTTTGTCTATATGGTTGTGTTAAGGGTTACTATATTTTATTGAAATTGCTTGCTTAGATCTCAAATTATAATGGTTTCCCTAATTTTGAATTACATTCTTGTTACAGGTTGCTAATATTTGTTATGCTAGATTAGTTTAAAAGATCATATGTTACTTCACTTTAATCTATTTTGTATTAAATATGTGCCTTGGCTATCTAGGTGTAGTAGAAAAATATTAAAGCATACTTAGTTCTTACTTGTATCTTACACTTATCCTCAAAATTGTACTTGGTTATAGTGAAAATTGAGCATTAGCTATATTGCATCACTTACTAGTTTAAATGCATGTTCAATCAATTGAAACTTTGTCATAATGTTTGAGATAAAGATTATCAATCACATTCACTTCCTTTATTCCTTACCCTTCTTTTTACCCTTTTTTTAAAAATAACTCATTGTATCTTAGATCTCATTGTCAAATATTCAGATAGATTAGTGTGATCTAGAACTTTGATCAAGATTCACTAGAATTCATAAAGGCTTGGATCAAAGTGGATGCCATTCACCGAATCATATAAATATTGCGGAATAGTCTACCTTATTTTTTTGATATTTCACCATGAGGATCACAATTTCCAAATACCTACAACTCATGCTCTAAATTCTTAAGATTCTAAAATGAGAAGTGTTCCTTAAACACTGCGAGCACCTATGGTACACTTACAGGCATCAATAGATTTAAAATTTTAAAATAATACCAAGGAGTGAGAGAAAATTTATATCTTGAACTCAATGTATTGCCACTTGAGGATATGAATTTTTCCCAAAACTATGTAAATAGTAAAATAAATGATCTCATGGAGCGGCACAATTAGATAAAATATTTTATTATCAATATCACATCATAAAAGAGGAAATACATTAAATTATTGGGTTATATGTTCATATCTACCATATACACACCACCTGATCAAGCTATAAATTAGACATATTTTGATAGTTAACTATAGTCATCAATGAACAATTTCAAAACAAGTGTTGTCAATACTTCCCATCGAAGTGGTAATAAAGTCATTCACTTGATCATATTTTCTAAAGAAAATAGTGGAACAAGTATAAACACTCTATGACTTTTTATTAGTTTAATTGAGTTTACAATGGAATATTTTAGGTAAAATAAAATTATTATTCAAAATTATATTATTAATTTTTAGGTCATATAAGTAGACCATATAATATTTTTGGTATCATTTAAGAGAAATAAAGAGAAAGGAAACATTGATAATCAAAATCCATTGGCTGCCCATTCAAGAGTCCAATCACAATTAGCTCAGCCATCAATAATTATATACTCTACTCTAATGCATACATGTACAATAAGGTCAATTAGAGTTATAATTTATTAGGTTACCTCTATTTCAATTATGTTGCATACACCTTTAGGTTCTACTTCAGTGGCAACTATAGTTGCATCTTCTATGGTAGCTATGTCAATTCCTACTACTATTGTCTCTTCATCAATAGTAATTATTCCCTCAATCACATATTTTGTTGCATTATCAGTCCCTATTTTGAGTTCAACCAATCAAATAGCTTAAAATGGAGTACCATCCACTTTAAGTCTAGTTAACACTAGTACTTCTACTCATATACCATAACATTAATTTTTATCTAAATTTTTCATTAGATATTTGTATTTTCTTATGTATCAATAAATATTTCATACATGAAAAAATTTTAAACATGAAAAGGACTTTGAATATGAGTTTTTGCCCATCCAAAGCCTACATATACATGAATCTTATTCATTGTAAAGAGAGGAGAAATTTTGGCAAATTAATGTAAGTAATAAAGTTCTATAATTGTTTGTAAGTTTATGGTGACTTATTTTCATTAAGTTGACATTAATTTATGTATTTTATGTGTGTTTTTATTATAGTTATTAGATTGAACTTTGTGTCAATTCATCATTATTATGATTATCATTAAATCTTACATATTGTTAGTGATTGGAATATGCTTATAAATTTTAAACCTATAATATCTTTTGATTATGATCATAATGTCATTCTTTAATTATTTCCTCAGACTCTACATTATTGTTTTATGTTATATATTAGTAGATATATTTTAATAGACATTGGTTAATCATACACACTCAACCCAATATAGGCTTTAAAATTGGAAGGATTTATTCTTCAATACAAATCATAGATCCCTTTCTTTCCTAATCTACCCTTCATGTTTTGTATTTTTTTATCATATCCACCCTAATTTAGGTCAATCCATCCATTATAGGTTAAATCTTAGAATATTTAAGTTATAATTTAGATTCCACTCATATTTGAACCATCTAAGGTAAATAACCATTATATTTAAGTTATATAAAACTAAATACCTACATCTCATTCCTTAGATTGATTAGTCACAAATCCTAAAATTAGATAGTTTTTTTCCATTAAATATATTTTATGTGCATAAAAATTCATCAAAAAAATTAAATTGGTTATATAAGGATAGCCACAATCACTGACCATTGAGTTTGATTGAGTTTTTATAAATTCGATTCACCATTAAGGTTAGCAAGGTCTAACTAAGATTTAGGTCTATTATTTTTATCACATTTACACATTCATCAAAGACCAAGATCAAATAAAGGCATCCTGAGGAAACCCAAAGTCAACTAAACTCACCAATCCAATGGAATCAAAACACATGTTTTGATGAGCTCAGAATATGGCTCATTATTGACATGTTAACTCCCTTAATTCATCTCTCAAAGGATATTGTCTTATTCAAATCTTAGATTTTTAGATAGCTATTACATGGAAAATAGATATTTGTCTTGTTTATATTGAACCAAAGATTAAACCTTTAATTTTTCATTAATGTCTAATACATAGCATGTTTTAGTGATTTTTTTTTGTAAAGAATGATCAGGAAGAAGACACAGGTGATGTATAGTGAACGTTCAATTTTGATCTCCATCTAGAAGAACTACAAACTCCACAGAATTGCTTTTATAGACTCTACATGCTTGTTTTTACAGACTCTGTAGGCTTGTTTCTATAGAATCTATAGGCTTGTTTCTATGGACTTTATAGGCTTGTTTTTATGGACTCTATAGGGTTGTCTCTATGGACTCTATAGGAATATTTATATGGACTCTATAGGCTTGTTTCTATGGACTCCACAAGCTCACTCCTACTAACTCTACAAGGTCAATTCCAAGAATTCTATAAGGATGAAACTAAAAATGGGGAAGCTAGCCACTAGATAGGATAAGAGAGAATCATTCCAGCTAGAGTCAAATAAGGAAAATACCCACCTACTATTTTTTAGGATTTGCATTTGATAAAATTGTATATAATTGAATCTTAGGACTATTATAGGATAGGATATCTATTTCATCAGAATAATTAGATCTCTTAAAAATCCAATCTCCTATCTTTGGATGAATGGATTATCCAAGGAATCCTATTTGTTTGCATCTTGTTTTGAGTTGACTATATTAGTATAAAATGTCATAAATATGTTAGATATAAGGATTAGAGAGTAGCTAATAGAGGAAAAGATTTATACGAGCATATTATAGGTTTTAGTTATATTTTAATCATTTCAATTTTATGAATTATCACTTTAGTTTCTAGGATTGATTAATATTTGTTCCTGAGTCTGAGAGCAGTAAGGGCCCACTCTCTTTGGAACCAGGAACTGTGTACGGTATTTATGTTATGTTCTATTAAATTATTATTATAATTAACTAGAATCTTGTTATTATTTACATTTATTCATAAAACCATCAAAATAAATTCATAGTTTATAAAGCATTTTCTTATTCCAAAGTCATTTCCTTTCTAAGCAAAGTGTGTTTTCTTTTACAACAAATGTGTGAAGCAAATCTCCTTTTGTTAGTGAAGATTGTGATTTAAATTCCATGCAAGCATAAATAGGAGTGTGATTTTTAATTTTAGTAAAAGAGTGGATTGATTTGATTTCTTCCTTTTTAGTAAAAGAGTGAATCTAGTTTAGGACCATCACAACACCCCATAAGTAGACTTCTAGATCTACCATCGTATACCTTACTATAGATAGCTTTGGACACCAGCCCTAGTTGATAAGACATCAATTGAATATTGATTAAATGAGGAGTTAAATGACACTGATCATTTTTGGCACCATTGCTAGGGAAACAAGCTGTTAATAAGGTAATAATTATTAGTCTAGAGTGAAAAATAGAAAAATTGTAAAACCCATAATAATTTAATAAATTGATGTACCATCCTAGAGATTATAAAGGATGATTCATCCCAAAATTTCCACCAAGAACATAAGTTGACATACCTTCAACATTTACGAGTAGTGAACTAGAAGATACAAGTGAAACATATCTGTAAGAATCTTTAGAAACTTGGATAGAAACTAGGCCCTTGCCACAAGCAAGCCCCCTAAGACAAATTACTCAGGATCAATCTCTTATAGGAAGACAATATTTAAAAATTACCAAGGATTTAGAGGAAGCCTTTCAAAAATCCATAGCTGAAGAAAATTTTGAGAACTTTGAATAACCCATAACTAGTACCATAAATATTTAGTGGGAAGATCATCCCAGCTTTGAAATATCATCAAAAGAATAAATGGCTCTCTAAAAAGATAAACAAATTGCATAAATAGGAAGGACGTTTTCCTTTTCTATTGTTGCAAATCTTAATGATCAAACCCCAATGAAAAATATTTCACTAGCTAATCTACCAAATTTTTGGAGAAGATCTATAGAAGATCCTAATCAATTCCTATTTGAGTTTAAGGTGATATGTCAAACCTATGATTACACAATAGATGGCTAGACATTAAAATTGTTTCCCTCTACACTTAAAGATGTAGCTATGAGATGGTTTATGGTTTACTTGGTGATTCTATTAGAACATGGGATGACATGGAGACAACATTCTTAAACAAATACCAAGATTACTACTGAGTGCAAGAAAGAAAAGATGATTTATTCAAAATTAAACAAAATGAGGATGAATCTTTAGAGGATTATTTGAATAGATTCATGTTCACTCATAAAAGAAGCAAATATCCACTCACTGAAGAAGTTTAGAAATTAGTTTTCTTAAAAGGGTTGGATGAAGATACTAGAGATGCCTTAAATTTAATGGGAGGTGGAGACATAAATAAGTTGGCCTTCAATCAAATTGTTGAGATTTATAACAACTACTCTCAAACAAAACCTGTAATTAGGAGAGGAAGGATTGGGAAATCTAGTGAAGTGGGTAAGCTAATGGAATAATTTGCCAATCTAAAGAAAGATATTTTGGTTACACTAAATAGTACTTTAGATTGTCTTCAAGTTAAGTCAAATGCAACAGAACCTTTAATAATACACTTTCCTAAGTACAGCCAAAAACACTCCCTTAGAGACTACCCCTAGATAAAACCAATGTTTCATCATGTGGGATCTATGATACAATATATCATGATACCAAACATTGTACCCTTCTACCTATTTTTAAAAATAAAATGAAAACGTAAGTCCAATCCACTGAAGAAGTAAATTATATTCAGAGATAAAAATTTACCCCATAAAACTAGGATTAAGGATAGTTTAATGCAAAAAAATCAATTAATCCATGGATGACATCATGGAATGTTTCAGTTCCTTCACTATTTTGGAATCAACCCCAAATTTCATCAATTCAAAATCCATGGATAGGACAAGATTGGATGCCAACATCCCCATGGATGGTGCCATAGCCACAACAACAATGTGTACCATAACAACAATGGATGCCACAACCATATCAACAATGGAATCAATAGTGGAACCTACAACAATAATTTACCCAACCAAGAAGATCACTTCAATAGCAAACTATAATGCCACCCCAATTTATTTAGCAACAAGGAAAAATCAATCAACCCTCAATGCCTACACAACCAATAACAAATCCAAAAAATAAATAACCAGCACCTATTTATGTTAATGAACCTGAAGAGAAAATGAATGTTGGATCTATTGAGTGTTTAGACATACATTTAATATTAGGGAAAACCATACAAAAACCTCTAATTCTCAATTATGAGATACCTAATGAAAATGAAAAAATAAAATCATCTCAATTAAACATTGGAAAAGCCAAAATCAAAATGAGACCTAAAGAAAACAAAGGAAACACTACTATACCAGTAGTTCCTTTTCCTAAAAGATTAAGATAAATTGATATTAAACCAGAATCAAACTTGGTCTATGAGTTGCAAAAGATCAATATTGAGGTACCCCTACTATAAGCTATTAGGGATATACCTGAATTAAATAATATCATCAAAAACATTTGTATCAAGACACTAGGGAGGAAAGCAAAATATCCTGGAACCATTCATGTTGATGGAAAATTTGTTGATTTATTAGCAAGGAAACTATTACTTCCAAAATATGTAGATCTAAGAAGCCCAGTGATCATAGTCATAATCAAAGGTAAAGATATTATTAACATCTTGGTAGATTTGGGAGAAGTAATCAATGTTGTGACAACTGATACTCTCCATACATTATCTCTTATGAGAATGCAACCCACAACTACCATTATTGAAATGGTAGACCAATCTATAACTAAACCAAAAGGGACTATCAAAATTGTTGAAGTACTAATAGAGTCTTGAGAGTATCCAGTAGATTTTATGGTCTTGTAACCCAAAACAAAGAATCTAAGATATCCAATAATCTGAGGCAGACCATGGTTGGCTATAGTAGTAGCACTAATTGATCGCAGGTTAGGAGACATGACCATTTCTAATGGGTTAAAATCCAAATGCATCTCTTTGTATCCTCCTACAAAACCATCAACAAATTGCATACAACTTTGGGTGGATGAATTAGACAACACATCAAACAACATTTCCTCCTTAGCTATGATCATAGTTAAAAAGCAATTGGAAGAATTGAATGGAGACATATACCTCAAATTGATGGGCTCTACTAGTTTAGAAGCTATGGACTCTACTAGTCTAAAAGCTATGACCTCTACCAGTCTGAAAGTTATAAACTCTATCAATCTAAATTTTACAGACTCTGGTAGTCTAAAAACTATAGACTACCTTAGTTTGGGATTCTTGGGTCAAACAAAATATTATGAAACCTCCACTTCTACTTCTTCTATTGTTTCTTCACCATATGATCATGAATTGATTCAGGAAAGTGTGTGGAAATTGGCAGAACAATAGAAAAATCATTTCTTAGATGCATTCCATTATTATTTATCAAGATTGATTCCTCCTAGAAAATAGTTTGTTGATAATGTTGTTGGAAATATTTTCATTTATGTCAAAGGTCTAGCATTATTGGTGATAAAAGCCCCATTACATTTAATGATGTTTTTAATAGTTATATCTTGGCTAATGTGTGTTAATATTTATTTAATATTAATGATTATAATTTTTGTTGAATATAAGACAAAAGAAGGGCCCATGGAGAAGTCAAAGAGTCACAGGGTAAAGACAAAAGAAGATTGGGATGCATTTTTCCATGAAGAGTTATCTTGGGGAATTCCAAGAGTCACCAAGTGAAGATAAAAGAGGAAGACCCAATTTCTCATGAAGGGACACTTTGAGGAATATGAAAATTCACCAAGATAAGGATAAAAGAGGAAAGGGCATTTTTGCTTATGAAGGGTCATGAAATGACTTTTTAAATATAAGGATATGAAGGGTCATGTAAGTTTGGCACCATTTTCCATGAGGATTGAAGGGTCACAAAGGGGGAAGGCCAAAGGTCATTTAGAAAGCTATAAATAAAGGCTTGAGAATCTATTTGTAATGTGTGAGAGAGAGTTTAATTTGATATAGTAATATCTATCTTAGAAGAGCAATGAGAGAGATGAGTATGATTTGTATTTGTTATATCTAGCTTAGAAGAGCAAAGGTGAGAGAGGAAAGAGATATTGTAATGAACTATCATTTGTTGAGATAGCAACATTGAGAGATAGTTGTGTGGTATACACAAAGGGGTTGGTGCTCCTATGGGTTGGTGCTCATGAAGTATTGTTGTGTTGGTCCTCTTATGGGTTAGTGATCATGAATTTTTTCTATGTTGGTGATTATTAAAGGGGTTAGTGATCCTATGGGTTGGTGCTCATGAATTGTTGTTGTATTAGTGCTCAGGAAAGGGGTTGGTGCTCATGAATAGTTGTTATGTTGGTGCTCAGCAAAGGGGTTGGTGCTCTTGCAAGTTGGTGCTTGTAAATATTTTTTTGAGTTGGTGCTCATTCATATACTTGATATTGTTCTCCATGATTTTTCCCACATTGGGTTTCCATGTTAAATCTGGTATCTCTCTCTATCTTGTGTGGTGTTTATTATTTCAATTTTATTGCATATCTTGAATGTATGTTAAAGTGGAATTTGATTAAGGGAAATTTCATAAGATATAATATATAATGATTCACTGCCCCTCTTAGTATATCCCATGCTTAACAGTTGGTATCAGAGTAGGTTCCTTTTTGAAAAAGTTCTACAGCTTGAAGGTAGATCGAGAAAGCATGATGGCTGGATCACATGAAGGATTTTCTATAAATAAGGCACCTTTGTTTGATGGGATAAATTATGATTTTTGGAGTCTAATAATGAAGACCTATTTGATGGCCCTTGTATTTGACATATCACAAGCAGTGGTGGAGGAATATGAAGAGCCATAAACACTTGTAATTACTCTAGCAGAAAAGAAGGTAAGTGAATATAATGCTAGAGCTTAAATGTTATTTTATGTGGTTTATGTGAATCTAAATTTTTTAAAGTTATGCAATGTAAATCTACTCATGAAACTTGGGTACAAATTGAGAATATTTACAAAGGTGATGGAAAGTTCATCAAGCTAAGCTTCAGAATTTTAGAAGATAGTTTGAAAGTTTGAAAAGATGGAAGAAGAAGAAGATATAACAAGTTATCTTTTGTGAGTTGATCAAATAGTAAATCAGATTCAAGGTCTTGGATAAAAGTTGGAAGAGTCAATGGTGGTACAAAATGTTTTAAGATATCTACCAATGAGATATGATGCAAAGGTTTCGACAATCAAGCAGATGAAGAACTTAGCCAAGCTAAAGATGGATGAGCTTCATGGTATACTCACAACATATGAGATGCGAACTAAACAAGATAAACCCTTAAAGAGAGAAGTAGATTTCAAGACATCAAATAAAGATAAAACAATGATTCAAGAATTAAGTGATAGTTCCAGTGATGATGAAGATGACAATGGAGCTCTTTTCATTCATAAGCTGAAAAGGGGAATAGGTAAAAATCAAGAAAAATTACCTTTTAAATGTTTTAATTATGAAAATATTGGATATTTTTAGCTAAATGCCTAAATAAGGGTAATGATGATGATGAATAAGGAAAGTTTACATAGAAGAATAATTTCAAAGGTAAATTCAAGAAGGGATTCGAGAAGAAGAGCCTTTATTCTAAAGATCCTAGCTCAGTCAAAGATAGTAGAGTCAGCGATTCAAAAGAAGAAGAGATTATATTCATGGACATACATAAATATGCCTCTAAAAGTAAAAGTATAGATGATAAATAATTAGAAGAGGAGGAAGCCAAAGTGAATATGGAAGGAGAACTCATTTGTGCCTTAGAAGAGTTAGAAGATGTTGAGAAGAAGAATCAAAGATTAAAGAACTAGATCAAGAAAAAGGAAAAGGAGTCAAAGGAAATAATTGATGATCTAACAACACACTTGGAAGTAGCCAAGAAGAATGAAGAAGGTCTAATAGCATAGTTGCAAAAATTAAGAAAATATTGTGAAAGGTATGTTATTGAAATTTCCTTTTTAAAAGAAGGCATTGAGAAAGTAGTTAATAAATAAAGTAGTTAGTGATTCAAAATTTGAGGATAGCACTAACATATTGAATAAGATATTAGAATTTCAAAAGGCAAATTCAGATAAGATAGGTATTAGATTTGAAAATAAAAAGAGCTATGTTGAAGCTCTTACAAAAGAGGAAATAAAAGGGAAGAAGTGAAGAATACAGAGGACATTTCAAACAAAGAAGGCTGGAGGGAACAAAGATACAAAAGGCAATTAGGTCAAAGATACATAAAAAGGTCCCATTTTTATGGTTACTATTTTTATTGTAATGGATATGGTCATAATAAATTAGAATGTTGAAAAAGAACTAATAATTTTAGAAATAAGGAGAAGGAAAATCATGTAGAGTCAAGTAGAAGCTACAACTCTTTTGCTCCTATATAAATATTTGATGAAGAGGCCATAATATGTTACAAGTGTAAAAACTTTAGACACATATACTGGTACTATAGAAGAATTTTTGAGTTAGTCAAGAAGAACTAGAGTTTCAAGGCTCCATTTATCAAGAAGAAGGTTCAAACATGTTCATGGCAGAAGAAACAACCTGAAGATTCTATGTTAGTTTAGACAGATTTGCATGTAAGAAATGAAGATCAGCCATGGTTCGTTGACATCAAATGTTTGAGGCATATGATAGGAGACAACAATAATTTCATAACTCTTAAGAAGATCAATGGTGGCATAGTGAAATTCAGAGATAAAACCACTGTCAGGATAGCTAGAAAAGGTAATGTGAGTTTGGATAATGGTAGAACCAAGACTAAGAATGTTTTGTATATAAAAGGTCTTAAGAATAATCTATTGAGTGTAAGTCAAATATGTGATTAGAGATACACATTAAATTTGTATGAATAAGGTTGTGAGATTAGAAGAAAAGATTCAAATGAGTTGATTACAGATGCTCAAAGGATATACAATAATTTATATGTATTATCAGATACCTTCTCAAAGGCATGATCAAAGGACATATTCAAAAATATACAAGAGGAGTTGGAAGTAATTTATATTAATTCTTGCCATTGAGGTTTAACATCAGTTGAGGGGGAGCTAAGTGTTATTTCTAGGTAGGCCCTTTGCCACTGATGTCAAAAGGGGAGAATAAAAGGTACAAGTATAGGTGCAAAAATAGGTACAGGGAATAGGTATAGGTTGTTATAGTAAGGGGGAGTTATTTTCTATTTTTTAGATGATAGTATGTGTAGGATTTAGGATGTGGCAATTTTAGGTTTGAGGTTTCCATCAATGACAAAGGGGCAGATTGTTGGAAATATGTTCATTGATGTCAAAGGTCTAGCATTATTGATGATAAAGGACCCATTGCTTTTAATGATGTTTGTAATAGTTATATCTTGGCTAATGTGTGTTAATATTTATTTAATATTAACAAATATATTTTTAGTTGCATATAAGGCAAAAGAAGGGCCCATGGAGAAGTCAAAGAGTCATGGGGTAAAGATAAAAGAAGAATGGGACACATTTTTCCATGAAGAGTCATCTTGGGGAATTCTAAGAGTCACCAAGTGAAGATAAAAGAGGAAGGCCACAATTTCTCATGAAGGGATACTTTGAGGAATATGAAAAGTCACCAAGATAAGGACAAAATAGGAAAGGATGTTTTTGATTGTGAAGGGTCACCACATGACTTTTCAAATGCAAGGATACAAAGGGTCATGAAAGTCTGGTGCCATTTTCCATGAGGATTGAAGGGTCACAAAGGGGGAAGGCCAAAGGTCATTTGGAAAGCTATAAATAAAGGCTTGAGAATCTATTTGTAGTGTGTGAGAGAGAGTTTAATTTGATATAGTAATATCTATCTTAGAAGAGCAATGAGAGAGATGAGTATGATTTGTATTTGTTATATCTAGCTTAGAAGAGCAAAGGTGAGAGAGGAAAGAGAAATTGTAATGAACAATCATTTGTTGAGATAAAAACATTGAGAGATAGTTGTGTGGTATACATAAAGGGGTTGGTGATCCTATGGGTTGGTGCTCATGAATTATTGTTGTGTTGGTGCTCAGTAAAGGGGTTGGTGCTCTTATGGGTTAGTGCTCACAAATTGTTATTGTGTTGGTGCTCAGCTAAGGGTTTGGTGCTCTTGTGGGTTGGTGCTCATGAATTGTTGTTGTGTTGGTGCTCAACAAAGGGGTTAGTGCTCTTGTACATTGGTGCTCATGAATAGTTTCTATGTTGGTTCTCAACAAAAGGGTTGGTGCTCTTGGAAGTTGGTGCTTATGAATATTGTGTTTTGAGTTGGTGTTCATTCATATACTTGGGATTGTTCTCTGTGGCTTTTCCCATATTGGGTTTCCACATTAAATTTGGTGTCTCTCTCTATCTTGTGTGGTGTTTATTATTTTGGTTTTATTGCATATCTTGAATGTATGTTAAGGTGGAATTTGATTAAGGAAAAGTTTATAAGATATATGATATACTGATTCACCCCCCCTCTCAGTATATCCCATGCTTAAAAAATGTAACCATGTTTCATAAGCTACTTCCTCATCCATGTCCTTTGAACTCATTGATTAGTGAATTCAAGAAAATAGAATCCAAATACATAGGTATAAAACCAATAATAGTATTACCTAGAAATATTTTGAACATCAATAGTTGGTTAACAAATGAAGAGGAAGATCAACTCTTTGAAGTACAAGAAAGACATACCAAAGCTTTTGAATGGGATTATACCAACATGAAGGGAATTCACCCTAGCATATGCACTCATCAAATTTACATGGAATCTATCAAGTTGGTCAGACAACCACAAAGAAGAATAAACCCAACATTAAAAGAGATAGTTAAAATAGAGATCCAAAAATTGTTAGAAGTTGGGTTTATTTACCCCATCTTAGATAGCTAGTGGGTTTCACCTCTAGTAATTATGCCCAATAAAAATGGAAAATTAAGGGTATGTGTAGATTATAGAGAATTGAACAAAGAAACACTAAGAGATTACTTTCCTTTACCTTTCATTGATCAAATTCTTGACAACTTGGTAGGAAAAATATATTTTTCTTTCCTAGATGGGTTTAGTGGGTATAACTAGATAATGGTAGCATCTGAAGATCAAGATAAAACCACATTTACCTACCCTTGGGGAAATTTTTCTTATTGAGTGCTTCCATTTGGACTCTTTAATGCTCCAGCAACCTTCTAAAGATTAGTTTTGACAATATTCTTTGACCTTACAAATAATTGTGTTGAGGTGTATATGGATGATTTCACCATTCATGGTAGAACTTATGAAGAGCCTCTTACCAACTTGGAAAGAGTATTGATTAGATGTGAAGAACATCAATTATTTTTTAGCCATGACAAATGTTTGTTGATGATGGATGAAGGAATAGTTCTAGGACACCATATTTTTGTAAAAGGCATTCAAGTAGATCCAAAGAAAGTTGAATTTATCTCCAACTTACCCATCCTACAAACACAAAATGAAATTAAGAGTTTTTTGGGACATTCTAATTACTACAAACACTTCATAGATAATTTTATCCAAATAGCTGCCCCTATATTTGCCTTACAAAAGATAGTACATTTGAATGGAGTGATAGTTGCTAGCAAGCCTTTGAGACTATCAAACTAAACTTATTACTACTCTAGTATTAAGAGGACCAGATTGGACTAAACCATTCCATATATACACAGATGCTTCCAATATAGCACTAGGAGTAGTCCTTGGACAAAAGGATGAAGTGGGTAACATGTATGCTATATATTATATTAGTAAAAACATGACACTTGTTGAAAGAAATTACACCATAATTGAGAGGGAATTCCTAGCTATAGTCTATGTAATTAACAAATTTAGTCACTACATAATAGGCTACAAGGTGTTTGTCTATCCAGAACATTTATCTATTGGATATATTACCAACAAACCAATTGTGAGAGGTAGGATTATTAGATAGATGTTACTCTTACAAGAATTTGATGTTACTATTATAGATAAACTAGAGAAGTCTAATGTGGTGGCTGATTTCTTGTCAAGAATGAACACTACAAGTGAAGAAGAACTAGTGGAAGATGAATTTCTAGATGAAAAAGTATTTGCTATTTCATCAAAATATCCATGGTTTGCTGATATAGCCAATTACCTCACCATCGGGAAGCTTTCTCTATAATTCTCACAAAAAGAAAATAAACGTTTAATCAAAGAAAGTTCTTATTTTAAATGGATTAATGGAATTTTATTTAAACTTGGACCTAACCATGTGTTTCATACGTGTGTGACAAATGGTGAAGCTTATGATATAACTAGAGCTTGTCATGATGAACTAGGAGGAGGCCATTACTTAGCTCAAAAAACCATACATAAAATTTTAATAGAAGGATACTATTGGCCTCACCTTCATTAACAAGTAAAAATATATGTCAGACACTATGATGCTTGTCAGAGAATTGGATAGCCTACTCTTTCAATAGAGATGCCTCTGCACCCTCATCCTTAATTAGTTTTAGAACCATTTGAGAAATGGAGAATTGATTTTATAGATCTTATGGATCCTCCTTCTAGAGGAAAAGAATATCTCCTAATATGTATAGACTATGTGAACAAGTGGGTAGAAGTGGAAGAATTAACTCATGCTAGAGAAGAAATGGTAGTTGATTTCTTATATTTAAAAATCATGCAAAGATTTGTTGCTCTAAGGGAGATAGTCTCAAATAAAGGACCATAGTTCATGTCAAACATGATAAAGAAATTCATGAAAGTATATCAAACTCAACACCAAAAACATCTCCATACCATCTGTAGGCTAATGGGCAAGTTAAAGTCACTAACAGAGAACTAGAAACCATTTTAACCAAGGTTGTTAATTCCAGTAGAAAGGATTGGGTAGATAAGGTACCAAAAGTTGTTTGGGCCTAAAATACTACTTGGAAAATAACAACTAGATTTTCACCTTATGAATTGGTTTATGGTAAGAAGCCTTTATTTTCTACTGAATTTGATAAAAAAACTTTGAAAATAGTTGTAGAAGTAGGGATTGAATTAGAATAAATATAAAAAGAAAGACTCCTCCAGCTTAATCAACTTGATGAGATGAGGATGGAAGCAGTACAAAGAACTGAATTGGTACAACATCAAAGAAAAGTTTGGCATGATTCACATATCAAGCAATGGAAGTTTCAAAAATGAGATTGGGCACTGTTGTTTGATTCCAAATTTCCATAGTTTAAAGGAAAACTACAAACAAGGTGGTTGGGACCTTATCAAATTAATAAGGTCTTTTAAAATGGTTATGTTAAGCTAATACCTATTAATGGTAGTAGAAGAGATCTGTTAGTTAATGGACATAGATTGAAGATTTATTAAAAACCTCTCAATAAATAAGAATTTATTCAAAAGATAAAAGATCAAGTAGCCTTTCTAGAAGACTTTGCTTCTTCTAGAGAAACTTTTTCAAATCAAGTACTTAATCTAGAGGGTTGTCTTTGTTCCAGCGAACATGTTCCTTGATGATCTAGTATAAATATATATATATATATATATATATATATATATATATATATATATATATATATATATATATATATATATATATATATATATATATATATTAAAAATACTTTTAAGGACAGTATTGACAATGCATGCCCAAAAAACTAGCTTGTTGGTTGGCTATGCATTACAAAAAGGCCTTTGGCTAGAAAACTAGCAAATGCTAGCCAAAGGGAAAAAAATAAAATTTATAAGAAAAAAAATAAAGAATCTCATCATATCACTATGATTGGTCATCTCCATGCAATAAACTAATCCATACAAACTTATTTGTGTAGGACAAAGGGTGAGTAAAGGATACATCTAAGGTTAAAGTAAGTAAGACATATATTTTGTTTATCTATGTTTAGTTAACTAATTTTATTTGATTTAATTAAGACTTATTCTATAGATATGACCCAAATTTGAATCTTATAATATGGAATGACATGACACATGCCATAATGAAAAAGCATGCAATCGAGCTGCCAAAGGTGTATGGATAAGTTTGTAGCTTTTATATAATTAATTGAGTCATCAATCATGATAATGATAGGATGTCATAAAAGGGGTTTTAAATGAAGAGATAAGTTACCATCACCATCAACATGACACGCCATCATTTCACCCAACTTATATTAAGAGACAAAATAGTTGGCACACTCTATAGAAATGTGCAATGCTAAACTATATCAAGTCATCATATAGAAGTATGTACTCATGTAGCTATGGCATTTCGTATGAACCATTCTATTTCTATAGACTTTAATAGAATTTGGACTATAGATCCTCCACAATTGTTTCCTACCAATCCTTAGTGACTGTTGCCTACCAATTTCAATAATAGACTGGTCTACACCCCAATCAGAGTTAAAAGAATAGAGTTGTCTGTAAATCTTCATAGAAATGGGATAGAAAATAAGATCAAAGCTAAAGAATGCGGCAAAGTTTCATAAAGACAAAGATTCTATGGTAGTGTTTAAATCTAATGGCTGGCTACCTTTCATTGAAAAGTTATAGGGTTTCGATGAAACAATGGTAAGTGAATTCACTAATCTCACCCCTAAATTTTCAATTGTGAAAGGCATTGTTATTCTTATTATAACTCAATTTATAAGCTAAATTATATAAGTTCTAGAAGAGGGAATGAGATCTACATGTAGAATTTTATTTAGTGATTTAATTAGTTAGTTTAATGGTAATGAATAGACTATGACTTCATGTCTAGTATATTCCAAGGTAAAATCAAAATGGATTAGTATAAATTCACGTTCTGAACCCTAGAAATTTGTAGCCAAGTGGGTACTCAAGTATATCATTTATGAGGGGCAACATAGTATTTTAGGAGGAGATGCCATGAAAATGTTAATACACCTTGAGCATGGGAGACAAAAACCTTATTATAAGATTAACCTCCCATGATTCTTATATGGTGCTCTATAATTTATGACTACAACCCCTAATTTTGCTCATAGGCACCATGGCCTAATTCACCTCATTATCCAACATCACTTCCTTCAGTAAGGACAAGAGGTATGGAAGGAATTTTAGAATAGAATAGCATAAAAAATTCCAAATTTGCCTACACAAGAAACCCCAAATTTACCATAAGAACACTCATATCCACCTACTATATCAACTAAGAAAACAACACCAAGGAAGAAATCATAGACTATAGTCTCCACAGAAATCCCTTCTTATTCTTGTTCAAGAAGAATCACAAGGTCTTAAATCCTTGAAGTTTCAAGGTCTCTACAAGAACCTCGTAAATCTATAATATAACCAATTACCTTGTCAAGAAGAAAAAAATTAAGATGATAGGTTGTTATAAAACCTAAGAAGACCGAGGGTTTGATCATTGAGAAGGAAATCCAACCAAGTGTAGCTCAAAGAGTGACCAAAAGAAGGAGAATACTAATTCTAATAGATGAAGATGAACAAGAGGCTATAGACATTATAGAAAGTCTTAAAATGGTACCTCATTTCCACATACATCAAAATATCCTTGCATCTATAGATATTAAAGAAATTCCTTTTGAAAGGAAATCTCTAATCATAATGGAGGAGCCAATTCTAGAGGAAGAGCTACACATGGTAAAGGAATCAAGTATGGTGGAACAACCACATGTTCTAATTGAAACTACAATAGATAAATGAAAAAATGTATGTACTAATGACAAAGGTGAATCATATAATCTAAATGATCATATTATGTAGTTAACTTTACATCTTTCTCAAGCCTAAGCTCTTGAACAACAACAATTAGCTAAAATTGCTAGCTAGATCAGTCAATTGTAGAATAAGGATCATCTCAACTCATTATTAGTGTAGAAATTAGATACAACATCTATTGATCATGTAACAGAAGTTCATAGATTAGAGGAAACAATAAAGGAACATAAAAGTGAACAAATAGATCTTTGGATATATGTATAAAATATGAAGAAGGAAAATAGGAGATTGCAAAGTTTGGTAAACTCTTCCAAAGCACCTGATGTTGCACCTCCTCCTCCTAAGGTATTTGTTGACCATAGCTGTCAAAAATTTTATCTAGGTATTCCTCCCTTACAAATACTACATCAAATTGAAGAAAAATATTTTCTACTTAAATTAAAAAACAAATATGTAACTTCTTCAAACAAACTCTTGGAAAATAAAAATAAAGAATTAGAAGCTAAGGTCCAAAATTTAGAAGAGAATTTGTAGGATGCATGCAAATTAGGGGAATATATTTTGGTATGTAGGATTCATTCTCCTACATATAGCTTATTTTTATTTGAACAATTTTATAGATGGCAGCTTCTACAGATCTCTTGTCATCTTCCTTACAAAATTTTACAGCCAACAACATTTTTGGAAATTTTTTATAGTGTTGAATCTGATCAACAAGATTTGCTTTGTGAATTTTATTTGCATGATTTGATCCTAGGAGACCATGAGCACAATAAATTCTTGATAAATATTCATGTAGGAGAAGATCAACTGAGGGCATTACATTCTACATTCAAAAATCAAATAGCATGGAAAATCATATTTGAGGACTATACAAATCATGCTAAGACTACATGATTATGTGTCAGACTAGCCTTTCCTATTCCCAGATTGATAAAATAGAATTTTAACTATGCTTTGTTAAGAGATGAGGTTAAAACACATTATTTACAAGATTTATATGATTGTGTTTTTTATTTTGATTTGTTTTCAAGATAGAGTTTTGATTCAGTGGTTCTTGCAAATGTAAATACATGGGACCAAATTTTAGTGCCTCCTAAAATATGAGAGGTCATGTCCCCAACTAAATTAATATGGAGTATGATGAGAGCTTCCTCAATTTTAGAATTATAAAAAGAGGTAATAAACTTTGGGGGAGAATAGAAATGGATTGGCATGAGATATAGACTCCCTTTGCTAATCATACCTATTCTATGATGGTAGAGTTGGGCTCTACAATTAGAGGAGCAATTCAATATATGGAAACAAATGATTCAAGAGCATCATGGGTTTACAATAAATTCAAACAAGCATATAATAGATGAATTTGATGAATATGATTTGAGTCAGAGTGTGGAAAGTAGATGTCAAAGCTATGAATGCCAATAAATGTTTGTAATGGGACTTGAAAAAGGTAAAGCTTGGGGGAGATGATGAGCTCAGAATATGGCTCATTATTGACATGTTATTTCCCTCAATTTATCTATTAAAGGACATTATTTTATGCAAATCTTAGATTGTTAGATATCTATTACATGGAAAATAGCTATTTATTTTGTTTATATTAAACCAAAGATTAAACATTTACTTTGTCATTAATTTCTAATACATAGTATGTTTTAGTGATTTTTATTGTGAAGAATGCTCAAGAATAAGACACAGGTGATTTATAATAAATGTTCAATTTTGATCTCCATCCAACAGAACTATGGACTCCACATGATTGCTTCTACAAACTTTGTAGGCTTGTTTCTACGGACTCTACAGGATTATTTATATGGACTCTACAAGTTTGTTTCTATGGACTCTGTAGGCTTATCTCTATGGACTCTGTAGGCTTGTTTTTATGGACTCTGCAGGTGCATTCTTATCGACTCTACAAAGTCAATTCTAAGAATTTTGTAAGGATGAAGCTACAAATGGGGAAGTTGGTGACCATATAGGATAAGAGAGAATCATTCCAGCTAGGGTCAAATAATAAAAATACCCACCTTCTATTTTTTAATATTTTCTTTTGATAAAATTATATATAATTGGATCTTAGTACTATTATAGGATAGGATATCTATTTCATTAGAATAATTAGATCTCTTGGAAATCCAATCTACTATCTTTGGATGAATGGATCAACCAAGGAATCCTATTTCTTTTCATCCTATTTTGAGTTGATTGTATTAGTATAAAATGTAAGAAATAAATTAGATATAAGGATTAGAGAGTAGATAATAGAGGAAAAGATTTGTATGAGCATATTATAGGTTTTAGCCATATTGTAATCATTTTAGTTTTATGAATTATCACTTCAATTTACAACATTGATTAATATTTGTTCTTGAGTCTAAGAGAAGCAAGGGCCCACTCTCTTTAGAACCAAGAACTATGTACAGTATTTATGTTATTTTCTATTAACTCATTGTTATAATTAATTAGAATCTTATTAATATTTACATTTATTTATAAAAACATCAAAATAAATTCATATTTGAAAAAGCATTTTATTATTTCAAAGTCATTTCCTTTCTAAACAAAGTGTGTTTTCTTTTACAACAAACATGTGAAGCAAATTTACTTTTGTTAGTGAAGAGCGTGATTTTACTTTCCACGTAAGCATAAATAGGATTGTGATTTTTACTTTTAGCAAAAGAGTGAATTGATTTGATTTCTTCCTTTTTAGCAAAAGAGTGAATCAAGTAGTTTAGGACCATCACAACACCCCATAAGCAGACTTCTATATTTACCATCATACACCTTACTACAAATAGCTATGGACACTAGCATTAATTGATAAGACATCAATTGAATATTGATTAAATGAGGAGTTAAATGACACTTTTCATATTTTATCATGAAATTTAAACCCAATTATTCCATTAATGTCACTAATGTCATCCATGATTTACCCAGGAATCATGAGAGGTACCTTTCCTTATTTTCCCATTCTAGAATATGAATAGTAGAGGAACATATTAAAGGTTATAAATCATCTTTCTAATACTAAATGTAATCAATGAAATTTGGCATGCAGATAATTCCCTTTAACCCTATACTATGCAATATATGACTAGTTCTTGAGTCTTATAGAAAATTCGATAACCACATGAACCTAATGTAATATTACATTTGTTAAAAAGTTTGGACAATTTAATAATGCTAGCGTGGTGTACTAGAATTTTAAAGCATGCAAATATATGATCTATATATGCATGTTGTTTTAATATCCCTACAAATGTATAAAAGTTCCTTAGATTTAATTACTATAATGTTATATACAAATCCAAAAATATAAATACTCTTTTAAATTCTAGTATTGAATCCATAAATATATATCATTAATATTATCCTAAATGATTTCAGGTTTTGACCATACGCAATGTTAAAAAAAATGCATTCTTGAATCCTATTTTAAATGCTAATTAGAATGACATAGCTAATAAGCCAAATCTAGTATTTAATCATTTCCTTTAGACCATGCTACACCAGACCATAATTTAGGTTTATTTAATAGATTTAAGCCTAACCTTAACCATTGTAATTAAATATAAGCCTTAGTTTTAGTTAATGTCTCTATTATACAAGGTACAACTTCAAATTCCATGAAGGTGGAGATAGATGCCATTTTATGATTGGTAAAAAAACTTAGTAATGAGTTTCTTAGTATGTATAAATGTTTAAGAATTATAATAGTAGGGTATATGACCAATAGGAATTTCACATTTCAAATATAAAATTAATCATTTAATAGGTCAAACAATAACCTAAATCCATCACCTAATAAGTTCCCTAAGATGAAAACTTTTATAGTGGTTTTGCCAAGCTAGTGTAAGGTTCATAGTACCACACAACATGGTGATCTAGACTTCATATAAAATTTTAATGCCTTTTAAATATTAAAAAATTATATATAAGGGTATGATTTTTTTTCAAATCAATCTAATTCATTTACCACATCTAGTTCACCTAGATATTTTTAGTATTGAAATGGTATTTGAAACTTATATTTATATTTCCTAGTTCAGGATCCGAATGAGTCAAAAGATAATACAAATGATATTCATTATTTGTAATAGTTTAAAATGAATAACTACAATATATTAAATAATAATCAACAACCTATCACCACTTCCACTCCCCAAACTATAATGTAGTTAATTCTCTTGATCCATATGTGAATAAAAATTAACCTCCCCCAAAAGGAAATGATTAATATCAACACATTGATCCACCTAGAAAAATTGGACACAATATAGTTGATGGCATGAAAAATATAAAAATAAACATCACCCTCCATGAGTTATCTTAGATTAAAGAACAAAGAGTACTGATATTTAAGTCTTTTGACTAACAAACCATATTTTGAAAAATTAAAGATTGAACATGTCAAAATAATCATCTATAAATAGAAACCAAAAGCCTCACTTTTCTTGTTAATTGTCATTATTTTTGGAAAGATAGTGCATAATTTCCTAATTAACTGGAGAGCATCAACTAATTTGATGTCCATTATAATTTAAAATAAGTGATTCTTAACCCCAAACATATCTAAGAGAGTGATGCTCTAATTAGATAAATATTATGTCTAGTTCAATGGATAATTGCAACATGTCCACATGTAACTTCATTTTGAGCCACATGTCCAACAATACATTGAAATTATTTTAGTGGATAAAGAGCCAAAGATGAAATATGGAATCATGAAATACAAAACTAATAAATAAAAAGTGATATTTACCTCATCACATGTATAATTTTAGACTTTCATGATAAAGATCATCAATGATGAATGAGAATTTTTAGGTTCCTTCATAGTTATGGACTTTATATTTTAATGGTTTGTGGTCTAAATAAGGTTATAGTGTAGTAATAACCCTAATTTACCCTAATGGGAAATAATACCTTGTTACTTATATATTATATTTCTTGTGCACTAATAGCCATGAAAAATATGAAGCCTTGATCTTAGGATTACAATTTTAGTTGAGACACAATGTAAAACAATTCCAAGTTAGGAGTCAGTACTAATGTAGTTTTTCATATCTTAAGAAATACAAGTACAAATCATATGATTTTAAATAATTCAAATATTTCAACACAAAAATGATCCAAGAGAATATAACCAAACTATAAATTATTTATCTTATTTTATTGAAAATTTATCCCTGCTTTAGGTGTCTAAATTATGGATATTTTATATTGGTTAAATGTCCTTCAATTCCTAATAACATTTATAATTTTTAAGTATTTGACAATGACCACTTGATTATATAGTTCATGAATAGTTCTATTGATTTTGAATCCTAGATTATCAATGTAAAATACTCTAATCTAATTAATAAATAAGGAGTTAGAGATGATGGTATTATCCAACTAAGAGAAAATATAATACCTAAAGGAATGGTGTAATTAAAATGAGTTTTTAACATGGATCACCAATATGAGAAACAAAAAAAAGTCCAAAACAAGTGAATCAAGTTTTACCCAGGTGAATTTAGTAACAAATAAACATCCACAACATGTCAACATTAGGTTGAGTTGTTTTGACTAGGATAGATAATAACTGAGATTATTTTTGATAGAGTAAAAGGATTTTATTTCTTTGTCTTATGAGGATTTGAATATTTTTTTATTAGGTTTAAACAAATATTATACCACTTAGAGAGGGGGATACTTATTTTAATAAAATGAAAAGACTAATTAATCCCATTTTGAAACCCCTTATTTATAAGGAAGTTCAAATTTACTAGATGTTAAAGTCATATTTCTAATTAGACTATTTGGGTTTCTAATATATTTCATGTGTGAAATTATAATGGTGAAATTAGAATGTGTGTATATTCAATAAACCTTAACATATATTTGAAAAATGAAAATTACCTA
Source organism: Torreya grandis (assembly GCA_037957365.1). Taxonomy (NCBI): domain Eukaryota; kingdom Viridiplantae; phylum Streptophyta; class Pinopsida; order Cupressales; family Taxaceae; genus Torreya; species Torreya grandis. Next base: position 1,847,697 of record JARHVA010001314.1, read on the forward strand.
TTAACATCACTATATGAGGTTATTTATATGGTTAGTGGGTCTAAAATGATCTTTTATTGGATGGATTTTCAATCTATAATCAAATTTTAGTAAAAAATGATGATCAAATATAAATTAATTTCACCACCAAGTGGATAACATTTACATACAAGAGAATTCATTTTTGACTAATCAATGCAAGTGTTACTTTTTAGTGCACCATGGACTTTGTGTTTTAAGGACTCACTAGTAATTTCATCATAATCTATACAGAAAACGTAATTATCTTTTTCAAATATAGGACAAATCATGTTACCCACTTGTAGAAAGTTTTTAACAAATGCAGATTGTAAGGAATCTCAATGAATCCCAAAAATAGTATTTTTAGAGTCATGTAAGTTAAATTACTAATCCATGTTATCACTAATTAATTTAATTCTATTGACCCAAAAAAATTCAAATACATTTCAATAATTCGATAGCTAAATAGTAAAAATGAGCTCAAATATTTTTTTGGTAAAATACATTTTGTCTAAAAATTCATTTTTAGAATTGTAGAGATTGCACAAAAATTGAATTCAATGTTAAAATAGGATGGAAAATTATAATGGATAATAAAATTAAATAAATAATTTTAAGACATCAAAAGTGTATTCATTTAGGCCCCAATCTTTATTACCCTAGATTTTACTAAAGACATATTCTTGTATTCATTTACATATGAACATACTATAATAGTAGTACTCACTTAAAATATTCAATAAAGTGAACGTCATATCTACTTAATGAGCACCAATCTAAAATAATTATAATTAAAATACTTAATGATCAATATGCTATAGTTAAAGATATGAATAAATTTAGAGACTACATCTCACATAACAAGGTGTATGCCATTATACTTTTAATTGTTAAGATCACACTCTAACAAAATGAATTAGGTGATCATAGAGTCAAATGGATGGATAAAATATAAGAGTTTGATATAAAAATGAGGCATACTAAAATGTTACAAGGATAGGTTATCATTTAAATGATCACAAAAATTATTCCATGCATCTTTATTATGAAATTCAATTAGTATCAAGTAGTAGGTGTTGATTGATATAACCATATTGTGCATTACCTAATTACTGGCACATGTCTCCCTAAACTTAATTATAATAAAGAAGAGGGCTTAGGATCAAATCAACACATTGTATGAAGTTATCTACTTAAGGTTTGTTTTTAAATAAGAATATGAAGACATCCTTAAACATTTTCATCAAAAGATAGGAAGTGTACATCATTTAGGAAACACCACAACATACAATATTATAATCATGGGATACTATTATCCTACCATTCTCAAATATGCACACACCCATTTCATAATTTTTCATCAATGCCAGGTATTTAGAAATAAGGAAGTGTATACAACTATTCATTTATAAATTATGATTGAAGTATTCCATTTTTCAAATTGGGGTTTGGATTTTATAGGTGTCATTAATCAAAATACATCATATAAATGCAAGTTTTTACTGACATCAACATATTCTTCCACTAGATGAACTAAAGTTATTTATATAAATAACTATATAACACATGATGTAATAAAATTCCTTAAATAAAACATTCTCACTATATTTGTGAAACTAGCTCCCTAGTATGTGACAATGTCCATGATTTTAAATTAACATAATTCATTGAATGGGTGTATAATAATTAAATCACTGCCATGGTTTTTTTTTGAATTATTATCTATAAGGAAATGGAGTTGATAAGTCCACCAATAATAATTTTATTGATATCATAAATAGGTCTATAGAGATCAAACCAAAATAATGACACCTTTTTCTAAATTATGCATTATGTGTAGATAGACCAAACATAAGCAAGCCCTTAAATCTTCATATTTTTTGGATAGTATACAAGTAACAACCTATTTTTCCTATTACATTGAAATTAATAACATATTAATTTATGCAAGAGTATGTCAATAATTATGATAGGGTACAATCTATATTTTTAGACATTTTCCAAATGGAGGATGCACAAATGAAAGCCTTACAAAATTTTAGCAAACACCAAGATATTTTTAAGAGATGGTTAAAAAAAATATCAAAATTCAAAGTTTTTAGAATCTTTTAATTATTCCTTCTATGAAGAAAAACACATGAGAAGAAAGTACAACATGACAAGTTTACTCTATTATGTATTAGACCATATCAAATTTATAAAATATTGGTTAACAATAATTTTTAATTAAAGGATATTCAAGGTAATGATTTAAATTTTCTAGTTATGGGTAATACCTAAAGAATTATTTCATGGCTACTCCAACTAAGAGCATCTCAAAATAACTATGAGTTTTAGTTTAGGGGTATATTATATTTCTTATTGTCCTATATTATATTTCTTACTTTTGTAAACTATATTTTTTTTCTTAATTATATTGGTGGTAAACCCTAAAATATATATTAAAATATCTAGGGTTAAATGGAGATATAGATAGCCCAGGGCACAAGGATGATAAATTATCTCTATAGTAGCCTAATTAAATTTCAAATTTAGATAAACAATATTCTAAATTTAAATACTAAGATGTGTTAAAAATAATAAGTACAAACCAATAATTGATATTTAAATAAATAAAAAATAGTGGTACTTAAATTATTATGTGTATTCAGATATGATATGGAATAGGTTAGGAATAGACTAGATCTAGATTATAGATCAATTATTAAATTCTATAAACTTGACATCTATGACCTTATACACTCACATCAACCTTAAACAGTTACATTGACTCTTATATATATCCTACATACAAGTTTCTGGTACATAATACCTGATGGATCTAGATGCAACCACCTATAATGTTTTTGGTTTTGTTTCACCTTCACTTTAGTGTGCTCAGATCTAGATCATAGGTTATCTTTATTTGTCAAATATAAAAACCCTATTTCTTCATATTCATAGTGAATTTGAGAAAAATAGGTTAGTGGGATCATAATTTAGAGATAACCCCAAGTACCCATCCATTAGTGGTCATTCTATACATAGATACTACTCTAAAGAGGGTATCATACTCATGTGTTTCTCCCTTACATGTGGGTTTATGTGTGCATAAGGATGCACTATGTGATAAGAAAGTAAAATAATGACCTAGCTTGTAACTTGGAAAATATGGCTCATGGCTACTCTTTCAGTACTTCAAACCTATAAATATGTTGTCCCTATGACTAATATTGAAATAGGGGAAAATAATGAAGCTTTTCTCACTTGAATTCTCAACTGAATACTTTTGGTAAGTTTCCTTATGGGTTTTTTTTATGTGTTATGTGAGTAATGAATTATGATTAATCATATATATACCAATACTTTTGGAGAATATATCACATTAAGTTACTTAAACCAACCATAGAGGTATGTATAATTTTTAAATTGGATGACTTTAAGGCATTGTACACTTGCATTAGGATAGGACACTTACATCGATGTAGGCATCTAATTAGGATGCAAGTTTCTAAGTAGTTGGAAAATAGGTTGAGATCTAGAACTTGTAGAGATAGAAGACAAGTAGGTTTATAGCATTATGAGTATGATAGCAGGTTTGAATCATTAGAATAATATTGGTCAGACTAAGACATAATCAATTTAGCATAGAGAGATATTATATGTGAGGTTTTTGGTAGTAAGAAAGGTATATAACTAATAAGAACATAAAACGTCTATATTTTCTAAGTATATAAGACTGAGGTGATATATAATTTATAAATATCATATACATTTCCCCTCCCTTTAATCTAGTAATAAAATTTCTATTTTAACAAAAAATAAGTGTGTACTTGGGTGTGTATAACACACACTACCTTTGTGTGAGCCAAACTATAGTACTTTACTAGTGACTGACCTAAAACTAAGAGTATGGTATAGTATATGATCAGTGCATATAATTTGAAATAGAAATTATTGAAATTATTGAAAGTAAAGAGATCAAGGTTTATGAGTATGCATGTGTATCGATGTAATCACCTTGCCTTTTAGAAATTTAATTTGAAAATATGTATCATTATGAACCATCAGAGTTGAGATTATGAAAAATAAAAATATAAAAAGTGCATAAATATTGGAGGACACATGGCCCTAATCTTGGACAAAAATGTGAGTTTCCACCTAGTAGTTGAGATTAGCTCAATATTAAAACCCAAGAATACTTATAACCTAGTGAGTGTGAATGAACCAAGTCAACTCACACTCTAAATATGGTGAGCTTAAATGAAATAATCAATTCCAACCTATAAACTTTGAGATATTGAGTAATTTAATCACCTCAACCATACCAAAAGTTAACCAACTACTATAGTATATTGGCTCAATATAGTTTGTAACAACCCAACATGGTGAGCTAAATTCCATAGAAGTGATTGAAATCTTAAAGGTGATTTTCAATTTAGGTTATCTTCATATAATATGCATATTTATGTATGTCTCATGTTAAAACCTAGTTATAGTAATTGTATCAATGTATATAATTATACCACAACAATGTATCTAAGTAATATAACTTTGAATTTTGGCCAATTTTTAAATTGTGTAAGTTTGGAGAACATGTTTCCATAATGTACCCCTATTATAATTTTAAAATAAAAATTGGTGTAAGTGTGGAGAACATGTTTCCAAAACATTCCCCCACTATATATCTAAAAATTAGAACTATTATGAGTGTGGAGAACACATTTCTAGAAGATACCCCCACTATAATCTGAATCTATGAAGAATGTGGAACCCATGCCTTTATGGCATGCCTCTATTATAATATAAATCTATGAAGAATGTGGAATCCATTCCCATATGGAATGATTCCACTAATATTCCCCTATTTTGAGGTGAGGATAAGTATAAACTAATAGTTACCTTACCTCAAAAGGATAAGATAACCATATAATCTGTGTATGAACTAAGTAGCATATAGGAGTATCATTTATATATATATATATATATATAATTTAAGTTCATAAAATATGATCACATAAAGTCATAATATGAATGATATATATCATGGTAATGTACATATAGTAATAGTATAAGCTCAAAAATAAATAATGTACACATAATATCACTCAAAATTAAATCTAAAGACAATGGTTCAAATAGACCTCTAATAACGGTCACATTCAAATTCCACAAAATCAAAGTTATATGATTTAGTAAAATACCCACAAAGTTTAGAATGATATATTTAAATATCAACATAAAATAAACCATGACATATGTATATGTCATAATAATAAAACATAGGCATAGGCTCCAAAATCAATTGAGCATATTCAAATTATTGAATAAGTAATACAATGCATGACAATAAGAAGCAAATAACACAATCAAGGAAGTAAAAAATGGAAATCATGGACAATAATAAACCATCATAAACATATCATACTAGCCCATGGATCATATGTGTTATAACAAAATGTTAAGTGCATAACATATCAAACACCCTACGAAAGATAGAATCATGGATAAAGGAAAGTGTAAGTACATAATCTCAAACATAAAAAAGTGATAATATAATAATATAACCTAGATGTACCATGATCAATTAAGTATATACCCCCAATGTCCACATGGCATTAGTAAAGGGAAGGCCCAACATCTGAAAGTGTATAGATCATGTATTTGTGTATGCCTAAATCACACTCAAATGATGTGTGAAACACATGTATATAGAAATTAATTATATGCCAAATACCAACACGGAACCAACAACATATATTCCAAGGAGATAATAGAACCTATGAATGTTAAAAATATATTTTAATTTTTTATTTTATTTTTATTTTTTCATTTATTTTAAATATGACACCTTGTAGCCTTAAGTTCCATACTTTACATTGTTGGAATAATGGTTGGATAAATTTAAATTGTGCATATAATGTTCCTTAGCACATTTTACATGTGTATTAGAAGAAACAATGTTGTCATTTGGAATATGGATCAATTTTCACTTATGACAAAAAGATGTACCTTGTTGATGTTGTTTAATTATTTCCTACATTTTATATAACCAAAGAGTTCCCAATGTAAACACATATTATGATGTGGTTATCATAACCCAAACCCTTTTTTTAATTAATTTAGGCCCATAAACAATTGGTATGGTGATGTTTCCCAAGGATTCTTTCCAAGCCCCTTTATTTTGTAAGTTTTTAGATCAAATCCATGTTTTTGAAAACATCTTATATTATAATTAGTTTTTGTTTGTGTAGGATCAATATTTTTATGCCAAAAATAAGCATCGCCCATGAATAATATGATTGTTGAATCACATTGGCATGTATAATTTTTGGGCTATTCAACTTGGGGTGTTTGTATAGGATTTGGTCCTTGGATTGGTCCCATATTGATTAAATTTTGTAAATATCCAATATAAAGTTAGGAAAACCATACTTTTATCCATAATATTCATTTGGTAATTCATCTCCCTCTTTTGTGTGAGAGATAAAACTTTTGTATTTAGAAAGGGATATGTTAAGATCCTTTATATGAGTAAGTATGAATGAAACATATCTATGCATATAAATATATAAATTGGTAAATGAATCATTTTTTTATGAAATGATATTTATTTTTATGGAGAAAGAAGACATATACTAAAAATTAATTACAACTCCAACTCTTAAGGTCTAAATTCTAGCTCATATGATGTACTTTTGAATTGAATGGTATAATATTAAAGGTATCCATCATCATGTTGTTTAAAATTTTGAAAATGTTATAATGTAAGTTTTTTAACCTTGTGGATATTTAAATCTATGAGTAAGACACATTATAATTGTGATAAATTGGTTAAGGAACCCTTTGGTAGGCTATACAAACAATTGTGAGATTCATCAAAGATATTCATATGAAATACCTTTAGTAATAATGTGTCATCTTTTGCCCATTGACCAAAATAATGTAAATAGTTAATTATGTTATTAAAAGGATATTTATGACAAAAAAATATAGGTAAATATGGTAACTTAAAATAATGTGGATAAGGGTATTCAATTATACATTGTGTAAGAGGATGATTTTTTAATGAGGTAACATTTGTATTAGTATTATGGAAAGCCATTTGAATTTGAAGTATATAAACATGTTTTTAAATATCCCCAATAGTGATCATCATAGAAATAAGATACTTAATGGGAATGATTATTCTTATAATAATTTTTATAATTGATTATAATCTACCACCTATATTGAATATAGGCATATGAGTATCATCATAATCATGGATAACAAGGGAAAGTTTTGAATTACTAAATTTAGGATACTTTGGTAATGGTATTGGATCTCTAAATTATGGTGCTCTTAGTATGCAATATGGAGAGATTGGAACATTAGGATTACTTTTACCCTTATATTTTCAATTTTTTTTTCTTCTTGGTTCCTTAATGTTAGTTGGTAAGGATTCGATGATGTCTTGGTTAACCTTTTGAAAAAATTTAAATTTAAATGAGGGGAAAAGATAATCATCACCCTTAATATGGGGTATATTATTTGGAAATTTTATAATTATGAGGGTCTTAATTAATTTATTTGAACAAACATTCAAATTATGATTAATTTTAAAATCATCCATAATTTCCTTATGTACTTTTCAAAACTTTTGATGATCATATGAAGGAGCATCTTTCTCATATGTATCCTTTTTGGTGGTATAAGGTGCATGAATGGAATGATTAGATCAATTTTATTGTTGGTAACTAATATAATGGACTAAATGTTACCATTTAAACCATTTATTAATATTGTGTTTGGGATGGTAGCTAGGAATACCTTGAATATGTTTTGCAAGTTGAAGCATCACATATGCCCACATGTCCTCATGTAGTATTGTTTGATATATTTGGTTTGTCAAGGGCTATAAATTGACAAATATATATTTCTTATCTTTCAAATTCATCCCTTGGTTTGGTAAATTTTTTCATGGATCAATTATTTAGTTTATTTTTTTAAAAATAAAGAAAGAGATAAATAAGGAATAAAATAATAAATCCTAAGAAATAATACCATAGAAGATTTTGCATTCATATAGATCAGGTCCACCAAATGTTTAACCCTAAAATCTAGATTAAAATATCTAGGATTAAAAGGAATAGAGATATCCTAGGGAACAAGGGTGATAAACTATCTCTATAGTAGGCCAATTAATTTGTGAACTCTGATAAAAAAATATTCTAAATTTAAATAATGATATATACTAAAAGTAGTGATTACAACCAATGATTGATATTGAAATAAATATAAAATAATGATACTTATCTAGATTAATGTCTATATTCATGTTTGATATGGAAAAGGTTAAAAATGGAGTAGGTTTGTATTTTGTATCAGTCATCAAATTTTATAAATTTGACCTTTGTGACCTTGGAAACTTGTGTCAACTTTAGATAATCACATCGATGTTTCTATATAACCTAGATGTAGGTTTCTAGTATGGAATACCTACTATATAAATATATAACCACCTATAATGTTTTCGGTTCTTTGTTACCTTTGTTATGGTGTGCTCATATTTGGATTAATGGTTGTCACTCCTTATTGGATAACAAAACCCTAGGTCTTCATGTTCATAGTGACTATGAGAAAAGTGGGTTAGTGGGATTGCAATGTTGAGCCAATCCAAAATACCCCTCTATTAGTGGGTGTTTCCTACATATGCACTACTATAAAAAGGGTCTCACTCATGTATTTTTTTTATGTGTGGGCTTATTTGTGGATAAGGATGCAATATGTGATAAGAAATTTTAACATTAACCTATTTTGTAACTTTAAAAATATGGCTCATGGATTACTCCTGTAGTACTTTATACTTATATATGTGTTTTCCCTATGAATGATGTGATAATAGGGGAAATAAGGGAAGATTTTCTCACTTGAATACTTTATTGAATGATTTTTATAAGTTTCCTTATGAGTTATATTATATCCTAGGTGAGAATTCAATGAGGATTTATCATGCATATACAAGTCATTTTAGATAATATCTTGCATTAAATAACATAGGCCAATCACAAGGATAAACTTAATTTAAATATTGGATGAATTTAGGGCACTAGACACTTGCATTGGGATAGGACATTTGTGTTGATGTAGGTGTTTGATTGGGACACAAGTGTCTAGGCATTTATGTTCTAGAAAATAGGCACAAGTCTAGAACATGTAGAGATAAAATAAAAGTAGTTTTATAACATTATGAATATGATAATAGGTCTATGTCATCAGATAACATTATTTAGAATAATAGATAAGTAATTTATCATATAAATATTCTAGATGAAAGCCTTTTAGCAACAAAAAAGATCTAGAATGGAACAACCAAGATTTGTATTATCCAAGTGTACAAGACTAGGGTGATAAATAATTCAAAAATAATATCTACAATCACACTTCATGTTTTCTTACATTATATTTATGAATAAGGTCACTGGGACTATTTAACTTTCCCAAAATTTCAAATATAAGAAATGTGTTCATGTTTATGGATATTCATGGATTGTTATTTATATTTTAATCTTGTAATTGAGGTACATATCATTAATAAATGGAAAATTTTAACTAAATTAAACAAGCTTATCAAATTAGTGAACATTGATTTGATATTTTCATGCAAATTCTAGAAAAACTTTTCATTTTGAAAGATTAATTTCACATTTGCATGCTTAAGACTCGTTTAAGAGATAATAAACATTGAAAATACATATTATGAGTGAAGTATCTGATTTAAAATGAATTTTACTTCTATACACGAAGCCAATGGTAGTTCTAAACCCTAATTCTAAAAAAAATCATAAGAAGAAGGGTGATTCAAGTAATATTTATCAAGGTTATGGTTACCTGGCTACAAGTAGAGAAATGTTTATATTGGAATAAAATTTATCTTTTTTGAGGCTATGGATGCTTGGTTAGAAGTAGAGTAATGCCTAGCTTCTCACATAATTAAGCTTAAAAGCCTAAAATAAAATAAGAAATACATAAGGTAGAGAGACCTCATATATATGTTTAAATCTTCATTAAAACCCTCACAACAAAGGAAAGAATATTCATAAAACCACACATGATCTAAAAAGTTAGAAGAATTAGTATGTTGTATGATTATGTTTAAAGCCTATTCCACTTATCTATTTTGATTATTTATTTCTTAAAAGGTTTAATTTTTTTTATAGTTGTTAAACAAGAAATTTTGGGTTATCAAATACTCAAAAGTATTTCCCCATTGATTTTCCATTTGTTATGACCAACTTGCCCCATTTTAAAAAATTAAAATAAGAACCCCATTTGTTCTTATAAATTCCATATTCGGTCCCCTTTTAGACATAAATTGAACAAAAATCATATGCATACCAAAGCATATAATTTGATAATTTATTTATTTTTATAAATATTTGGATTAAAATTATAAAGGATTGATTGAAAAGATACATTTATTTTAAATTTATTTATTTATCTAACATAATCTAACCTTTATGTTATTTATTTTATCAGGTTCTAATTTATAGGTTAGTTTGCTTTGCCATCAATCACTTCTTTGCATGAAATTATAGTGACTATTGATTCTTTTGTAAAGTCTAATAAGTAAGAAAACTTATCATGAATCGATTAATGAAACCCCTTGTAAACCACTTATATTAAAGTAAATATTTGGTTTTTATACACTTATGAGCTTGACAAACCTCTCTTCATCATAAGATCACTCCATTGTATTATTTTCATAATTTCATAGAGAAAAATCTAAGGATCTAAGTTTCAAATGCATGAAACTAAATTATTGAGTAATATTACACCATGTGTCACCATCTCACATATTTCATAATTTTTATCAATGATCTAAGTCATCAATGCATGTGACTATATGAATAAGTGAGATTATTCCATATGTCATAATCTTAAGGCATCATATATTTTATCTAAAATATAATTTATAAATGTACAAAACTATGTGAGTAAGTGAGATCATGACATATGCCATCATCTCATAGTGTAGACACTATAATTACATCACACACACCTACATAACTCCTTGTGTTGAAACCCCTTTTATCCTATTTTTAAATAATAAAAATTAACCTCCCTAACCCATGATTTTACCCCTCACACATTTAATTAATTTAAAATACTTAAATAAGTTAATTAAAAACCCCTATTGCCACCTTGCCTTATGACTAATTTTTACCTGATGAGTCACCTCAAGACCTAGTCCCCTCATCCTAACTATCCAAGACGTATTACCACTTCCAAACTAAAGTCCTAATCAAATACCTCCTTAACCTCTTATTTTTACTATTTTATAATGGGTGCCACACTTATCATGAAGAACAATAGAAAACAAGCCAAAAATTGTAAAGTTTACCTATTATGGGGCCATTGATGTTGATCAACCCATAGCTAACATCGATGGGATCACTAACATCAGCAATATAAGCCAAAATCTAACCTAAAGTTTAGGTCAATATAAATCAAGAAAATTCATTCTTACTTACATTCGAGATCTCAACATTCTATTTTCAACATCCTAACTTACTATCATCTTACGTAAGTCAATCATGATCAAGAACTGAGATCTTGAGGACCAATAACATCTACTTATTATCTCTATTTAGGCATTCAGGTTTAGACTCCTTGATAGGGATCATCAATCTATCACTTATAGTTTAGTGAGAACTACAGCTAAGTACATCACTTATTCTATAGGTCTTTTAAAAATTTATGTTGTTGTCACTCTATATCTATTATGCATTGCTTTACACACTTGTAATTGAAACCCCATGATGGAGTTACAAAGCTTCCTCAATTATTTCCCCTTAATTTGACACACCAAATCTCTAACTAGATCTACCCAAACTATACTCTCTCTCTCTCTCATAACTCTCCCTAACCTCCTAGACCTGATCCAAACCAATTCCCAAACCCAAAAAATCTTTCTACAAGCTCCTAAGCAATTATTTCCCCTACTGACCTTAGAAACCTGATCGACATTGGTCACCTTCACCACTAAACTCGATAGTATAACTGATATCAATCACTCCCTTATCGACATCAATGACTATGGATTCCCTAACCTTTTCAAAACCTACCCAAACAACTTCTAAAACACAAAATAAAGTACACCACCTACACCTTGACACTCTCTACTATACTCGAGTTGTGAATAATGGTAATATTATCTCTATTTCACTCTCTCTTTACCTCTCTTTTAGTACTTTTTTGTCTCTCAAAATTGGATTGTCATCTCTAAGGAAGTTTCACACTTCCTAGAATAACTGTGTAGCTTGGTAGCCCATTCATTTAACTACTAATAAGAATCTTGTGGTTGTGATTTCTTACTTGTAGGTAGTCCTCCCCAACCAAAGAGGAGTGTTCAAAACATCTAGATATAATGTACAAACCAATCTGGGTTCATTCTAATCACTTATCCCCATCATTCTTTTCTATTTTCCTTTAGACTTGAAATAGACAAAATTCAGTGAAACATTTTTGGCATACCTAGTGGGACCCTAGAGTTTTGCTTAGGTTTATTTCTTGTTTTAAGCATTCATATAGGTGTATTATAGTGAAAATTTAATTTCTTACACTTCCTCTTTCTTTTTTCTCTTAAAATGAAAAAAATAATATTTTATTTTCTATTTAAAAGCATTAAACTAAAATTTTCTTTCTTTTCTCTTTGCCTCTAAATGTAACTTATCATTTTATTTTACAAGTTAAAAAAAGGGGAATCTCTTATTTACTTCTTCTTGCATGCACATTAGGATAGTTAATTTCATTCTCTATTGTTATTTCATCTTTGTTTTCATTTAAATCTAAATATTTCATATTTGGGTTTAAAACTTACTGCATTTCATAGTTTGCTTGTTTCATATTAACTTACTTTGTTAATTACAAGCATTTTGAATAAATTTTAGTGCATATATGCTACACAAACAAATCAAATTCACATAAACAAACATCTAAAATCACCTAAGAAAAGGGCCATCAAGATTTCATCACTTGGTGGATCACCTTACCCTACTCGGCTATCTTACTTGCATTTCACCACCAAGGGGAGAACCCACTCCATTCTCTAGTGGAGTATACACTTTAGACAGAAGGTATATTTTGGCTAAGTATCATGGCTCAACTCTAGGTTCATGATGTGTGGAGATCAAGATCCTATAATAAGCCTCATACTTGGTCTAACATAGATTTCTTCTTGAACGCTAAAAATAACCTAAAACTATCTCTAGATTGCTTTTTAATACCTTCGATAGCCAAATTCTCTTCTCACTATTTGATTAAGGCATAATCCAATATGAGACTAAAAATTAATCTCTAAGACTTAATAGTTGTTGGCTATATGTTTGTTTTCACTTTTTTGTTGTCTTTTATATTTTGGAGTTGGTAAGGATGTTTTCATATTGATTCACAAAATCAAAACTACTTCTAATTCTTAGTTTGTATAACCTATTATCTCAGGTTTTATGAGTGTTCTTCCTCCTTACATAGACTCTTACATCCACTATTTTACCTAGTTTCAACTTTGAGTTTTTTAAAACATCATATTTTCCATCTCTTAGGATATCACAGTGACTGACATTGGTTAACCCTATTGGCATTGGTAGATTTTACCTACTGACATCGACAAACTTTTTCTACTGATATCAGTCAAGCAATTGACATCAATGACTATGTAATTTTATCTACTCAAAATAACAAGCTAAAATAACCCACTTACCTACACTCAAACTTGGTTTTTTATTATTTTGTTTTTAATATAAGTAGTAATACTATTTATACTTCCTCTTTCATGGTATTGACATGAGCTCAAGCCAAAATTATTTTTGATTACACAAGCCGGTAACCACTTCCACCTTCCCCTCTTGATTTTGATTCTATTATGGAGCATACTTCAGATATATATCATACTCCTAGCCCCAATAAAATTCCTATTGTGCCTAAGGGAGATCAAGATTTTGATAAATTTCTTGACCACAATGTGTCATCCCTTCATCATTACCTTGCTATGAGTCAAACCCATAATTCTTTAGGTGACCCAATCTATGGTATACCAACCTTTCTAATAGACACAACCTCTATTTTAGTTTCCTCCACTATTTTACCCATGGTTACCCAAACCACCACTTTAATGAGTAACCCAACTATAAATAATGTCTAAAGTGTACCATCTCTAACTACCCAATCCTACCTAAACGCTGGTGTGACTTCCCTAATTTCAAAATCATAAGTAATTCAGTCAAGTCACACCCAATTTTAAAATTTAGTGGTACCTATTCCATCTACCCTTGTGCCTATAATTATCTAAGTTATGACTCACCCCTCATCTAGTCTAACCATGCCAATAATCCAACTTTCAATAATAATAACCAACCAAGGCATAGTCTCCAACCCAATGAGACAAGACCCTTTTCTTTTTTCAACCCCAACCTATGACTCATTATCCTTATGTTACCCCAACACAACCTCAATAATCTATGTCCAATGCTCCCTCTGCTTCTTATTAGGTTCCCTATAACTTAGGAGGTATTCCCCAAACTAATCCCCCTCTAGACCTCATTAAGATGTTGATGGATAAGATGTCTAATCTAGAGACATTTGTTTCTGGTTCAAAGAATTTTTTATCTTATGATTATATATGCAATGAAATAATCCATCCTTTTGTGCCTATTCTCCCTTATCCAAGCCAATGAGAACTCCCTAAATTTATTCATTTCCATAGTAAAGAGGACCCACAATATGAGCATTTAGACATGCTTGTTATTTAATAAGGCTTGATGATGCTTTACTACTTCACACTTTTCTTATGTCTCTTTCAGGTGCTACCTTGGATTGGTATAACTCTATACCTCAGTACTCCCTTTTCTCATTTACCCAGCTCGTACAAATATTCCTAGACCATTTATCTATTAACATTTCTAAAAAGGTTTGTATAAAAGACCTTTATTCTATTAGATAATTTGATGATGAGTCTATAGTAAATTTTATCCCTCATTGGAGAAGCTTGATCAATCAACTTTCCTTATCCTTATGCCAACTTGAGCTTATTGATCTCTTCTCAAGGGCATGTGCTAAGAACATCTCATCCACACTCTAGGTATATAATTTATACATATTTGATGAGGCATTTACAATGGCACAAAAACTTGAGGTTCACACTATAGATGAAGGCAAAGTCAAGTTGCATAGTAAGAATCCCAATTACAAATAAAATGACTCCTCTTCCTCTAAAACTTCTCCGTCTAACCAAAAATCTAAAGGCTCTACCAATGTGGTGTTCATTAAGTCAACTTCTTCCACAACCAAAAACTAATCAAACTCCTCAACTTCCAAAAATCTGACCAAACTATTCCGACAACAGTATGAACAAAGACAATACACTCCAATTGGGGAGTCATACATCCATATTGGAAAAATTATTGAAACAAGGTGTCATAACCCTTCCCCATATCAAACCTCTTATACAGTTTGACCCTTCCCATCCTATCCCAACTTGGTACAATGAAGATGAGTTTTGTGGTTACCATCAAGTTAAAGGTCATAATTTTATTAACTATAAGACACTCAAGAACATTATTCAAGATATGCTTGATAGAGGTGATATCATCTTGGATAATCCTTATGTACCCCCTAATCAAATTATGGATGTGTTCAAACACCATTTTCCTAACCATTCACTAAATAAAAATATTTTGTAGTCCAAAACTAACTCAAGTGATCATAATATCCATACAGTTAATATGGTATTTCCTTTACCTCTAGTTCAACCTTCCCCTCAATAAGAGACATCCATTTTATCAAATATTCCCCTAGATTCAATGTCATATTTTTTTCCCATTCTTCCTCTTAAGGTTGAAAATCCTATTTCACCTATTCCACTCCCTCAAGAGGAAGAGCCTCCTTTACCACTTATTTTAGCATTTAAGGAGCCTGTAATACCAATTCTATTTGCACCAATATTACCTATCCTCTTCCCACTTGAAGACCACACCCTACCTATTTCTCAACCACATGTTTAAGGGAACATCATTCTTGCATTATACCCTCTTAAGGAACCTTATTTTCCAACATCTCCTCCACCTATAGAGATTAGTACCCCACCCACTCCACCTTTGCACTTAGAAGAGTCAATATTATCACTCCCATAATAGATGAGAGACCTATTGTGCCTACTCCAGTTATCCCGCTCTTACCCCTTATTTTACCTATGGAGAATCATACTTTACCCATGCCTCACCAACATGTGGAGGGAGCCATAATACCTATGCTTTACCCTCTTAAGGAACCTTCTTCACCTACCTCCCCTCCACCCATGATAGACCATGTCTCTTCTCCCATCTCTATTGAAGAGGGCCTCATTGTGGTTCTTTCTCATCTTTGGACTGAAGTAGTAGAAACCAACTAATTCCATCTTTACTAAACACCTCATCCATGAAAACACACAACCATAAGGCCTATGTCAACTTCATATAAACCCTTCTCATGTTTGGTGAAAAGTCTATAATTTCTTGTCTCCACAAAGCTATATCATGCAACATTTTAGGACCATCTAAAAACTATTTATCCACCATAATGAATGTCAACCTTTACCACTAAGACTCTCATTACCCATTACCCCAAGGTCTTTGATGAAGCTAGATCTTCTTCACTAAAAGCACATTAAGTTTATCCATCTATGTCAGAACCTTCACCCTCATAGGATCTACTACATTAAAGTAGATTAGGCCCTTAGGTGTATGC
The DNA here is from genome assembly GCA_037957365.1 of Torreya grandis. NCBI lineage: Eukaryota > Viridiplantae > Streptophyta > Pinopsida > Cupressales > Taxaceae > Torreya > Torreya grandis. Next base: position 1,864,440 of record JARHVA010001314.1, read on the forward strand.
CCCATCTCTAATTTAATTCATCCATAGGTGAAATTATATTTATCTCTTCAACCACAAGCTAGAGTTTTGTAACCTAAATTATAGAAAATTGTTAAGCTCCCTAGATCTTTTGAATCCCTTCTTTAACCCTCAACTTTACCATCTATTTTGGGACCATACCCCTCTACCTTAGTTGAAATATTGCCTAACCAAGTAAAATAAATGGTTAAGCTACCTCCACTCTTGCCTTTGCCATTTGGTAGACCTCTCACATTTGACACTAAGAAAGTGACATCAAAACATGTAAATCTACCATCACCAAACAAGGCACCACATAAAATTACCTTTCCAACACTAAAACAAAAGAAGGTGTCCACTCTTATTAGCATAACAAGTGTGAGCCCACTTGGAGGATCTCAAAGCCTTTTCCTATGTTAGTTATTGCAAACCTCTATAATAACTCTTCCTCCCATTAAGTCTTATAGTCCTCTTAAAATGAATCCAGCTTGATTTAATGATACACAAGTGTGTTTATATCATCATTCACCTAGACACAATACTAAGAGTTCTAAAACCCTCACAATAGTCATTCAATAACACTTTAATGTCGACACTCTCTTTGATGATACTATCATTAACCTTATTATTATTCCACCTTTGGCATCCATAGTTTCTCCTACTATTCCACCTAAATTCAAACCTAAAGATGTCATCATAACCCCTTTACAACCTCCTTCACTGACATTTCAAATCAACATAGTTAATGTGGCCACACGGTCATAAAACCAAAAAGATAAATCTAAGGAAAAGGTCACTACTCCTTCAGATCATCCCTTCACCAAAGACACTACACCTCTTAGTCCTAATATCTCCATCCTGGGTGTCCCTAAGATAACATCTTTAGATGTTATTAAAAGCTCAATGGTGAAACAACTTCACCAAACTCCTATTAAAATGTCTTTCTATGAGTTAATCCAAAACTCATCCCAACACTGTCAAGATTTTATTAGTGCCTTTCAAGTGATTGAGGTACAATCGGATGATCCAAAACCTCTTGTATCTTTGGTCAGCTCCATTAATCCTATCTCCCAAATTTCTTTCAACGATTCACAAATTCTACTTCAACATCCTAAAGATCAAGATTTTGTTATTTTTATTACCACATATATTAATCAAACTCATGTCAAGAGAGTTATGATCAATGGGGGAGCTATTATTAATATTATTTCTACCCATGCCTACAAATAGCTAGCCCTTCTTGATAATTACATGTCTCAAATTGATGTAGTACATTACTCCTTTAATGATACTACAACTACTATGGTACGCACTATTATCTTACATATCTACGTAGGTCCCCACACTATTCCTAAGCTATTCTAAGTTGTGAAAGGAGAGTTCTAATATAACATACTACTTGGATGACCTTAGATATGTGATATGGAATGTGTACCCTTAACTTTACACTGTTGTGTCAAGTTTGAACATGATTGACAAGTACATGTCATACCTACTGACCCACATTTGTTTAAAACATAAAACATGACTTATAGTCCCAAAGATTTTCTCATTCCATTTAAAACATCACCTTCTTTTCATGATACTTCTAAATATTTTACAAGCTCCACTCCCTTGGTTACATAGATACTGACAACATAGATTCTTGACAAGGATCTAATGAAAGAGACCTTTCAATGTTTATCACTTGACAAATATCATTTGTTGACACTTGACATGTTTTATACTCCATAATATTATGGAAGGATTCACATTCACCCAAATTATGATCCATTTATTATGATGGTCATCCCTTATGGGCCCCATAACCTTCAAACTAATTTTACATATGGGGGAATTGATCAAGCTCCCACTATTAGTAATCCATCTTCTTCACCACAACCATTTACCTATGACTTGTCTTTCCTAAGTAACCATATATTCACTCACACCTATCTCTATAGTTTTGCCTAGAAAAGATTTAGTTTGGGTAATTACTAACAAATTATCCATATGCTTATTGAATATCTTACTAGTAACATCATTGAAAATGACAAAAAAAGGCATGGAGTGGGATATGATGAACCAAATAAAATCATTAAGACTTCCTATGTACTAATTATTAAAGAACTAGTGTCTCCTTATACACCTTTTTCTCTACCATCACCTACCAAAAAAGAGGTATCTATACCTCCTAATTTTTTTAATAAATGTCATCCATTTGGGGCATCTCACCTATCATCAAGGTAGAGAAACAATGTCCCTTCTTTTTATTTATCCTAAAATAATTGATGAATACTCTCCCAATATTAACACTATCCAATGTCAAAATTATGATGCAACTCTCACCTACATGGCTGTGGATGATTCCTATATCCAACGATCACTCCCATGTAAAACACAAGATATGTTAAATGAATCAACCATTGACATCAACCTACCCTCTCATGATAACCCTCGCATCCTCAAGATTGGCCAATATTTAGATTCCTATGAGAAAACTAATTATGCCACATTTATTAATGACCATAACAAAGCCTTTTCTAGGTCTTATAATGACATATATCATATTGACCCCTCTATCATCACTCATAACATTGTCACCAATTGAGATGCTAAACTTGTTAAGTAGAAGTTTTGTAAGATGCATCCTCATATTTCTCTCATTGTCAAAGAGATCTCCAATATCTTCTATTAGCTTTATCCAACCCATTAACTATCCATCATGGATTTCCAATATTGTTCTTATCACAAAAGTTACTAAGAGAAACTGCATTTGCACTGACTATCATGATTTTAACCTCACTTGTCTAAAAGATGACTTCCCATTACCATGTATCGACTAACTTGTTGATCTAATGATTGGCCATGAGATGATATCACTTATGGATGGATTATCTAGATATAATCAAATCCTATTTACTCTTTAGGATCAACACAAAACAACCTTGATTACCCCATGGTGGACTTTATGCTATTAGTTCATGCCTTTTAGCTTGAAGAACACTGGTGTAACCTACCAATGTGTTGCAACTTACATTTTCCATGATATCTTACATAAAATTATGGAATATTACATGGATGACTTACTCAATAAGTCTAAACTTTGTTAAGACCACTTGATGATTCTCAAAACCATATTTACTCATCTCCTCCAATATAACATTTGACTAAACCCAAAAAAATGTGTCTTTAGTGTTTTTTTTGGTAAGATCTTAGGTTTTATCATTTATCTCCATGGTATCAAGGTTGATCCTACTAAGGTCAGACAATCTTAGAGATGTCTCCACCTACTAATATCAAACAACTCCATAGCTTATAAGGCAAACTTTAGTCAATTTGCTTCCTCATTTCCCAGTTATCAGATCATTGCTAACCTTTTCACCATCTCCTAAAAAAGGTGTCTCCTTATATTAGAATACCAATTACCAAGAATATTTTGACACACTTAAATAGTATCTCCTTTCCCCATTGTATCTTATTCCACCTAAGTAAAATCAACCTTTCTACATATACATCTCTATAATAACCATTCTCTAGGTGTTATGATTGCACATCGAGATGACCAACATAGAGAGTAGGTGGTTTACTACATAAGATGTACACTTATTGATTATAAGACTCAATATATCCATACTAAAAAACTTTGCCTTGCATTGGTCTTTTTTTCCTCCAAGCTTTGCTATTATCTCTTAGATCATAAAACCTATGTGGTCACCCATACTGATCCCCTCAAATACATGCATTCCAAACCTTATCATAACAAATGTGTAGCTTGGTGGATCATGATTCTTGATGAATTTAATTTAAAATTAATTAAATAAAAGTCTATTAAGGGGAAAAAATCACTGACCAGTTAGTTGCCACCCCTTTACCTGATAATCAACCTTCAAACCTCAAATTACCTGATGAATCCATTGCAATACTCTCCATCGATGACATCTCCTATCAAATGATGATATTATTTGATGGATCTAAATGTCAACATGGTAGGGGTGTAGGGATCATTATTATTCCTCTAGATGGTGAGCTTATGCCTTTATCATTTAAACTAGATTTTGAATGCACTAACAATATGGTAAAATATGAGGCTTTGATTTTAGGACTTCAAACAACTCTCTTCTTGGGTATCAAATCCATAACCATTTTTGGTGATTATTAGCTAGTGGTTAACCAAGTTAATGGTCCTACCTATGCAAAAATGAAATTCCACAATGGTATAAAAATCATGTAGATATGTTATTAGGATCATTTGACTCTTATCTCTTACAAACTATTCCTTGATCTACAAACATATTTACTAACATGATGGCTTCACTTGCTTCACACATACCCTCTTCATCCTCTTCCTCGAGAATCTATGTCACCATCCATCACTTAACATTACCCTCATATGTCTTAGCTAACATCCTCCTTGTCAGACATGTAACAACCAACCCACATGATTTATGGTAAAAGCAACTCATGGATGATCTTTCCTTCTATATTACCCCTTATGATCACTCCAATAATGGGAAATGGGCCTTAATAAAATTTTCCACTCATTATACTATACTAGGGGGATGTCTCTACAAGTGAGGTTTTGATGGTTTTTTCCTTAGATACCTCACTAGTACTAAGACTCCCTTCACTATTAAGAATGTCCATGATGGGATTTGTGGGAATCTCAATGGTCATGTAGTTGCCAAGTGTATCCTTAAACTTGGTTATTATTGGCCCACACTTCATGAAGACTATGATGATTATGTTCAATATTGCATCAAGTGTTAGAAACAAACTAATATCCTTCACATCCCCAGTCATGTATTACAAGTTACCAAAGACTTTTGGCCCTTCTCCCAAAAGGGCTTAGATCTAATCAGAGAGATTAATCCTCATGCATCTCTTTGTCATCATTTTATCATTATTGCCACTAAATACTTCACCAAATGGGTTGAGGCCATCCCTCTCATCTCCACTAAAGTTGACAATTTTTATGACTTTATCAACCATCACATCATCTATCATTTTGGTGTCCCTCATAAAATTATAATAGATAATGAAAAATATTTCAAAAACAAGACTGTTCAATGTCTTTGTGATACATTTGGTATCAAATTAAGCTTCTCATCACCATACTATCCGTAAGCTAATGGATAGGTAGAATATTCTAACAAAACATTGACCAAAATTCTCATGAAGGTAGTTAATGATACATGAAATAATTATCACACACACATTTCTTTTAATTTATGGGCTTACCACACTATAATTCAAACCCCTATGGGTGCTACACCTTTTTCATTGGTATATGGGATAGAGGTTGTTTTACCTCTTGAAGTCTATATTCTTTCTCTTTGAATTTCTCTACAAGACATACTTAATAATGATGGATTTTTCCATGAACATTTGGTTTAACTTGAATTTCTTGATGAGTGTTGTCTCATAGCCCTCAACCACCTCCAGATCTATCAAGAGAGTATTAAACATGATTATAATAAAAACCTCAATGAGTAAGATTTCAATATAGGAGATCTCATCGTAAATAAAATCAACATGTGACGAACATGGAGAAAATCAAATGATGTAAGTTTGCTCCTGATTGGCTTGGACTTTATATCATAACTCACAAGTATGGCTTAGGAACTTATCACTTATCTTCTCTTGAAGGAAGGCTAAAATCAGAGATTTTAAATGCCTTACACCTATGACCATTATTTTTTTAAATGAGCATCACTTTCCTTCACGTTTAACTTGAGCTTGTGTCTTGAGAATCCCTATTACATCAATTTCCCTTCCTCTTCACCCTTACTCCTATACATTTAGTTAAATTATGAAGTGGTATGGTTTTTCCCTCAAAGTGGAAAAATACTAAGCCTCTATAGTCTTGTCCATGACTAAAAAAAATGGGATATCTAAAAAAGTTATAAAGTTCTAGGTCATGTTTCTCAATGTAGACTGCTCCCTTGAAGGATAGCTACGTAACTTCCCTTTGCTACTATTAATAGATTGCTCCCTTAAAGGATAACTATTTAAAATTAAAAACAAATTCTTAGACCACTCCCTTGAAGGATGGTTAAGATAAAATTTGTTCTAAAAGGGAAATACAAATGAAAAAGGCTACTCACATTGATCAACTTTATACGACCTTAACCCATACAAAATCCCATTGCAGGCTTTCTGCATTGATCAGCTTACATAAAATAAAAGCTTTAAGTCATGGACTTGTTTATAGTAGCTCTTGGGTCACCCACAATATAGACGTATCATTTCTATTTTGTAGGTTATGCTACCCAAACATTTCTCCTCATTTTACCCTTTTTACCCTCATAATCTTTCAAGATACTATGAAGCTCACTAAATATAAGGTAAGCATGGCATTTCTCTAATAAACATAATGGTTTAAAGATATAAGGCATGAAAGAGGCTCATTTTTATGAGCCTATTTATGTTTTGATTATATTCTTTTTTGATGAATGAAAATTCTACCTCTTTATTTTCCCATCCACATCACATGTCGATCTCTTTATTGAGATGAAGAAACAATGTCATACCAACATTATCAAAGCTTACTCAATTTATTTTATGCATACACCATCACAAATATGGAAAAATGCTAAAATAAACTAGCACAACCAATTTATTAATTTTAATCATAGATCATCATGAAATATGGATAAATGATAAGATGAAACTAAGCAACCAACTATGCATATACCATCACATATATTAGAAAGGCTAGTCTAACTCAACTAGCATGATCAGCATTAACATCCAATTAACATAGCATAAAATTGTCATCTAAATAATCTGCATGCATATCATCATCATAATCATAATACACAAATCTCAAAAACACAATAAATGAACATCGCATGTGTGTGTGTGTGTGTGTGTGTGTGTGTGATAAAAATACATGTCCATAACTACATCATCATAATAACATATCTCTCTCTCTCAAAATATACATCTCACATCTTCAACTCATAGGTCGGTATACATATAACATATATACTCAAAACTAGCAAACTTTGACACTCATGGTCCTTGAGGCTCTCTACATGGTCATGAGGAAGTAGTGTCATCACCACTCTCTGTCTATCTACATATTCATGAGCTAAAAGATATAACATGTGACATATACATATCCTACTCTTTAAACTTTGAATATCTCCAAATATATGAAAACTCTCTAATTTCCCTCTCATAGTAGTCAATCTCACCTAGGGTAGTCATATATCTCACCATAGATACAGTCTGTGGAGGTCCCATAGAAACTGATGATGGCCCAACCTATATTGTTCCCTATGGTGGTGGAGGAGGAGTAGCCTGACCTACTACTCTCAAAATGTCCCTCTCTACTATCACTATAGTCACCTAACCTTGTAAGACTATAACCTATCCCTATAGTGCTCCAACCAAGCCCTGTAATACCCCAACATGACCCTACAATGTCACCACCTACCCCTATAAGGCTAATATTTATGCCTAAGTTATATCTTGAGCCTAAACTACTACATATTAGGCCTATACCATTACATTAATCTCTCTCACCAACCCCTATAAATTTGGTGGTGGCCTCTTGACCTCCATTATGGGATGTAATCTAGCCTACCAAGCTATATATGCCATTGTGCATCTTGGGTCTCCAATCCCTGGCCCTAATAGTAGCTCCTCAAAATCCATCCCATCTATCTCTTGGGGTAATGGTAGGGGTGCCTCTATGTCATCCATCCTATATTGAGGGAATGAAGGAATAATATCTTAGACTATACAAAATTGCCTCCTAACTCAAGTCATGGGTACCATCTCCAACTCACTAACTCATCTCCCCCTAACCCATAATGAGTTCTGCAAACCAACAAGCTATTGTGCCAATCTTTTAAAAATTGGGTATGTCAGCTAGGGTCTCCACAAAATATTAGTAGGGATCAAGCCCTCAATCATGTGTTTATAGTAGGTAATGTCCTGAACCACATCATCTACTCAAGTTTGTGTCATGCCCTCTCTCCACCATCTAAAACCAACCTTGAAGCTAGATATGAACATGGTAGGTAAAATTAATGTTCATGTCACCACAATGTGCTCATACACCCAATAGTGCATTATATGGCTAACACACAAACTATATCACCATTATAGTCTCAAACCCCACATCTCTCTATATAACTATGTTAAAACTACTAGACCCTAGGCAAAAATAGTCCTCTACTCAGCCATCTATACAAGCACACCTATCAATGCAATTAGAAATCTACAATCATCTATATCTAGTAATACATACATCATGATCTTGATCATCATCAAGATACTAAGTTGATGTTGCTCCTCATCAGCCATATAAAGTGACTCATACATGAAATGCATAAAATAATAGGTAACCTCACTAACATGCTCTCCATTTAATGTGACCATGTGGATATCATTCTCCTCTCTCGATCATGTGAAGAGCTCCTCACCCTAGAGTGGTAGCCACAAAATCTTATAAACATCCTCTTGAGTCACTATCAACTCTCTGGTGGATAGATGGAAGGTGTTAGTGGTATGATCCCACCTCTCAATCAATGTTATCATCAAGGACACATCTCAAGTGACTCGATAATACCATCACACTCCTCCTAACCCCATGACTACCATGTACTCCCACTCATCTGGAGTGACATCCCTCCTCATATGTGTTAACAACCTGGTTAAATGATCTTGTAATTTCAGCTCCATCCTCACCTACATCTATACACACACAACTCAAGTCATGTACTTTATAATAAACTCTATCACCACCTTTTTCCCTTCTCTCTAGGAGAACTACATTAGTCTAAGGCCCTAAACTAGGATATGTAGGTAACACTCAATCGACACAAGGTATTTTGAGGTTAGCTTGGCCATATAACCACCTAACTAACTACCCTACTCTTTTTTCTCTACCCTAGGCTTCACTTCTTCTTCTCTCTCTCCAACCTAGGCCTACCTACCTATCACAACTCTAGGCCTCATGGATTATATCCCTGACCCTTGACACTATGCCTTGTCTTCTAAGCCATAGACCTCTTGACCAATCTCAACCTACCTTTTTTACCTATTTCCCCTATAACACACCCTTTTACCATACCTTAGATATTTTTCCTAGGTTCTAGGAGAACTACATTAGTTTGAGGCCTTAAAATAGCCTATGTAGGAAACACTCAATCGACATAGGGTCTTCTAGGGCTAGCTTGGCCATTAAGCTAGTTGACTATTTCTATTATGGATCCAAACTAACCCTTTTTCCTATTTTTCTAATTTTTTACAATCACCAACATTGGTATTAATGTCAACATCAATGATTTGAAGGCTTAAGTATCAGCCAGTGTTAGTAAGCACCTACTAACCCTAGTGCCATGTTGATCAATTTTGGTTGACCTCACTGATGTTAGGGACTTGTTTGGCCTAGGGCCAAATGACCCAAACCCAAAATTATAAATTTCACCTAAAAACTTACCCAAATAACCCCCCTAACCTATCCTAAAACTAACCCATCCTATTTTCTACCCCACTACTAATGTTTTCTACACCCCTACCTCTATATTAACCTAAAAACTACAAATATCCACATCAAATTTCAAACCAACTAGTAGAGACTCTTACTCCATCTCTCCATCTCCTCTTAGTTGGCACAACTAGATCCTATCATGGTGTACCTCCTCATGGGTCCCCTTCTTGCTCTTCCATCTCAATCACGGTACAAGCTCTATTTTTTCTCTCCACTCACAAAGTTATAAATGCATTTGGTCAGCATTGAAACCCCTTTTTGTTGGGTTTGGTTAGCTATCAATGTCATCATTCTTGACCTAATATACTAATGTTAGTGCTTATGCATATTGACATTGGTAACATTTCCCTAGTTTGTCAATGTTGGCACTTTTTATTACAGATATCAACAATGTCATTGACATTGGCACCATTCCAATAATGTTTTCCCAAATAAATCAACCCCAAATTTTCAAACTTTACCCATATAATAGGGAAACTAGAGATCACATATATCTCCCCAACCATAAAAAACAGCATTATAGATCACTTAAATCTTTACCCATAATGACTTTTCTTGGAGATCATAAATTTCTCCTTGTTCATTGACCCTTTTACACCAGCCTTACATTGCTTATCTTCACCACTTATGCTATTCTACTATAGTTGGCTATTATGCACATGCATGTATATTAGGTTTTGTGAATGGAAACCAAGCCCATCCTATCACCTTCAACCCTTTTGTGTTTCCCAAGGGCACTTCTTACCCCAAATACCTAGGACATATTGGCCATTGGAGCTACAACTTTGATTGTGTTGACCTATCAGCTATCACCTACAAATTATACTTTGGTTATTTCTATCTAAGTCCTTAACCTTGCCTATTCTTGACTTTTTCAACTATAACTCATAATAGTATATGCATACAAATTGATACTCAATTCTTCACCACTGACTCAATTACCTTTTTATCAAACTGGTACTTGATTATGGTTCCTCCTCTGTCGATTCCCATTTTGAGGGGGGATATCTCATCCAATACTTAAAGAATCTAACTCCTATTTTTATCTTGAAATTTTTTTAATATAAATTATAAGATAAAAATGGGAAAATGTAGACACTAAAATTACATCACACACACATGCATAACTCCTTATGTTGAAACCCCTTTTAACCCATTTTTCAATAATAACAATTAATGTCCCTAACCCATGCTTTTACCCATCACACATTTAATTAATTTAAAATACTTAATTAAGTTAATTAAAAACCCTTATTGCCACCTTACCTGGCCACCTCAACCTATGACTAATTCTCCCCTGATGAGTCACATTAAGACCTCATCCCCTCATCCTAACTACCTAAGACTTATTCCCACTTCCAAACTAAATTCCTAATCAACTACCTCCTTCTTAACCTCTTATTTTTACCATTTTATAAAGGGTACCATGCTTTTCATGAAGAACAACAAAAAATAGGCCAAAAATAGTAAGGTTTACCTATTTTGGGGCCATCAACATCGATCAACCCATGGCTAACATCGGTAGGATCATCGATGTCAATAATATAATCCAAACTCCAACCTAAAGTTTAGGTTAGTAAATATCAAGAAAATTCATTCTTACTTGCATTCAAGCTCTTGGCATTCTATTTTCAACATCCTAACTTATTGTCATCTTGAATAAGTTAATCATGATCAAGAATTGAGATATTGAGGACCAATAATATCTGCTTGTTCTCTTTATCTAGGCATTTAGGTTTAGACTCCCTAATATGGATCATCAATATGGTACTTATCATTCAATAACCACTATAGATAATTACATCACTTATTCTATAGGTCTTTTAAACATTTACTCTGCTATCACTTTATATCTATTATGCATTATTTTACACACTTTTGACTAAATTCTCATGAGGGAGTTACAAAGCTTTCTCACTTGTTTCCCCTTAACTCGACACACCAAACCTCTAACCAGATCTAACCAAACTATACTCTCTCTCATAACTCTCACCAACCTCCTAGACCTAATTCAAACCATCTCCCAGACTTGAAAAAGCCTTATGTAAGCTCTTAGACAATTATTTCCCCTATTGACCTTGATAACCTAATATACATTGATCACCTTCACCACTGACCTTTGTAGTATACTGATATCGGTCACTCCCCTATCGATTTTGGTGACTGTGGATTCCCTAACCTTTTTAAAACTTACCCAAATAACTTCTAAAACACAAACAATATACACCACCTGTACCTTGACACTCTTTGTTGTACTTAGGTTACAAATAATGGTAATAATATCTCTCTTTCACTCTCTCTTTACCTCTCTTTTAGTTATTTATTACTCTTTTATCTCTCTAAAGTGGACTATCATATCTAAGGAAGTTTCACACTTCCTAGAACAACCACATAGCTTGGTAGCCCACTCATTTAACTACTAAAAAGCATCTTATGGTAGTGCTTTCTTATTTGCAGATAGTCCTCCCCAGCTAAAGAGGAGCGCTCACAATGTCTAGATATAGTGTAAAAACCAATCTAGGTTCATTCTAATCACTTATCCCCATCATTATTTTCTATTTTCCTTTAGACTTGAAATAGACAAAATTTAGCGAAACACGTAGATTCACATACCAGTAAGGAAAATAGAAATAAAATTAATCTTGTTTTAATGTAACTAAGTGAGATCACACCATGTTTCTTCATCTCACATCTCCATAGATTTACAAATTAAAAAACATACCTATTGACTAAGTGATGGGTTGCCAAGTGTCCTTCTTAACTATATTTAGCCACCATGTATTCTCCATGTGTATTTATTAAGTATATTTAGCTACCACATGTCCTTATTTTTTTATTAAGGTTAAAGGGGCAGATTTTTTTTGTCTAGGGTCCCCAAACCCTAGGATAAGTACAAAAAAAAGAACCAATGGACTACCAAAGTCCACTAGAGAGATAATAACAAAATAAGACCATAAATAGACAAAACACAATCTAGAAACAACAAAGAAGCATACAAAACACCACAAATGAAGAAATAGGATCCTAATCCATGTCAAGATTTATAGAGACATCTTCCCAACAACTTTTCATTCTTTTGAGATTTGAGTCAATTCATAACAATAACTTTTCTTTGTCATGATCTTTTGGAAACCACTACATTGAACCTGTTTGTCTTTACCTTTGCCATAGGTATTTATGTGAAATATCTCCCCTAGGTGAGCTTAAGGATTCTCAACATTTTTATGGTATCCTTGCTATAATTCACTAGAAATATTATGTTATTTTTAAGCTTATCATTCTCATTTTATAACATATCAACCCTAAATTGGAGATGTTGTATTTGTTGGTTTACATCCTTGGTAGCATTGGTTTGAACCATTATGTCATTCTCTTGCTGTAAGTATTTAACCTTCCATTTAAGATCTATTAGTTCCCTCATGAACCAATGCATGATAGACTTTTGGAGGTCCAATTCTTATACTATCTTGTCAACATTTTGATTACCTTTCAAAGAACTCACTAAATTATTTAAATTTTCATTTAACACTTGATGCTGCTTATCAGAAGAAGTTATGCATTTATCCTTAGATTCTTCTTTAGTATTTTTTTTCTAGACTCAAGAAGATTAGGATGAGAAGTCTTACTAGTTCCACCCAAGTCCTTTTGTTTATTAACATCTTATAGCCCAGACATGTCTTCATTTACTAAGATAGAATCCCCTATAGTTTGAACTATTTTACCATTTTTACCTAAAGGATTGATGAACATAGTGGTAAATTTGGCCACACTCCTTAGACATTTTTTCATATTATCTTGGATCTTAGTAGATTTGACCTTTGAACCTTTAGAAACTTTTACAGTTGGGCTCTTAGAAGCTTTAAGCTTAAGACTCTTGAAAATACTACTAGGGTACTTAATCCAAACCTTTTTAATATTCATAGTGTCAATAGGTTTATCCTCAATAATTTTATTCTAAGGATGAGAAAGTTTAGGATTGATGTAATTCATGTCATTTAAGTACTTATGAATTAATAAAAAATCATTTCATGTCTGAGAATAGGGTGATTACCATTTTTATATTTCAAAATGGAGGCTTTTAAAGAGAGAAGAATGTAGAAGGGGAGTCTGAAAGGGAAAACATGCCTAAAATAATTTAGAAAAATGAATACGGACCATTTCACAACATTTTACCTACCTTCAAATGTGATGAATTATGTGATATGGAAAATAACTTCTCTAAATGGCCTTAGTAGATATTCATGGTCAAATCCATTGTCCAGAGTTTCCAAGGTTTCTCCTTCCTCTATAAAAATCCCCTTCTCTCTTTTATAATCCCTACCATTTTTCAATATTTTTTCCCTCTATTTCTAAGATTGTAAGATGAGAAATCAGATCCTCTATGATTTCTAGTGTGACTCCATTGATGTTAAGGGTTCTTTCCTCCCAGACATTATCAAAGAGAGTCTAAATGTGTTTATCATGCCCTCCAATATTTTCAATGAATTTTTTAAAACCCCCAACTTGAAAAGACTCCTAAATTACCTAATTCTTTTTGACTTATTTATAAAATATAGTGTCAATCCTATTTGGTAGCTCCGTAGTCATCATAGTAACTATAGGAGATGGGAGAATAAGTCTTTCCCAAATCAAATATACTAAAAAATAGACAATCACCAGAGCTATATTCTTGTTGACTTTGATTTTAGAAATCAATACTAGAAGGGTGTTATCTGAATTTAGAATCTTCTCAAAGAGACTAAAAAAGGGGAAAATTAAATATAAAGGATTAAGTCTATATAAAGCCTAAAGTCCCAATATCTCCTCTAACTAGACTTGGGGAAGTCCCCCATTTCTTCAATTGATTTGTTCATTAGACATACCTTCACTCTTGATCCTTTAGATGATGTCCCTAGGAATATCTTCAATGTCCATTCAATTAGATTGACCCAAAGAGGCCACATCCCTATCGGTAAACCAATCATCTATCATGTTTATTTCATGATATATATGTTGAATGAGTACATATTTCTTAGAGTCTAGAATGGAGATAAATTCCTATACCACTTACTTAATAGTCCAACTAATAACATTTTTCCCTAATAGATAGTTTAATATATTTAGAGAATCTCCCTATATAATGAGGAATTGAACTCCCTATTTTTGATCCAATTTTAGTCCTCACAGATTAGAAAGGACTTTATCCTAATGATTGGAATTAATACCCATATCTCTAGTATAATATGCCATACAATTTCCTTTACAGTCTCTTAAAAAACCACATCCAGTAGCTGGGCCTAGGTTCCCTTTGGAAACTCCATAAAATTTGATATTTAACATCCCAAAGGGGGGGGGTTTCATTTAGTTCTTTTTATAGTCCCATCTTTAGGATCAATCATACCAAGACTAGAAACATCAATTTGTTAGTTAAGATCTGAAATTTGTTCAAATAGAAGCATACATTTACCTTTATCATTAGGATCTATATTGTAGTTTTCCAAAATAGATTCAAAGATCATTTTGTATAGAATTTTATTGACACATTTATTTTCTCTAAAAATAATGTTATTACATTATCTCCAAATGCCCCAAATGATGTGAGGCAAAGAGATCTTCCATAAATTTTTGAGAAGAACATTCTAAAAAGGGCACTCCCATGACTTCCATACTTATAACAAAGAACTTGCATACACCTAATTACCATTGAATTTGAGAAGAAAAAATCTCCAAATTTCTTGAGTATATGGTTAATCCAAAAGCAAATGGAAAACATATTCATTATCATTTTCACATAGGATGCATCTATTAGTCAAAGATCACCCTCTTTTTTTTAAATTATCCATTATTATAATTTTTTTATGGAATAAATTCCATACGAAGAATTTGATTTTAGAAATCAAAAATTTATCTCATATTTTATCCCAATTAATGATGAATCTAGGATTCTACTCCAATAGAAAGTATCTTTATTTTACTTGCTATTGGCCATTAAATGACTCCTTCCAAACAAGATGGTAATCTCTATTTCTAAGAGGCAAGTGAAAATTTATTAATATATTTCAAGTTAGATATCATCCTAATTAATGACATCTAAACTCAAAGGTTTGTATATTTTCACCCCTTCAAACACCTACTAGTATTCATGAACCTTGCATTCATACTTATTATAATACACTCTTTCAAGTGATGCAAGTATAAGTTTAACTCAGAGGTTGATCTAAAACCCAAGAATATTTCTAAAATTCAACCTTCAAACCATTACCAATTTACCATTTACAACCCATGGATATAATATCTTTATTTAAAATCAATAAATTCTATAAATATGAACCCCTATCACATTAGTCTTCTCAAAAAATACACATAGGATATCAACCCTCCAAATATTTGAAACTCAAAATTTTATCCCATGTGTTATTCTTCTTAATAAAACTCCAAACAAATTTTGAGATAAGCACTTTATTCATCAGCTAAAAGTTCCTTAAACCAAGTTCTCCATACTTTTTTAGAGCACACTTTGTTCTAAGTGACAAGATGGAATTTATTTCTCTCTTAAAATACAAACCATATAAAATTATATTGAATTTTAATTATCTTATCTTTGATGTTTTTTGGAAGACTAAAAATAGAAAGGAGATACACATGAAGGCTTTGGAAAATGCTCTTAATTAGAAAAAGTGTGTCTGTATGCGATAGAATCTTACCTTTCCAACCTTCTAGCTTCTTTTAGAATCTCTCAGTTAATGGATTCCAAGAAAAAATTGAAAGATGATTAATGATGAAAGGCATTCCAAGATAAGAAGAAGGAAAACATTTGATTTTATAGCTTGATAAATGCACAATTCTAGCTTGTTTGGTAATAAGAGTATTAAAAATATAAATATAGATTTTATCAAAATTAACGTTATGATTTCAAGCATGTTCATACATAACCATAATTTTTTTAACACTCTAGCTTATTAAATAGAAGCCTCAAACATAATAATGGTGTCATTATTGATTATTGATGGTAGATGATCTCAATGTGATGTGTTAGTCTAAATCCTTTTAGGTTTGTCAATTCCATCTATTTTGAGATGAATATGCTAAGAGAATCATCCATGATGATGAATATTAAATGGGATAGGGTATCCCCTTATCTCACTCCTTTGGTTGAAAATGCCTTAGGTAATGCCATTCACACGCACCAAGAACATATAAATAGAAATGCAATATCTGATGATTTTTTGAAATTTATCTAAAAATCCAAATTGAGTTAAAACTCTATCTAAAAAACTCAAATCTAATATATCATATGACTTATCCATATCCAATTTTAAAATCATTAGAAGGTTATTAATCTTATCCATAGAGTGGAGATATTCATGAATAATCATAACACCATCTTGAATTTGTCTATCGAAAACAAAACCTTCTTTTTGAGACTGAATAATATTTTCCATGATTGACTACAAATTATATATATAATATTTATGTTAATTTTATAAATGGGGTGATATAAGTTGATAGGTCAAAAATCTAAAAACTTCACCAACCCTTTCTTCTTAGGGATTAACACTATAAAAGTGTGATTAAATTATTTTAACAATTGGGTTGACATAAAGAATTCATTAACAACTGCAACCACATCGTCCCCTATGATGTCCCAGAATTTTTGGAAAAAAACAATTGGAAATCCATCTAGGCTAGGGGATTTATCTTGATTCATTATTAAAAGTACAAATTTGAGATATTCATTAGAAATGGAAGATGTAAGTGATTCATTATCCTCTGGATTCACCAATTCAGTGATCACATGTAGTAATTTTTGTTCAAATCTTATGTTTTTATGGAAATCATTTTTGAACAAGTTTTTAAAGAACTTTACACTCTCTTGATTAATACAATCTGAGTCAAATATGAGATGCCCTTCACTATTAGTGATTTCTTTGATGAAATTATGGTTTTTGTGTTTCAAAGTCAACATATGAAAAAAGTGAATGTTTATGTCACCTTCCTTGAGCCAAATATTTATGTATTTTTGTCTCCAAATGGTCTCTTTCCTTGTAACAATAGTATGATATTCACATAAGAGCTATTTTTCCTTATTTTTATTCTCAATATCATACCCATTACTTTCAATCTCTTCTTCAATATTTGATATTTTGGCTTTTAAAGCTATCTTTTTAGAAGAATATTGCCAAAAACTTATTTATTCCGCTATTTTATTTTGATTTTCACATTTTTCATTTTTTCATCTAGTTTGAACATAGTTGAACCATTTACAATAGGAGACAACCATTATAAAATCCAATCATGAATGTCTGGGTGAGAGAACCAATTGTGTTCCATACTAAATGGATATATGTTTTCCTTTATGGCATGATCCACAACACTCAATTCAAGGGGATTATCATCTGATGTACCCCAAGGGAGGACCTTTAAATTCAAATCCTTATTCATTAACCAATATATAAAAATAAATATTTTGTCTAACTTGTATTGAATAAGGCTATCACTCAATCTCCTATTTATCCAAGTGAATTCAGAACCTCTTAATTCCAC
Source organism: Torreya grandis (assembly GCA_037957365.1). Lineage (NCBI taxonomy): Eukaryota > Viridiplantae > Streptophyta > Pinopsida > Cupressales > Taxaceae > Torreya > Torreya grandis. The sequence goes on from JARHVA010001314.1 coordinate 1,882,447, forward strand.
ATATATCAACCTTGTATCAAAAATGAAGGAAGAGAAATCTTCAATGATGTCTAAAAATGATTGATTCACTCTTTTTTATCACCTGGATGTAAGGGAGAGTTGAAATATCCAACCATGATCCAATGGAAATCCTTTCAAGTATTCTTAAAAATTCTAATATATTCTCATAGTTTTCTATGAGTGGATGAATAATTTGGTACATATATGTTAGAAAATATGCATTACTTACTATTAAACACATCTGTGAAGGGGACTACCACATGATTTTGGGATTTGAAGATAGCTTCCCCCACCAAAAATTTAGTATCTAAAAAAGTGATGAGACCTTGAGATTATCCTAAAGAAATAGAACAAATATCTCTAGCTTCATTCTAATAAGCATTCTTATAATTCATAAAACAAATCCTCTAACTTAGATTATTTAATAACTAACATAACTAGTTTAGGAGTACTCCTAAAAACCATAAAACTTTTTAACTTGAGGAAATATGCATTCCTCTGATGTTTCATGAGAATATCAACATAATTAACTAAAAGGTGAAGGATTACCTCCCTTAAATGAAAGGGTTTTTTGAATCCCATTTGCAATATCTACCTCTATAAGTTTTTCAAAACAATATTTTTTGGTAGATTTTTTAACATTAGGGGGGTGTACTATATAGAGGGCCATTAATTCCCCTCTTTGTAGTAACTAAAGATGTAAACTTTGATTTGGTGTAATTTTTAGGCATAGATGGAATCTATTGGGAGTCCTTGACTTCCTCTTGGGAATATTTAGGAGAAAAATCAATTGGGTATTTTAGAAGATCAAACTTATCCAAAACTTTTGAATAGTTCTTGTTACTAACTTAAAATTACACATCTTCTAGTTATGTTAAGACTTCAAACTGATTGGGAGATTTAGGAATGACAAGATCTTAGTTTTTTATCTCTTTATTATCGATCTAAAAAATAATATCATCTTCCTCATTTTTAAGATTCACTAATTAACCTAACTGGGTGTCATTTTTGACATATTTATTTCTACTTTATTCAAAAAATAAACCTTTTCCTGATCGACTTTGCTAAAGTCTTCCATTGTTGGATTATCTATAATGTTGACTTCCCTATTATGTATAATAAATCCTTATTATTAATCTCTATCTCTTTTGGCTATTTTATTTCCTTGAAATAAGTCGCCCCTTTCCTTTACTAATAAGGCTTATTCTGCATTGATTTGGATGAAACTCGGCATACGTTTTAATAATTACCCAATTTATACAACTAGTCACACAAAAGAGTATATTTTTAAAATTTGATTTTATTATTTATGATTCCAAAGGGGGTGTGAAGTAATATTTAATTAGGAATATCTTGATTCATAAAAGTGTTGACACAGAATCTAGCATAAAATAATTTGGATCTAGCTTTGGTGGTTGAATCAAAATCCATCAAATAGCCAAAAGTCTTGAAAATGTTAATAAAGACATATTACTCCTAGTATTTGATGGGGAGGCTAGGTATATGCACCCATATATACATAATATTGATATTATTTGTCTCAAGGTCAATCCTAGAGTGCCATTTTTTTTAAAAGACTAGATTTTCCAAAAAACCAAGGTCCCCTTGCTAAAATAATAACATAATATTCTAAGTTATTGATTTTGATCATGAATAAATTATTTAATATGTCCATAATGTCCATATGACCTTTGGGGTTCCATTTTTATCTATCCCACCCTTTAAATGTGTCAATATTGGGTCATGCTCCTATAAACTTGCCCACTAAGGCATGTTCCATTTTAGATGAGGCTTGGCTTATGAGATATGGATATTTTTTCCATATTTAGTAGTCTTGAGAAGTTAAACAAGATTTTTTTTTCTTATCCATCAAACCAAATATTTTTGAACTCCGAGATAACTTATGGGGCTCTCCTTGTGAAATCTATTTGGGCCTCCTAGAAATATCCCATCTATCTAATATTTGTTCCCTAAAAGGGAATAAATTTTGTTATCACACATGATGTACATTTCCCCATCATCATCACCTTTCTCCCATTCAAATTCCAAATTCCAAATTTGTCTTTCTCACTCTCCACCATTCTCACATTGTTTGATCTCTACCATTCTCATGTTGTTCTTTTCAAAGGCTCCACCACATGTCCTTATTAACATGGTCAACTATTGATATAAAATAATATTATAAAGGATAATCATGAATAAGTGATATACTACCAAATTAAATAAATATAGAAATAATAAAGCTAATTGAGGTGACTAATATCCTAAATGTTATGATTGATTGACACTTAGATTGAGTCATGAAAGTGTGAGTCATAAAATCAAAAATCAAAATGGAAAGATATTTGACTTAGATTGTTAAGAAATAATGAATTATCAAAAATGATATTCCAAGTGAAAAATTCAAATTTAATTCCAATATATATGTTTTTATCCAAATAAATTTAATTATAATAATTTGAAAATATCTAACTGTGAATTGAACTCTAAATATCTCTATTTTCCTAAGCTAAAATTTGAAATTCAACATAGAATTTGACAAGTTATTAAAATGGTAGTTGAAGACCTCATTCCTACTCCATTTATATTCTAATTTGGGACTAATATTGAATTCAAAGACACATAATTTGACCCAAATTATTTAGATAATTTATTCTTACACTACTCATCGATATACAAAGAAGGTTTAGTAGTACAAGAGTAAAACTATAAAAACAACTTGTCTCTACAAGAAAGGGAATACATAGATGATATGCTCATCATTTAAATAGTTGGACTACATAAGGAGGTAGTTAAACCTAATCTATTTTTATCTATTTAACTCATCCATAAAATTTTTACTATTGGTATGTGCACAGATGATATATTCTATAAACAAAATATTCAAGTACCATTAGCTTATGTAGATGGAGTGGCCTTCAAAAAATATTATAGGTTTCACCCACTAGACACCATTTACAACTTAAAATGTATTCCATGTGTAATGAAATTACTTAGATGATTTGAAAAAATAGAATTATTTATCACAAAATTAAAAGAAGAATAAATAGATCTAAAACAATAATTAGAAAAAGAGTAGAATACTAAAATATTATGACTGGGCCACTTTGAGGGAGAAGCCATCATAATAATGAAATAAAAATATAATTCATAATATGATGATAAAATACTAACCACTACTGAAAGTAATGAGCACAATATCATTCCAAGATAGGAGTCTGAAGCATTGACGACAAGAATATTATGATAAGCTTGAAAATAAATAAAAATCAAAGGCATGTCAAATTAAATGAAATTTAGAAAATCATGATAGTATTAAAAAAATACCTTTCATAATTAGGCAAGTCAAAAAAAAGAACTAGCCTAACTAACCAATGTGGGATAAATCCTAACACAAGACAAAACTAGGAAAAACAAACAACCTAGCTAGAACCTAACAAGCATGAAAAATACATAATCTAACACCCCTCATCAAGTAAATCTATGGGCTATAAAAAATATATAGTGTAATATTCATAGTATGAGTCCTAGAAACAAGGATTCATAAGATACTTATGTATAATATGTCCATGAAGTGGAGAAAGAGATAAAACCCCTACGAACAAAGCTCCCCCTAAACCAAAATGATGTAAAATAAGGAAGGAAGGACTTCATATATAATTTCCCAAAGGAATTTTTTTATACTCTAAGTCAAGATCATAAGATGCCCAATGTTGATATCAAGATCCTTGAATAGAATATGGTATAATCTTCATCTGCACCAAACAATGTTTTTTATTTTTGATAACAAATAAAATGAATGGTGTACTATAAGTGTTCTCATTCCATAATGGAAGATGAAGGAGGAATTAGTAAAAATACCTCAAAATTAATTACAAATATGATGTGTGGTATAGATCTGATAAGATCATGCACATGAATTGGATGTAATGCCACAAAAGTGAACTAATTAGAATAAATCCCTAAAACATTCATAGAAAGAATGACCATGGTAAGTGGATCATAATGATCAACAAGTGTTATATTAATATAACCTTTAGTGTCATTTAATATTATAATTTGTGGTAGATTAAAATCATACATAAGAACAAAGTGAGGTTATACAAATAGATGTCCAAATTCTGGAAGAAAATCATACCATAAAGGTGGCTTAGCAAAAAGAAGAGTAATTTCCATCATGAATGTTTTGTCACAAGAAACTATAGTTAGAGGATATAGTACATCAAAATAAGGTAAAATATCATTGATATGATGATTTTATGAATGAATAACAAAACCATCAACAAAAAATATATCTTTGGTAACAAAAGGAAGATGATGATGAAGAGTATAAACCACTATGTCTAAATCACCATCAAGAGGTACATCCTCAAAAATGGGAGAAGATGATGGAGGAATAACAATAATTTCACCAATAAAATAATTCTCACTTAGATATGAAGTAGAATGAAAAAGAATAGATGAAGGTGAAGTAACCTCCCCAAATAGTGCTAAAATACATCCCATGCTTCTTTTGGTGACATGGCATGTGTAATGTGAGATTGCAAGTCATATGCAACATGTAGGTGAATGAAGTAAATGGCTTGGTCCTCTAGATACTCAATCCAAGTAATATATTCATCCTCAGTAAAAATAGGAAAGTCACCAAGAATAACACTCTATAAGCCATGCATCATCAAATGAAGCTTCATATTCATCTTTTATGTGGCATAGTTAGAGGTTTTGTGGTATTAAAATAATTGGGTATCCATTGTCATAAGAATAAGTTGACGAGGATAATTAAAACCCCCTCATATGATAAGAACTCCCTCTATTTTAAAATATGTCTAGAATAAATACACCCTAAAAGGTTGTCTTTCTATAAAATATCTCATTTTTTCCTTTAAAAGAGCAACTATGACAAAGTCACAAAGTCTAATTAACTTCTTTAGGAAAGATACATGGAATATATTATGTATGCCAGTGGATGTAGGTAATTCCATATTGTAAGCCACACTACCATTTTTTTGATTTATTACAAGATATGATAAGTGCCATAATACTTAAGTGATATCTTGTTATCCTTTTTCTATTACTTAAGAGACATCTGATTATATGTATGCAAATACACAAATACCCAATAACCTATGTCGAAATGTCACTCGCTATAGTTTTGATCTACTTGTTGATTCATTCTATTTTGTGCCATTTTTGAATTCTCTCATAAACTGACTAACACCTTTTATTGATGGTGAATGTGTTCCTAAATAACTCAAACCTTAGGATGCACTATCAAATCTAAATTTATGTATGGGGGGTGATACCATAAAATTACATAAAGGGATACATATCGGAAGAAGTCCTAAAATAAGTGTTATACCACCATTCAACAAGTGATAACCATTGAACCCATTTTCCTTGTTTGTCAAAAATAAAACAATGAAGATACCCTTCTATAAATTTGTTTAATACCTCTATTTATCCATCATAATGAGGATGATAGGATGATTTATGATCCAACTAAGTTCCCAAACATCCAAATAATTTAGTCTAAAAATCACTAGTAAATATGGGATCTTGATCACTTATAATGATCTTTGGAGTACCATGCAATTTTTGAACTATATTGAGAAAAGTAGAAGCTACTATACTAGAAAAATATTATTGTGATAAGGAAAAAAAAGAGCATACGTGATGATTCAATCCACAAAAACCATGATAAAAAATTTTACCCTTAGACTATGGTAACCCCATAATTAAATCCATAGAAACCTCCTCCCAATATTGGCTAGGAATGGATAAAGGTTGTAAAAGACCTAGGGTGCTAATGGTTTCACTTTTATTTTATTGACATACCATGAATTTATCCACATATTTATTGACATTCTCATTGAGAACTTTCCAAAATAAATCCTACTTGATTCTATGATATGTTTTCAAAAATCCAGAGTGACCTCCAACTGGAAAAGCATGAAGTTCCTAAAGAATTTTATGTTTGTTTATAGAATTATTAGAAAGGTTTAATCTATATTTATACCATAATAATTTTTAAGATTTATTAGATACCTAACAAATATTTTTAATCAAATATTTTGTAGCACTATCATTCTCCCATTAAGATCTTGATTTGTCTAGCCAATCTACCTACCACATGGTCATGATACATAATAATGCATCAGCTAATTCATCTATTTGGGAGAGGGAACCTTCCACCACATTATCTTTTCCTTTCTTATTAGATATTTTAAAAAGATATCTAAAATTTTAGTTACCCATTTATATTGTTTGTTAGATGATAATCATTGCTCCAATAATATTTAAGGCTATCATGATAAGTCTTTACCTGAAAGTGATGACCCATCAGATAAGGTCTCCATTGTTTCATTACATGTAGAATATCCATAATTTATTTATCATAATTGTTTTAAGATTATTTTTACACATTAAATGTCAAATTTAAAATTCTAGTGTTCTACCTTCTCACATGAGTACTTCCCCCATGCCATATCCCAGTGTGTCACACTCCACAATAAAAGCTTTTGAAAAGTTAGGAGTAGCCAAAAATAGAATTATGCACAACCATTTTCAACTAATAAATTGACTTGGTAACTAAATATATCCACTATAAGGATTAATTATTAAAAAATAGGCGAGTGTGGATTTAATTCTATCATAAGTTTATATAAACCTATGATAGTAACTAGTTAGCCCCATAAATCCTTGAAGGTTCTTGAGGGTCTTAGAAATCTACCACTCCATCATCACTTGGATTGTTATACGATAAAATCTCACTCCTTCATGTGAAAAAATATGAACTAATTACTCCACCTTTTGGACACCAAAATCAAATTTGGAAGGTTTGGCATAAAATTTATGTTCTTCTATAATTTAAAGTACCTATTTCACATGCTTCAAATGGTCTTCCCAATTTTTTGTATAGATGAGGATATCATCAAAAAAACTAATGCAAAATTCCTAAAAAATGTACTAAAAATAATATTTATCAAAATCTAAAATGTATATGGTGAATTTAAGAGGCCAAAAGTTATGACCATAAATTCATAATGTCATTCATGAGTTTTGAAAGCTGTTTTAGGTATGTCCTCATCAAAAATGTGAATATAATGAAACCCAAAGTGAAGGTATAACTTGGTAAGATAAAAAAACCATGAAATTCATCTATAAAATCATTAATTAATATAATAAGAAACTTTTGTTTGATTTTGTACTTGTTGAGTTCTCTATAGTCTAGGCGTATCCTCCAACTGTCATCTTTCATCCACACCATGACCACTAAAGAGGAATATTCATTTTGACTATGTTAGATGATTCCTACCACCAACATCTCATGTACCATATTTTTAATTTCACTCTTATAGGTATAGAGACACCTATAGGGTCTATTGTTGTGTGGTTTACTTCCTATAATGATCTTGATGGCATGATCATGTGCATGACTTAAAGGAAGTCCTTTTGGCATGCCACCAAAAACAATAGAATAATAATCTAATTCCCTTAGTAAATTAGTGTGTAGAGTCCTTGGTTGGTTGAACCTCTATGGAGAATAAGTGTGCCACAAATCCTTCTACACCTTTTTCTAAGGATATTCATCATTCAATGGTAACTAGCTAGCTATGGAGATTTATCCCATAATCCACATAGTTTGAAGGCCATGATTTTTAAATGGAACCTCATAAATAGTTCCTATAAATTCATCACAATAGTTACCAAAGTGGTGATATAATTCACTCCCAAATAAATGTCAACTTCTCCCATGGGAATAAAAAATATAGGGGAATATAACAAGTAGTCTCTCATTCCAAGCTTAATTTTATGTCATTTTTCAAAATAGTTGACTATAGTGCCATCTATAATCATGACATAAATTATATAGTTGGATAAATGAAATAGTTTAAATGAGTATCCAACGTATTATTGATGAAGTTATGTGTACTCTTAAATTCAACTAACATAGTCACCTATTTCTTTAGGAAACCCACCACCTTAAGATTTTGAGGAGTACTAATGCCTAAAAGTGCATAATAGGAAATAATATGTTGAGAATATCTAGATTCATCCTCAGGGCATTATAAACTTACCCTTGAAGCCTCATCATCTTCTTCCTCCTCATTTTCACCTTTAATGTAAAATAGATTATTTTCAACACATCGATGTCCTTTGGTCCATTTACTATCTCATCCAAAATAGAAACCTTTGGCATGATTTTCTTCAACTTAATGAGGTGATAATATGGTAGGTTGTAGAAATGATGGTGTTGATAAGGTGCATTCATGCACATTAGTTATTAGTATTCATCTGATCAACTCTTTTTCCTTATCCAAATATGCCCTTAATATTTGTTGAAATAAATTACTAAGATGAAACATGCAAATCTCCAATTAGATGTTATATTTTAGGCCACCCCAAAATAGGTCAATCATATTTTCCTTGATGATGTCTACCACATGTAATGAAAGATCCCAAACTAGGATTGAAAGCAAATAAAATTGATTTCCACTACTTACAGCATTCAATCAATTGGACAAAGATATAAAACTGAATGTAACTGATACTATAGCCCAAATGTCATAAAATTATTACAGATTGGTCTCAAAACCCAATTATTATAACAACAACCAAACTAGAAATAAAAAACCTGGGATTGCATGCTCTCGGCCTGCTGTGTCCAGAAAACACAGTAGGCGACATCGATCACTGAGGATGCCGACGTCGGTCGATACCCTGCCACCGTCGGTCATCTGAGGGCGACCTCTACCTGCCTGTCTGACTGCCTAATTGCCGGCGTCGGTAGATAATCGGCCGATGTCGGTCTATATGTCGATGCCAGTCTCTGTATAACCCTACGGTTGAACTGTGCCCTTTCCTTTCTCTGACCCTGCTGGTATGGCCTGGTGCCGATCTGTCTATCCGTATGGATTTCTATACCCAAACCTGATATGCAAATAAAATATATAAATATGGAACCTAAACAATGAATAAATACCTAAAACCCATTTGCATAGGTTGAACCCTGGTATACTCCGTGAATGGCCTCTGAAGCTCCCGATCTGACCAATATGCACAATCTGGATTCTATCTCGAATCCACCTCTGACAAAGCGCTGGGTTTTCGTCTAACTCTTCGCCAATCTACTGAAGGGTTTCGTCCTCAGAGATTCCAGCTGAATCACCGATTCAAGCTTCTCAGAATAATTTTTTCAAAAGAAGATATTAGATAATACCAATGCTTTGCTTTCCCCTTCTTTTAAAGCCTTCCAAGGAAACTTCTAGAAGAAGTTAATTTTATTTTCATAATAATTTAATTAATTAATTAAACCATTTTAATAGAAAATTGGGGACATTACAGTCCTCCCTTCCTGGAGATTGCTTGTCCTCAAGCAATTCGCTCCTGATACCCAATACCAACTACCTGGATGCCATATTAATCTCAAAAATTTGCAAATTCTTCTGTCAGAAACACCAGGCTGGAAAATATCTGTGACTACATTCACCTTGTTTCTCCTAGAGAGTAGTGTGATAATCCTCAATATGTAATTAGCAAATTCACCATCACATACCTTAGACTTGGAAAAGGGCCACTGCGCTACTCTGATTAACAAACTCTCACAATCCCCATAAGGATGTTGACTTATAATTGGAAAGGAAAATGCCCTACAACAAATAGAATTAGTTACCACATCATCTATAAAATGAGACTCCATCCTGTGGGATGACCCCTCCTTAGGTCCTCCATCTTGCTCTGCCTTCAAGATAATCTTCCTTCCCCCAGAAAGGAATTCTAACTGCATACAGCGGTGATCAATAATGTAGTGCCCAATACCCTGTAACCACTGCATGCCCAAGACCACATCATAATCCTCTAAAGGAAACACATAAAAATCATCGATCAAGGTGTAATTCCCCATCTAAATGCTGAGCTATGGAATCCATTTGGTACAACCCAATACTGCACCGTCTGCCACCTTTACCCCAAAACCACCAAACTTCTCATACTGTAATCCACGCCTTCCCACTAACTTCTGGTCAATGAAGTTATGAGTAGCACCTGTATCTACCAAGCTCACTACCCACTTACCCTCAAGTGTAACTTTCAACTGAAAGGCATGAAAGTGAGGATAACTGGAGAGAGTAGCCATAATTGCTTTCACTGATGCCAAAGGCTCTGGGGTGTCTAACTCCAACTGTATCTGCTCCTACTCAATATTATCCTCAATGTCCATATCAGGGACCTCCTCATCTCCACACTCAGAAGTTACCTCAATCAAATGAACCTTTCCTTTACCCATGCAACAGTGGCCTGGTTCCCATGGGTCTTTGCAGGAAAAACATAACTTTTTCCTCCTCAAGTCATTCCTAGTCTCCTGATTCATCCAAGGATTTGTAGAGGATGGCCCTTCTTTAATTTGTGGTGTGTTGGCCTTCTATATAGGCCGAGATTTCATAGCTATTTTCTTATCAACCTGATAAGAAGTGGGAACAGTGTCTAGTCTCAATGTCACATCAATGGCATCCTTAAGAGTGGCTGGTTGGAAAGCACGTACCAGCCCCTTAAGTGTATCCTGTAATCCCTCAATAAACAACATCACACTCCGTCTCTGAGGCATATCAGGTACCATAACTGCAATACGCTGAAACTCATTAATATAAGTTTTTGCGTGACCACTCTGTCTAAGATGAGCCAACTCCCTGTAGTAAAGTTCTGTATCCTTACGGTCAAACCGTGCAATAAGTCTCTCAGTGAACTCAGCATAGGAGTAAACTAAAGCATGATCCTGAGTGACCAATCCATGGTGCCACCAATCATATGCAATCCCCTCTAGATGTAATACCGCAAACTGAATGGCCTCACGCTCAGGCATGGGCCTCAAAGAAAGATATATGTCCAGCTTGTGGACCCAAGCTCTTGCACTAGTCTCTCCAGAATCATTATATGAAGCCAATGTAATCTTCCCTATAGCTCTATTGAGGTCATGATTATGCTGCTGCTATGGTGGCCTATTACCCTGATCTCCCCTGAGTCTAGCTGTGTCTCTACATTGTGCACAATACTGGGGAAAAGGAAAAACCTCCCTAACCTCTGGGGGTAAAGCTCTCCATTCTGCTGTCGCTGCCAAAACGGACTCTTGGAACCCCATCTCTGGTGGTTCCACCTGTACTAGTTGTCCACCTGGTACAAACTGAGGTAGTAATGGTCTATTAGGAGTAGGTGTATGATGATGATGTTGCCTAGAGGAATGACGGGAGCTCCCCACTGAAGAACGGGAATGGTGACTATGCTGACTGGAATGATGGGTATGATCACTACTAGTCACTGAAGCTGATCTATTCCTTCTACCTCTGTGTCTATCCACCTCTAAACGCTCCACGGCATCCTATAATCAGTCTAGAGCCTGAACAATCCTGGGCTGGGTAGTGATGAGGGTCCTCATCATCTCCCTTTCTTCTTCATCCTGGTTTCTATGGGCATTCCTCTGTTCTTCGGCCATGATGGGTGGCTGTCCTAAACCCAACTCTCGCTCGTACTGAGCTCTACTACGTGTAAAATATCTATGGCTTTTATCAAATCTTCCAGGATGCATAGAAATAAAATAGTTTTACCCCTACAGGCTGGCAAGATGCATGGCTCTGATACCACTGAAAGATCCCAAACTAGGATTGAAAGCAAATAAAATTGATTTCCACTACTTACAACATTCAATCAATTGGACAAAGATATAAAACTGAATGTAACTGATACTATAGCCCAAATGTCATAAAATTATTACAGATTGGTCTCAAAAACCAATTATTATAACAACAACCAAACTAGAAATAAAAAACCTGGGATTGCGTGCTCTCAGCCTGTTGTGTCCAGAAAACACAGTCGCCGACGTCGGTCGCTGAGGATGCCGACGTCAGTCGATACCCTGCCACCGTCGATCAGCTGAGGGTGACCTCTACCTACCTATCTGACTGCCTGATTGCCGGCGTCGGTAGATAATCGGCCGATGTCGGTCTCTGTATAACCCTGCAGCCGAACTATGCCCTTTCCTTTCTCTGACCCTGCTAGTATGGCTTGGTGCTGATCTATCTATCCGTATGGATTTCTGTACCCGAACTTGATATGCAAATAAAATATATAAATCTGGAACCTAAACAATGAATAAATACCTGGAACCCATTTGCATAGGCTAAACCCTGGTATACTCCGTGAATGGCCTCTGAAGCTCCCGATCTGACCAATATGCACAATCTGGATTCCATCTTGAATCCACCTCTGACAAAGTGCTGGGTTTTCATCCAACTCTTTGCCAATCTACTGAAGGGTTTCATCCTCAGAGATTCCAGTTGAATCACCGATTCAAGCTTCTCAGAATAATTTTTTCAAAAGAAGATATTAGATAATACCAATGCTTTGCTTTCCCCTTCTTTTAAAGCCTTCCAAGGAAACTTCTAGAAGAAGTTAATTTTATTTTCATAATAATTTAATTAATTAATTAAACCATTTTAATAGAAAATTGGGGACATTACATGTAAGGAGAGATTATAAAATTGATGAATGTAATATTTTACTGTCCTAGTTTGGCACAACTTTGCTAGTTGTCTGAAGTAGCTTTATAATGCATTGTTGCCATAGTGAAGCTTAGAAAATATAGAATAGAAAACCAAGAGACCCTACTTTTTAATTTGAGCACAAAACCAACAATAACAAATAAATTGCTTAGCTTCTAGATACATAGAGGATATGACCACCTTTTATGAATAGGGAGTTTGATGTAGCTCAAATAAATTTTCAATTTGAGTAATCCATGTGAGTGGATCATTATCATCAAACTTGCATCAGTACACTTTTGGAAACAATGGATTTGTACCATGGTTGGCATTATGATTTTTTAGAGGATAAGAACCAAACTAAAGTAGTGGAGGGTTATTTTTGAAATTACTAAGTTGAAAAGTTATTCAATTGCCTAGTGATTTTTTGAAATTTATCTTAGAAGCTATACATGTCCCCTCTTAGCCATGTGAGGTCCCCTTTAACTATGTCAAGGTCATATTTATACACCATGCCCTACAACTCTAACTTAAACTATTGAACTATATCCAAAATAATTGGATCAAAAGTTTATAACTCCATGTCACCATTATGAGGATTTGTAGGTGTTTCTTTCCCTTTTGTATGACCATGAGTGTTAGGCCTTTCCATGCAAAAACCCTATGAGGTTTGTGACCCAAAAAATATTTTTTAGCATATGATACCATTATGATTACCTTTATAAGATGAATCTAATGATTTCTAATGTGTAGAAGGGTGAAAATTTTTGGCCTAGAAAGTGTATCAATAGAATATACCATTATGATCATTTAGCAAAGATGAATCCAAAGAATGCTAATTTTCACAAGGTAAAAAAATTCCATGCTTATTTTTTGTAAAAAAAACCTCATGACCAAAACAATAGTGATAAAAAAATCAGTTCCTCTCAAATCACAAGTTATGTTTTTTGACCTTCTAGTGTGTAGGATGCTAGACCTAAAAAAATTGCATCATAAAAACTTGCCCAAATCCAATCTCTAATGCCAATTGTAATAAAATTACTTACATAGAATTATATATCATAGAATTAAGAGTAGAATAAATAGATCCACAATAAAAATTGGTGAAAGATCATAATACTATAATATTATGACTAAGCCACTTCAAGGGGGAAACCTCCACAATAATGCAATAAGAATAAAATTTGAAATATGATGATAAAATACTAACCACTACCTCCTAGATATATTCTACTTAGCCTAGGTTATTACATAGGCCAACCATACTAAGAAAATTAATAAGATAATATGAAGGTGTGTAAGCCACAAGTCATCTACAATCCCTATATGCAATATAGGTTAAGGTCATAATACCATGAATGGTTTAAAAATCATTAGGCTAGGTAATCTTGTAGATGTTGGACATCTAACCCAAAAAATAGTCCAAAAAGAAGAAGGTTAACACCATCCCAATTTCATAGTTTAAACTAGGATTTGGGATATTAATAGCTCTACTTAAAATAATACAAGGAGTGGCCTCCATTTTTCATGTTGATGAAATCTAGGTTACCCTCTTATCTATAATTCTAGATAAAAAAAAAAGTGTCCTTTCTCTTGGGGAATAATAATATACAATTTAAATAAATAAAGAATTGATAAAAATAGTTTATATGGAAATTTGTATATGTTGTAATTATTGACATGTTTAACCTCACAAGTCAAACTATCACCCCTATCATTCAAAACTATTCTTTTCATACTTCTATAACCTTCTTTATATCTATATCATGCTTTTTGTGGTCTTCAAGTGATGATTTGTTAGTTTTGTTAGCATTGCTTAAGGTAATATCTTGGGAAAGTTTTATAATGCCTTCATAATTAGTTAAATGGATCCTAAGAGTATGTCATATTGTGTCAAGAAGGTGCATGGTCTGTTAGGTCAATTTATTTCACTTGGTCACTTAGTCTAAGGCTTATTAGTCATATTGATGAAATTAAGGTATTTTAGCAAAGTTTAAGGTTTTTGGAGAAACTTAAGTTTGAATTTTGACCAAGATAATCCTTCTCAAGGTGAATTTATCTCATGTATTATTAAAATATATGGTGAATAGGTCATTAAATTCCTAGGAGGTCTTGGACTGATATTGTTGTTTTACATGAGATCGTCTCTTCTACACTAGCTTTCTTTACACTTGAAGATGATTTTAAAGGGATTTTAAGATTGTCAAGATGGAATATACATACCATTACATGTTTCAAGGATTTAATATTATTTTTAAATTTAATAATGTCATAATGAAGTCAGAATAATGATCTACATGTCAGAACAACTCAATTTTTGCTCAAAAAGGATAGTTTTATGAGATTGTATCAACTTGAGGAGCCCATTTTTAGGTGAAAATGACTTAAAGGTGTATTTAAATTTCATATAGGTCATATTAATGAGTTTAAATATATAAAAGGTCATCAAAGTCCAAAAGTTTCTTCTTCTCCTTCATCTCCCTCTTCACAAGATCAGAAGGGTAGTTTTGAAGTGCTCGATATAGACAAAGGAGAGAGAGTTGTATCCTATTTTTTTTAGAGGATGGGGTCCTAATAATAATAATATTTGTGGCATTGGATTTTATATTCATTACCTAACCTTTATGAACAATAATTAAGACCCTAGGGTGGTCTAAAACTCCCTGAAAACCCCAAAATCTTTTTTTCTTCTTTGAAGTGGAGCTTTGAAATTATTTGAATCCATATTGGAAATTGAGTGAGATATTTACCGTATATTAAGTCATATCACAAGTTTATATAGGCCACATTTGGAATGCGTGAGTTCATTTAGCAAAGAAAACTTCATTTTTACATAGTTTTCAAGGGAGTTACCATAGTTTCTATGTGTTTCAGGTTATTAAATAGTAAATTAATTTCAAGAAAGCTTTTATATCATAATTAATTTTTTTTATTCAAATGTTTCTTCATGCTCACCTACATCAATAAGCTCTCAGCATGAAGATGGAGGCATACTCTGGTGTACTAATCATCATAATCAAGCAAGTTTTGTGATGTTATGTCCATTTTGAGTTGATGATATGTTATTGTTATGATATGTTTAATCCATTTCAAGTGCATATCAAATCCATTTAGGACATTTTTAAGACATAAGGAGCCAATTTCTAGGAGCCGTGTCCTTGTGATTCACCAAGGGACTATGTGGCCTTCATAAAGTGAGTTTGAAAGGGCTTAATCTTGCATTATATAAGGTTTGTAATGATATTTACATAATAATAAGGGTGGTATGAAATGTATGGATATTCTTAGTACTTGAGAAGATAACACTTGAGATGGAGAGGTCTAAATAGGATAGTCAAACCTATAGGTATAAATAAATGGACTATAATCTACATCAAGAATGTTATTTTTGAGACTAGAGTGGTGAGACAAGTGTAGTGTATTTGTATTTAAAGAGTAACAATCCATGAAGAGAAGAGTGTTTCAAGGCCTAATGCATATCAAGACCTGATGCACAATACACTAAAATCACTACTTATAGGTAAACAAAAATATCTTAAACAAATTGAGGATTTGAGATAAATGTGGAATATATTTGAAGATATACATGTGAATCCTAGAGAACCTGAAAGTCTATTCAACTAAATCTAAACCTCATATTCTTTTATGTGGCATGAGTGCATAGAGGAAATGTGAAACTGAACATGGCATGTTATAGGCAAAGTCTAGGAAAGAATATGCATGGTATGAAGGGGTATAACATGTTTAGGGTCAATTTTTAATGTGAAGGGAATTATTCAAGGAGTTTCAAAGTGTATCAATTATCAATGCCTAGTTGAGAGTGCCATATCCCAAGCTAATTCTTAAGGGACACTCAGCTCATAGTTATAGCCATGTCTTTGAAAAGACATGAGAAATAAGGGTGTGTATGTGTGTGTGAAGATGGGACTATTAGATAAGTATGCAAAAGATATAAGGAGACACTCAAAATTTAAACCTTGGGGTAATAATAATTATCAAATTTAGTGACCTATAAATAGATGATTTAATACACTTTGCAATTTGAAAAGGATCAAGAAGGTAGAAATGATGAATGGAAACCATTGTATAAGGTCATAATGAATGTTTTATACATCCCTAAGGTCTTAAAACTATATAAAAAAAGTCTAAAATCCCAATACAAACACTTTTCCTCTCCTCAAACCTCATGGAATGTAGTCTGCCTAACCACGGAGGTACCTTCTTATGCTCATAACAATATAAATGATTTGCATGGGAGACTAATATATTTGGAGGTGTTATAGGACCTTTTTAACTTAAAAATTGTTTATTTTTTTGGTTAAGGCCTTAGCCTTTATGAGCTATTGTTAAGAAATTATGTCACTCATAAGCTGTAAGAAAAAGCCAGTTTTGACTAGTTTGTAGAAATTGATCTCCAAAGCACATAAAATGACATGGAATGCTTATAAAACCTCCTAAACATTGTTTTATAATCCAAATATGTTATCACAGTGAGTTTTTGTTATAATTTTACAAGATGTTGAGGTAAAGGTGGTGTTAAAGTGTGTAGATGAATGTCAACCATTAGAAGAGGTGCCTAGGGATGTATTTAACCTTTAAAATTCCAAAAAACTATACAATCAAACCTATAAGTGATTAAAAAAACATTATTTTTTAGGGTAAACCAAAATAGGCTTAAGGAAGGGCTAATTTTTGGCCATTTAATGGTTTACTTACTTGCATAAGGCTATAGAATCTTAATTTTTTCATGTAGGATGGTATTAGGCTATTTAAATTAAATCAAACACTTTTGGAATGTTACACATGTATGGGTGGCCATTTGGTCCATATTTCTCTTTCTAAGCCTAATTAGATAGAGAAATGATATAAAATAGATACTTACACTTGAATTTGGCTAATGAAATTTTTTAAAAAGATGTAAGGGGATAAAGGGTATTAAAAATTGTGCTTAGTTTTCTAAGGTGATTCATACATTATTTAGAAAAGTAGCTTTACTAGTTTTTAGGGCTACAAAGAATACATGGAAAGACAATTAAAATGAGAAAAATTACATCTTCTAGAGGGTTTGATGGCTCCAAGTTCCCTATTTTAGGTCTCAATTTATGTTGATAATCCATCTATAGATGGAGTTTTCCTTATTTAAAGTGAAACCCAATTTTCTCTCTCCAATGCCTCATTGTAAAGGAATAGCTCAAGTGGTCAAAACACCCAAATTAATGAATAAAATATATTAAATAAGATTTTTTGAGGTTTCTCCTTATTTACAAGCCACTTGAAGTATAACAAAAATTAATAAATCAGTTGAAATAAGGTTTCAAAAGTTGCAAAGGTCTCAAACACTCCTAACAAGACCTTCCTTCCAATGCCTAGTCAAAGAGGACAAAGTCAAAGAAATTGAGTAAGACTTATAACATCCTAAGAAAGGTGGAAATACCTCATTGATTGCTTAGGAGAAGATTTATATTGAGGGGTTAATGAGACTTAAAGACCTATTTTCAAGGAGGTGACTTATTCTACAAATAAGGAAATGTGAGCTAGAATTTAGAGTGTGCAAGCAAAGATATAGGCACTTGTATTGGTCAAACATAAGAAATAAATGCCATTATTAGAAGCCTATGATACCCATTCTCTTTAATTTGTTATTATATTATTTTTTATGGATGCACATGTTTTTTAATTCATCTCATGAGCATTTTGTTTTATCCTACATTTATGAGAAGTAGTAGTTGCTTAGATTAGACTTAGTGTATAAGTAAGTTTTGAGGCCAATGAAAGCATCTAAATATTTATTGTATTGAGATTTCTCAAAGGATCTTTCCCATTCAAAGTGTCCTATAGTCAATATAATCCCTTTGGTGTTACTTATAATAATATAAATCTATTATTCTGTGCATTTTCTTAAAAAAATCTATTATTTCATGCATTTTCATTAGTCTACTA
This sequence comes from Torreya grandis, assembly GCA_037957365.1. Lineage (NCBI taxonomy): Eukaryota > Viridiplantae > Streptophyta > Pinopsida > Cupressales > Taxaceae > Torreya > Torreya grandis. Next base: position 1,900,917 of record JARHVA010001314.1, read on the forward strand.
TAAGAGGATCCTCTCATCTGGTATCAAAGTGATTTCCAAGGCTAAAATATTTTTTCTTTCAGAAGTGTTTTTATTCTACTGTATAATTAATTTAATTATTTTTCTATATCACAATAATCTATTTTAGATCAGGGTAGATACATATCCACATAACTATGGGTAGTGCTTGGGCGTAAGCTCTAAAACTCAATATGAGGACTACTAAAGGATCCCCAAAGTAATTGGTCCATTGAGGGGACTTTCTAGTGAAATAGGAAATGGCCCAATCTTGATTGACTAGTTCCAACTTGTGAGGAAAACCAAGAGGTGTCATTTAAGGGTAAATATGTGACCAAAAATGTTTTAGAGAGTGATACTCATTTAAATGGCATTGGTGGCTAGTTAAAACCTTAGGCAGTCATGGAAACTTGGTGGAAATTTTTAATAGTTTCATAATATTACAAGTGGAGTATCAAAAAACTCAACATATTATATCTTTGTATATTACCAATAAAGTATCAGTAGAATTTCCATACCAATTTTAGAATATTCTTAGAAGACTCTCAGAGGACTTGTACCCAAACATTTGATAGAAAATATAAACCATAAAAGTATTCATCCCTATTCTTTATGAGCTTCATAACACTCATGTTTTCTCTAAGTTAAATCTCCACTCTAGATATCACCAGATCTGACTTCACGAGGATGATATTCCTAAAAATTTTGAACACATGACGGCTACTATGAGTTTTTGGTCATGCCCTTTGGACTCACTAATGTTACTTCAACATTAAAAGCATTGATGAATAAAATATGTTCCCCTATCTATGTAAATTTATTTTTGTCTTCTTCAATGATATCCTCATCTATAGTAAAACATGGTTTGAGCATCTCCAACATCTAGACCTGACACTGTAACTTCTCTTTGATCATTATCTCTATGTAAAATAGGCCAAATTTTCTTTTTCACTAGATGAGGTAGAGTATCTCAGGCATATTATTTCATCCCAAGTGGTTTGAGTGGATCTTGAGAAAATAAATGCCATGACAAATTGGCCTCATCCTTAGACACTCAAGAGTCTCCATGGTTTGTTCAGGTTAACTAGATACTATTTCATGTTTGTTAAGGATTATAGGAATATTGTAACTCCACTAATAGATATGTTTAAAAATTGTGATTTTACATGGCACAAGCTATTTAGTGTGCATTTGAACAATTGAAATAAGCTATGTGTACTACACCTATTCTAGCTATGCCAGATTTTGTCAAGACCTTCACTATCAAGAGTGATGCTTGAGGTAATGGACTTGGTGTTGTTATCCTCCAAGAATGATACCCCATTTCATTCACCATAAAATATATTTATATAAATAATTTATTACTCTCTACTTATGAGAAAGAAATTATGGCCATTTTTCATGAAGTACAAAGTGGTAGCCATACCTGCTAGGGAATCATTTTTGCATCAAAATTGATCACCAAAGTCTAAAATATTTCTTATAAAAATGGTTCTATGACACATCACAATATAAATAGGTCATAAAAATCATGTGTTATGACTATGAGATCACTTACAATAAGTGTAACGATAATATTGTGGTCGATGCTCTATCTTGCACATTTGTGGACCAAGCTTCCCTTTCATCTATTTTCATGCTTATTCCAAATTAGTTGTATTTTTTATAGTAGGGGTATGTCAACGAATCCTCATTATCTCAAACCATTCAATAGTTATCCAATAACCCCTCTATCATACCACATTATTCTTGGCATGGTGCATCTCTATGATACAAGGGTTTTTTGGTGCTTCCATAGAGCATAGATCTTTAACAAGCTAAATTATATGAACTCCATGCTTCTCCTTCTAGAGGGTACTCATGGTTTCTCAAAAATTATGAGTCGGAAAAATTCAACTTATTTTAGAAGGGAATGAAAAATCTAGTTCAATACATGGTGGTTAAATGTGATACCTTACAATGCAACAAGGGTGTAACAACACTCATTTAGATTACTTGAACCCTTGCCCATCCCTAACAAGATTTAGATAGATATCTCTTTGGATTTCATTAAGAGGATGCATAAATATGGAGGTAAAATAGTGATCTTTGTTTTGGTTGATCACCTCTCTAAATATAGTCATTTTTGTGCCCTCAACCATCCTTATACCACCTCCATAGTCACATAAATTTTCTTGGACCAGATTTTACATCTTCATGTCATTTCTTCTTACATTGCCTTAGATCATGATACAACCTTCACCAACCATTTTTTGATAGAACCATTTTGATGTACTAGCACCCAACTAAAGATGAGTTCTAGGTATCATCCATAAATGGATGGCTAGACTAAAATTTTCAATAAATGTTTAGAAACTTTCCTTCATTACTTCACCTTAGAACAATAAAATTAGTGGGAAAAGTGGTTCCCTATCATTTAATGATGATATAATACCTCTTACCACACTTTGAAGTAGTCTATTATTAAGCACCACTAATGCTTCTTCCATACAGCCCCAATAGTTCACCAGTTCAAGTGGTTGACATGACTCTTTGAACCTAAAATCAAAACCTCAGCACTTTGTGAGACAATATTCATATGGAATAAAATAAATTAAATCAACAAGATGATAAACATTGTTTCAAGTGCAATTTTTAAGTAGGTGATATGGTTTTTATTCACCTATAACCATACAAGTAATCCTCCCTAAAACTCAAATGGAATCATAATCTTCCTCCCAAGTTATATGGGCCATATATGATTCTCTAGAATATTGGGTCAATTGATTATAAGTTGGATATCCCACCTTCTTCCCAAGTTCACCCAATATTTCATGTCTCTTATTTGAATAAAATTCTTGGCACAAACATCAGAATGTAAACAATTTTACTAGAACATGATAATAAAGGATCCAACCTTATTAAACTACATGAAATGTTAGACATGCACACATGATAACTTCACTCCTACTCCATCATAGAGGTAATAATTCATTGGCATGGAATACAACTGGAGGACATAACATGGGAACCACTATTTTAGATTCAACATCAATTCCCACATCTGAAGATTTTAAGATAAAGATTTTTCTAAGAGGGAGTGGATGTTAGGTACTCATGCTACCCCTTATCTTTACTTCATTAGTATATTAGTTAATATGGATGAATATTCTTTGTAATTCATCCCATACGAATTTTATTTTATCTCACATTCATGAAAAGTAGTAGTTTTTATGATTATACTTAGTATATAATTAAATTTTGAGGCCAATTAAGGCATCCACAAATTTATTGTATTAAGCTTGATCAAAGGAGGTTGTCCCCTTCAAGTGGCCTAAGATCAATATAATCCCTTTAGTGTTACTATTAATAATATAATTTTTTTATTTTGTGCATTTTCATTAAATAAACCTATTATTTTGTGTTTTTTCATTAATTTTTTACAGGAGGATCCTCTCAGCCATGAATTCTACAAACCTTCAATATAATTCCTCCTTTACCCATATGCCATTTTTTAAATGTTGTATGAGAGATAATCAAGGTAATACTACATTGGAGTTAAGGAAGACTAAGTAGAGGTCATAATTCCAAGTTTTGGGCTGCCTTATCTCTCTCTCCTTTCTCATTCTCTCTATATGTAAGCCTATTTTCAGCATTTGAAAATAATCCTATACCTAAGTTGTAAAAAGCAAATTCTCATAAAAAACACTTGTAATTGCTTCTTTTGAATGAATAAGACTAGATTTTTGCCTCTTCAAATATTGTGACTAGTGTATATTCATTGTTAGTTTATGAATGATATTGATAATGTATGTTTCTTTTTAGTTTTTCCTCTCCTCTTTACCTATTTTTAGGGGTTTGCTCATATTTACAAGTTTCATAGTATGATTGATAAATTTTGTATGTATGGTAAGTGTAACATTTATTTAGTGTCTTTGAGATATCTATTGATAACTACCTTAGATCATTCATCAATCTGAGCCTCTATGTGAAACATTGATGTTTGAAGACCTTAATTTGATAAGTGCAATCAGGTCCATGTCTCTATTCATCCTTATTAGTGAATATTAGACATGTGGAGGAAACATTTTGGTGTATCACCTATGTTAGATAGGATTTACTTTAAATTTAAATTTTTTATTTTCCTTTACAAGATGGTAGTGTATATTAGATATCCTAACTGATACATCAAAGGGAGATAGCACTTAAAATCTAGATATTCAATCCATGTATCAAGCTACCCACAACCTAGGATTATCTCCATGCTACTTCAAACTATGAAGTCTTAAAACTACTTTGACAAGGGTGAAAGTCTAGTTGACAATAGTTTCTAGCATGTCTAGTGGGACAAGATTGGTGTTGGTCTTAGTTGAATTACCTTTGTAGTAATATTCTTCATAAAATATTAGGTGACTCTAACCTCAATCAATTTTTTCTAACTATCCAAACATAGTTTCCAATTAAGTGTATATTCATTACACTATTCTAATGTTGTTTTTATGGTTGAATTTAAGGAAAACCAAAAGTTCATGACAATTTGAAATGGAATTTCAAGACTTTTTAAATCCTTATCAACATTGTGATGAGTCTTAATATCCCTATAATGAGTTATATTATCCTTGTCATGATCTATATGAGCCTTGTTATGAGCCTAATCAACCTAACCAAGAGTCTTATCTATCTTATGATCAATATTTTCAAGATTAAGATGATTCATATTAGCATTATAATGATCCTTATCAGCCTCACTATGACCCTAAATATATGCAATAAAAACCTTATCAAGATTTGTAACAATCATACTTACCCCCTCCTACTCTGATTCTAGTTCAAAACCATGTTTCCCATACCATATCTTTTCTATAATTCAAGTCAAATATGCTAAAGTGTGAAGGTATGATGAGAGTTTGGGATAGAGAGTTAGATGTGATACCTTTTTACCTCATACAGAATATGAATAAGATAATACATGTGTTGATTATTAGATGGGTAGTATTTGGAGAATAAAATTAATATATTATGACTTATGATTTACATAAAATGAGAACCATGATCCAATGGTGGGTAGAGAGGTTATTGAGGTGGTATTATCAATAGATCTAACCCACACAAACTAAGCTAACCCTTCATACCCTTAATCAAACTTCTTATGTTCCACGTTTCCTTCTATCTACACCTACCCTTGCTTAATAAAATAAGATCACTTCACCATGGAGGCTTTCTTGGGATATGATTATTGTTTATGCCATGCCAAGTCTTGTACATGAATCTCCTCCCATAACTCTTCAAGAACCCTCATTTTTTTCATATCATCCCTCTTTTTATCCTTATCCTTATGAAGTCATTGACCATTATCAAATGAAACCTTCAATAAAGATAATTCAACCTCGAAGTGAATCTACAAGTTACAAAGTCTTACCTTAGAACCAAATAGTTAGGTATTAGGAGAAGTGGGAGGAGCAGAGTCAAGATTCATAGTTTGAGCCAAAAAAATACCTTATTCTTATTCAATCCCAATTTTTTCTTCTTAAAGAACCTAAAATTATTCTATCTTGGAGGTCAATCCAAGAAGGCTTTCAAGACAAGAAAGAGGTACTAGTTGAGAAGACTAGAAATCAAGTTACAACTAAGATGGAACATCAAAAAGACTATAAGAGGATTAAAATGGTTGTTCAAAAGGATGAATCACTCTTAGGATAACTGAGTTTGCTTTCTATTGAAACATTATTATAATAATATTCCATTATTAAGACCTTAAATTGTAAAAGTAGTCCCTTCATTCCCAAGCAAAGTCATGAGCATATTCATTTCCCTCTCACCATCTTCCTTATTCAAGAGGATCCTTTTCTATGGAGGATAATGGAGGAATTTGTAGCTATAAGTAAGTTTCGAGGAGAGTGTGATGAGTATGTTTCAAGTGTGAATGAAGAGTAAATTTCCATTGGTACTCTTATTGGTGAGAGCAAAGTCAATTTCACCTTCAAATAATATGGATAAGTTATAGTAAGAAGGTAAAGGAGACAGCTTGTTTCAAGAGCCCCCTTTTTGTGTGATTAAAGACCTTGAGAAAGAGGTAATATGTGATCAAGAGGATCTATTTTATAAACTCTAGACAAGTTTGAAGATATTTTTATAGTAGAATTTCAGCTAAATTCCCCTTATGGTACTTCAAGTGTGCAAGATAAAGGTAGTCTTGATGTGTAATATCTCAAAGCCACCAAGCTAAAGTCAAATATGGATTTTAAATGGTTTCAAATGAATAAAAAGTTTACCTTGAGAAATTTTATTCCCAATCACATCATTTTTTCACATTTGGCATTATTAAAAACCCTATAGCTCCACTTGAGAAAGTTTTAGATGCCACTCAAGTTGAACTCATCCAAGTTGATCAAAGTGAGGAACTAAAATATGAATGGTAGTTATACATTGATTTTATATAATAAATTTAAGGCCTTTGTAAGGATACATCTCTTATTGATAAATCTTATAATGAGTTAGATCAATACATGCTTATTGTAGACCATGATGTAGCTTGGGTTGACTATTCAAAGCTCCTTAAAGAGCTTAATAAACTTGTAATAGCTAATAAAAAAGGATGAAGTTAATCAAGATGCCATAAAGACTCAAGGATAATCCCTAAATTAAGTATCACTTGATGAGGTTACAAATGACAATATGTATGAGAAATATCCCAATGTATAAGATGAAAATGTCTTCATAGGTGACTGATTTATTATTACTTTTTCACTTAAAACTCTGTCAAGAGGATTGACAACCATAAATTAGTTAAGATGAATGAATAAAAATTATAAGAATCATCTCATTTCATATCCTTATTCATCATGTGAAGGAATTGATCCAAAAATCTTCCCTTTTGATCCTAGAGGGGGATTTTTTTTAGGTTAGTTGTAGTCATTTTAAATTTCTTACAAGTGTTGTCCTAACATATTAGTTTGCTTATGTTTTGTTTCAAATAAGTGTTATGTTTTCACATGTCTTGTTAGTTTGATTCCCTTATTTTGTGTGTTTTCTTTCCCTATTTTGGAGGAGGAGTAGTAGTATTATTTCAAGTCAAGAGTCTTATAGTCATGGTTAGATCTATTAGTGTTCATTTTATAATGTAAGAGTGATCTTATGAGTCCAAAAGAGATGTTAATGGTCTCGTTCTTAAGCATACCAGGCATGCTTCCTAGTTGAGTCACCTAAATGTTGACAAGTTTGACCTCATAAGTCAAATTATCACTCCCATCATTCAAAAATTTGCTTCTCATACTTATAAAACCTTATTTATAGCTTTGTTATGCCTTTTATAGTCTTAAAGTGATGATTTGTTGGTTTTGTTAGCATTTTTTAATGTAATATCTTTGACAAGTATTTTAATGCCTTCAAAATTAGTCTAGTCAATCCTAGGATTATGTAATATCATGTCAATAAGGTACATGGTCTATCATTTCCAATAATTATTGACCATTATTTAGCTCAGGCCAAAATGGGTCAACCTCATATAGTCAAAATCTTGTATATAGTATTTTTATAATGTCATAACGTATGTTTTAGTCCATTGAATGTCATTTCATATGTCATTATAGCTTTGGTCATGGTCTAACTTAGTCCTTGTGTCATTTGGTGTCTTAGGGGTTAGTTTATGGTCATATATGCAAGTGGTAGGTCTTCATGGTGATCAATACAAGCTAATATCATGGAAAGGGTATATACAAGACTCAAGGAGTTCATTTAGAGCTAAAAAAATTTAGGAAAAATCATTTTTAAGATAGACCATCATCAAGACATCACATGGAAACAAAAATGGAACAACTTGCTTGTGTAATTTATAAATATGCTTAGAAAGTCTCGTGTGATCATTAGACCATGCATGATCAATGTAATTAGTTATAACATCATTATCTACAAGTTTTATATCTTGATGAGTCTTTTATATTTATATTTAATCCCTCAAAGTTTAGCTTATTGAGTTTAAGGAGCTAAGTTGTCTAGGACGTCATCTAGAAATGAATGAGCTAGTTTAATTGTGCATTTAGTAAATGCACCTAAAAAATCCATATGATCCAAAATATTAAATTTTCATGTATTTTTTCATTCTAAGATCATCCTATAAAATTTTCAAATCCACGTGAGTTTTATAGTCAAGTTATGAAGCTTCAAAGTTAAACTAGTAGAGTAAGACATTCACACAAATATTAAAATCAAGCTAAAAAAAAACAAACCCTTTTGAGATTAAATTTTATGGTTTTGTGAACATAAATTATGATTATGTGAACATAATTTAATGGGAGTATTCAAATCAAATTTTATCTCATAAATTAGCCATTAGATTTCAAATAGTGGGTCCAAACATATCTAACAGTCTATATTATATTGTACATCTTGATCCAATGGAGTGAGATGAGTAAAAAGGTCAAATATATTGAGAGGCCACCATGTGGCACAATTGAGTAATTTGATATACTAATAAAAATATCTCTACATCAACATGTGATTGACATGTAGCATAAGTGTGGAAGTAGATAGATTGATAATGGATCATGAAATCAATGCACGATTGACAAGTGATGTAAGCACATAAAGATAACAAAATGATAATGAATACTAAGTGAAAATGTGAGGCTGCCAAGTGGCACCATCTTAGAGAGAGATTAATAAGTCAAAGGTAGATAAATGACTCAAATCATTCATATCGAGTAGGATCAATAGTGCAAGATGGGTTAATGAGCCAATGATCTAGGTTACATATCAACAACCAATGAAATTAAAGGTTGAGAAGCTAAGGAAATTCTTGGATATAAAACACATAACCAAGGTCAAACTAGGGCAAGATTTATAATGTGGACATGTCACTATTAAATCTCAATCTAATGACATGAAAATAACATAGTGATGTAGTCAAGTGATCAAGAATATGTAGGAATGCCATTAAATATCAATACAGACATTTGGTTCATATATTTATAGCATACAAGGTCCATTTTTAAAAGTTTACAACATTGTCTTTTGATTGTGTTCACCATGCTTAAAATAAGGGTCCATGCATCTATAAATTCTTGGTTCTTGTAATGATATAATGGATCTATGTGGACCTAATAATAACTAGGCATTAATCAAAGTGTCATAATATAGCGACTATAAGAAAACCAATAGTCTAAGATTGGTTTCCCATCTATAGTGGACCTATGAGCATGGGTACAAGTTCAAGCATGGTCTAGTTTGAACCAGAGGCAATGTTTCAAAAGACACCACTGAGGTCGACATATAGACTCTAATGAATTCATTGAAATAGATAGATACATGATAGTGACCCTTCTCTCCACTCTTGTATTCCATGACAAACTAGTTAGGAGTGGTTTAGCAATAAGACAAATTTTTAACAGATGGATCCTATTTTTGTAACTACATTAATTTTGGACTTAGCTCAAAACCACTTGATCTCATCAATAAAACTATATGAAGCATCCGTGAATTAATAATGAACTATTGTAATTTATTGAGCTGACCCAAATCAATTAGGAAGTTTTAAATAAGCATACTGGCAGAAGCAGTTGTAAATATTGTTCAAATGGAGTTGAACTCATTTGATTCCCCTTAGGAATTCTCTTTTCCCCATTCTTTGTCAAATGATATAAGTAGCTACCATTTTGGCCTTTATAAAAAATCCACATCATGTATGGTAGAGACCTACTGAATTGATGTCACATTTTGCCTTTGAACATTAATGCAAGTCTAATTTCAATTTATTAAACAATTGTCTAAGTATGCAAGTGATGTATTGTGATGCAAAGTGATAATTCTCTACCTTTCATGTTTGTGAAAGAGTTCCTATTCTAACAGGTCATATGAAGTTTTGTCAAGTTTATGAGCCTATATTTTAAGTGTACAATGAGCCTTAGTGTCTGCAAATTTCCTATGGTTCACTTACCTTGGATAGTTCTCATGCATCTCACATCCATATTGAAATCCTCATGTTAGAATCCATATGACTTAGAAGTTAGTTTGTGTGCCTTGTTTCTTAGTTTAGGAAAGTATGATGGTCATATGGAAGACATATTGGTGCATCATCTCCTTTATATCAGGTTAAATTTATGCATCCTCTAACTCTTTTCCTTGTAAGTAATGATTTGGTGTAGATAAGAGCATTTCAAGATAAACTTAGGGAGCTAGCCCTTAAATCTAGAGGCTCATTTCTAATATAGGTAAATCCACATACCTTGAAATGTCCCCATGTTGCCCAAATATAGAAGAGGTTTGAACACCCTCTTTTAGGGTACAAGATTTGGTGACAAAAATTATAGAATACCCAATGGGACCAAGGTCCAAGAGAGTGGAAATATTTTTGGTGTGTCTTTCCTCTATTAGCTTTTGAAAGTAAGCAATCTAACACCAATGGTGACTTTGAATGATAGCTTATAGTTGTAAGAAACCTAGGTATATGTCATTAATTTTTTGACCAATTTTTACATTTCATTCGATACATGAGGTTGTCATAAACATTTATGGTGAATATCCCTACCATATACCTCCTTTTCAGCCTTGTTATGAAAAATAGTATACTCCCCAATAGTCATATCAAAATTACTATCAACCCTATGAGCCATGACATCCCTATAATTCCTCATTTCCCTCTCCATATGGACACCATGTTTTTGGATATCCCTATGAGATAGGCTACCAAGATTCACATCAATAAATTCCTCCCTATCAGTCCTAATATGATCCCTATCAACCATATCGTGATTCCTATGAACCCTAAGAGTAGTCTTATGAGTCTTACCATGTGTAATCATATGTTTACATGAATTTTACACAAAGGTATTACAAGGCTAGATATATATTATTGAAATCTATAATTTAAAAAAATGAAGATGGTCTTGATCCTCATCATTACCCTCCTCATACTTCACTTTTCCATTTTATATCAATTCCTTACTATCATTCATTCTACATTTACTAGATAATGAAGATGAAATGAGTACATGGGATGATGAGTATGATGTGTTGCTTGATCATCTCATGGAATGGTTGAGAGGTGTTTCCCAAAGTCATATGTAAAAATTAGAGACATTTAAAGAACTAAAAGGAACTCAATGGGAGGTCAAAGAACAAAGGGACTTTTCAAATAAGTTCCTTCAATTCTCAATAGATAGGTTAAGTATGTGGGAGGATAAAGAGATAAAAAATGATCATACTACTATTGAGTAAACTCAAGGAGACTATTGGTAAGATTCAACTCCTACTTATGTAAATGTTTGCCCTTATAATGAGTCTAAGAAATCAATTCTATAGGACCTTACTATTTCATTCCTCTTTCCTAAATCCACTAACAACCCCTCTCCTACACCTCATATTATAGCTCCTTCACATGATCCCATCTTAAGAGAAGCAAGTGAAGAGGAGCACCAAGCCAAGGTTGACCAAGAGGATGGCATGAGTGACTATGAGGAGGAAATGACCAAAGGGAGTTCCCTTGGTGACCACAAGTTTAATCCTACCTTATTATATGAAAAGAAACATATTGAATATCCTATTACAGCTATCCATGAGGGATGTTGACAAGACTTGAAGAGAGAGGCATTTGAAGAAGACTCTATATCTAATCATGAAGTTGCGGATGACCATATCAAGAATGAAGTGGAGTTCACTATCAAAGAAGAAGGTTAAATCACTCCTCAAGAAGTTACAGTCCTAAGATATTCTCATGATACCAAGATAAATGAAATATATCTTGAAGACACTCATGAGGTGGATGAAAATGACTTGGGGTAAAAGTTTGATTTTCTAGGTCATGAGTTTGATCCACTTAGTAAGGTTGCTTGTCCTCCCACTAGGTTTACATCTAATTTGAATAATTACTCTAATAGGCATGATGATCATTATCTCAATAATTAGGTAGAAGGGTCTCATGCTGTGAATGAAGAGGAACTATGGCAAAAACTCAATGCCATATGCAATGAGTTTGGCAAGTTGGGTAAGTATATTTTTTATCTAAGAGATTCTATATCTAATGACAAGGTTGATAATGATACTAATTATCATGTTGACAAGTATCCCATAAATAATAAAGATCAAGGTCATTATGTTGATCAATAATTTATTTTCATAAAGCAATCTAATGATGCTAGTGTCCAAGAGATTATAGACATGGAAATTGAAGGCAAAGTGGAAGTTATTGCACCTCAAGAATAGTCAAGAGACCCACCTAATATTAAGCCATATAAAAATGTATTGGATCATGAAGAAGAAGATATTGATGCTTCCAAAAATCAAGTATAATTTGTTAATGATAAAATCAAGGTTGAGAGGGTTTTCATATTTTAAAACTTATACATTAAGGGCCAAGTACTTGACAAGGTGGAGAAAACATTTTTCATGAAGGATAAAGATGATTGGTAGCTACAAATGAATCTCTTTCAATAGATTGAATATCTTTACCAAGTTTTGGGTCAATTACTTGAAAAGGAACATAAAGATTTTCCCATGGAGGGTAATGACCAAGATTATGTAGACTATGAAAAGCTCCTTGACGATCTTGAAGAACTTGCAGTTGATAAGAAGCCTAACCTCATCAAGAAAAACATGGAAAAAAATGTATCTCTTGTTTAATAAGCATTAAAGGTCATATCTAAGGATCCATTTGAGAAATTTTAATATATTTAGATTTAAAAAGATTTCATTTCCATATCGAACCTATTTAGAGCTACTTGGTTCTCATTGAACATCAAGCTAATGATGTTTGTAAACATCATGAAGAAGATGGAGGCATAAATGTCAAGGATCAAAAGTCTACATGTCTCATTCAACCTTTCATGTCATGAATCAAGAGAGGTTCCAAACTTACCCTTTGATCTTGGAGGAAGTTTTCATCTCAAGTTAGTTAGTGCTTGAGTCAGTTTGTTTAGTTATGTGTGTTATGCTCCCTAAGTGGTCATGAAGCACAAGTGTGTTTTTACTTAGTTTATTATCTTGTGTATTGATTATTGTTGGTTTTATTGTGTTTTATGTGTTATTCAAGTAAATTTATATGTCAAACCTATATACTTTTGACTTCATATCCTAATGGATATGATTAGGCAACTAGTCATGGCATATCAAGCATACAACCCTTGGGAAATCACTAAAGATGTTGACCATTTTCTACCTCAAGCCAAAATAAGTCAACCCCTTATAGTAAAAATACTATATAGGGTATTTTTATAATGTCATAGGGTATGTTTTAGTTCATTTGATGTCATTTAATATGCCATTCTAGCTTTGGTCATGGTCTATCTTAGTCCTTATATTTTTTAGTGTCTTAGGGGTCATTTTAGGGTCATAAATGCAAGTGGCAGGTCCTCATGGTGATTAATGAAAGAAAATATCATGGAAAGGGTATGAATATGCCTCAAGGAGTTCATTAAAAGATACAAAAGTTTAGTAATAAACTTTGTAAATCCATACTATCATTAGGATGTCATATAAAAACCAAAATGGAACAACTTACTTGTGTAATTTATAAATATGCTTAGAAAGCCTCACATGACCATCAAACCATGCATGATATATATAATTAGTGCCAATATCATACTCTATAATTTTCATATCTTGATGAGTCTTCTATCTCAATATCTAATCCCTCAAAATTTAGCTTGTCGAGTCTAAGGAGCCAGATCATCTAGGATGTCATCTAGAAATGAATGCACCAGTTCACTTATGTATTTAATAAATACACCTTAGTAAGTTGTGCATGCCAAAATATTTTATTTCCATGGATATTTTCATTCTAGGATCATCCTTTTAAAGTTTCCAGTCTATGTGATCTTTTTGGCTCAAATTATGAATCTTCAAAATTTAACTAATACAGTAAGACACTCATGCAAATGTCAAAATCAAGTTGAAGCAAAATAAACCCGTTTGAGCTTAAATTTGATGGTTACATGAAAAGTAATTATTATCATGTGAATAAAATATAAAATTAATGTCGATGTAAAATTTGATTTCATGAAGTAAGCATTGGATTTCAAATAGTGGGTCCTAATAGATCTAACAATCTACATTGCATCATACATATTGATCTGACTATGAGAGATGAGTCAAAATGTCAAAGAGGTCAAGAGGTTACAACAAGGAATAAGTGTATAATATAACAAACTAATAATAGGATCCTAAAATCAATTCACAATTGACATGTAACATAACTATATAAGTAGACATACTAACAATAGATCTTTAAATCAACATGCGATTGACACATGGCATAAGCATGTGAAGATGATAGACTAACAATAAATCCTTAGTGCAAATTTAGGGATACTAAACTATATTAGATCAGAGAGAGATTGAAAATTCAAAGGTAGATCAAAAACTCATGGTAATTCATACTGAGCAAGATCAACTGTGGGAGATGGGTCAATGAGTTAATGATCTAGGTTAGATATCGATGACCAATGAAATTAAAGGTTGAGAAACTAAGGGAATTATTGTAGATAGAACACATGACCAAGGTTGAACCAAGGCAAGATTTTCAAAGGGGACATGATTCCATTAATGATTGATCTAATAACATAAAGAGAACACAATGATGTAGTTAGGTGATCAAGAATGTATAAAGATGCCATTGAAGATCAATATGGACCTTTGGTTCATAGATTTATAACATACAAGGTCCATATTTTAAAGGTTGAAGCATTTTATTGTGATTGTGTTTTCCATTCTTAAAAGAAGGGTCCATGCATATATAAATTCTTAGTTCTAATACTGACATAATTGATCTATGTATACCTAGTGGGAACTAGGCATCAAGCAATGTGTCATAATATAATTACTATAAGAAAAAAAATAGTTTGAGATTGGTTTTCCATCTAAAATTGAACTATAAACATGGGGAAAAGTTTGATCATGGTCTAGTTTGAACCAGAGCTAATGTTTCTAAGGATGGTACAAAGGCAAACACATACACTTTAATGACTTCATTACCAGAGCTAGTTTCATGAAACTAACCTTTCTCTTCACTCTTACATGCCATGATAAACTAGTTAGGATCAATTTAGCAACAAGACAAATTTATAACAAATGGATCCTATTATTGTAACCACATTGATGTTAGTAATTAGCTCATAACCACTTAATCCCATCACTAAAACCATATAGAGAATCAAGGAAGGAATAATGAACTATTGTAACTGCTTGAGATGACCTGGATCAATTAGGAAGTTCCAAAGAAGCATATTAGTAGAAGAATTTGTAACTATGATTCAAATGGAGTTGAACTCATTTGATTTACCTTTGGACTTCTCTTTGCCCCCTTCTCTCTCAAATGTTATAAATAGCTACCATTTTAGCCTTTGTAAAATATTCCACTCCATGTATGGTAGATCCCTACTAGAATGATGTCATATTTTGACTTTAAACATTAATACAAATATGATTTTTATTTATTTAATAATTTTCTAAGTATGCAAGTGATGTATGGTGATGCAAAGTGATAATTATCTATCCTTTCCTCCCTTATCCTTTCATGTATGTGTAAGAGTTCCTATTATAATAGGTCATATGAAGTATTTTCATGTGTATGAGCCTATATTTTAAGTGTAAAATGAGCCTTAGTGTCTTAAACTATCATATGGTTCAGTTACCTTGGATAGTTATCATGCATCTCACCTCTATATTAAAATACTCATGTTAGAATCCAGAGGACTTGGAAGCTAGTTTGTGTTCCTTGTTTCTTAGTACAAGAAAGTATGATGGGCATATGGAAGACATATTTTTGCATCATGCACTTTAGAGTAGGTTATATTTATGCATATTTTAACTCTTTTCCTCATAAGTAATCAGTTAGTATAAATAAGAGAATTTCAAGATACATTCAGGGAGCTAGTCCTTAAATCTAGAGGCTCATTTCTAATATAGGAACACCCACATACCTATAATTTTTCCCATGTAGAAGAGGATTGAACACCCTCTTCTAGGGTTCAATATTTGGTGACAACAATTATTTCAATTGATCACATGATTTAATTATTATTAATCTTCTTTGATGAAATTAAGGTCTTTTTACAAAGTTCAAGGTTTTTGGAGAATTTATTTCATTTTAAATGTGAATTTATTTCATGTATCATTAAAATATATGGTTAAGAGGTCATCTAAAGTCCTAGGAGGTCTTGGACTGATATTGTTACTTTACATGAGATCACCTCTTTTACACTAGCTTTCTTTGCACTTGGAGATGCTTTTAAGGGGAGTGTAATATTATAAAGATGTAATATTCATACCATTACATTTTTAAAGGATTAAAAATGAGTTTTAAATGTCCTAATGTCATAATTAAGTCATAATAATGGTATACACATCACAACAACTTAGGTTTTACTAAAAAAGGATAGTTTTATGAGTTTGTATGAACTTGAGGAGCCTATTTTTAGGTGAAAATGACTTCAAGGTTTATTTTAGTCTCATAAAGTTCATATCCCTGAGTTTGAGTCTCTCACTAGTCCTACAACTGCAAAACTTGCTTCTTCTCCTTCATCACCCTCTTCGCAAGATCACAAAGGTAGTTTTTAAGTGCTCGATATGGATAGAGGTAAGAGAATTGGGTCATGATTTTTTTTCAAAAGGAGGGGGTCATATTTAGATTAATATTTATTGAATTGGTAATTAGATTCATCCCACCTTATTTATGAACAATTGTTAAGACCCCAGGGTGGTCTAAAATTACCTAGAAACCCCACAAGGTTGTTTTATTCTTTGAAATGGAAGTTTGAAACAAGTCAAATTCATAAGGTAAATTGAGTGATACTTTTAGATTCTATTAAAACATATGACAAGGTTATCTAGGCCACATTTGGAGTGTTTGATTTCATTTGTCAAAGAAAGCTTCATTTTTACATAGTTTGTATGGGAGTTACCATAATTAATTTGTGTTTTAAGTTCTTCAATAGTAAATTAATATGGATAAGGTTTTTAAATCATATTTAACTTTATTTTTAATATGCTTCATTATATTTTTATTCATGCTCACCTATATCCTCAAGCTCTCAGCATGAAGACAAAGGCAGCCTTTCTAGTGTACCAATCATCATAAGAAAATAAGTTGTGTGATGTTATGTTTATCCTAAGCTGATGATAGATTATTTTTATGATATGTTTAATCCTTTTCAAGTGAATATAAAATCCCTTTAGGGCATTACGAGGACCTAAAGATCCAAACTCAAGGAGTCATGTTCTTGGGATTCACCAAGGGACTATGTGGCCTACATAAAGTTAGTATAAAAGGGATTAATATCATAGTATATAAGGTTTGTAATGATATTTACATCATAATAAGGGTGGTAGGTAATGTATTGATGTTATCAGTACTTGAAAAGATCACACTTTAGATGGATAAGTCTAAATAAGATAGTCAAACCTATAGGTCTACATAAATGGATTATAATCTACATCAAAAATGTTATTCTGGGAATCAGAGTGGTGAGACAGGCATAGTGTCTTTGAATTTAAAGAGTTAAAATTACCATAGAGATAAAAAAAATTCAATGCCTAATGTATATCAAGACCTAATGCATAATACACCAAAATCACTATCTACATGTAGACATCCAACTCTTAAACAAATTGAGGCTTTGAAATAAACATGAAATATATTTAAAAATATACATGTGAAGCCTAGAGAACATAAAATTATATTCAATTAAATATAAACCTAATATGCTTATATATGGAATGAGTGCATAGAGGAAATGGTGAAACTAAACATGGATTGTTATATCCAAATTATAGGAAAAAATATGCATGGTATGTAAGGGGCTAACATGTTTAGAGTCATGTTTGAATGTGAAGGGAAGTCTTCAATGTTGGGGATCAACCAACAATGTTGATTACTATATGAAAGCAATTAAATGCAGAATTAAACCAGAAAGATAAGTAACTAGAATCAGAAATAGCAAAGAATAAGAGATACAAGAAACCACCCTGAAAACTTGTATTAAACTCTTTACAAAAGGAATACAATTGAAGAAACTTCTTTTCTTCCACACCTCTATTAGATATACAGATCTCTTTCTAGATCTCTTTCCCTTAAGAGCTCTCTCTCTCTCAATTACAATCAATTCCAACAACCTAGAATGATTCACATATACAATTCTATACTGTTCAACACTCTACATACAATAAGCTATGAAGATCTATCCTATTAAATAAAAATTAGGAAACATGAGCATACAACTACAGCCATCCGATGCACCTCCTAATCAAGGGCTCTAAATAGTCTTACTAATAATAGAGATGCAGACTTAAGACTATCACTTAATCCTAACATGCAAACATTCTGTTCTGTCCATGAAAATAGCTTTCTGGATGCACAGGTAACTGACATCGGTTCCTACCTATTTGCTTGTGACCAACGTCGGCCAATCCCTGACCAACGTCAACATCTCTTGGTCTACTCCTGACCAACGTCAGTCACTCCTGACTGATGTTGGTGACTGTGTAACACCAACAGCCTACAAAATACTCATTTGGTGAAGCTTTTAGCTCCACACCTTAACAATCTCCCACTTGGAGATAAACAACTGCACCAGTATCTGTACAGCAACATCTTCTAGCTCCTCCATCTTTAACTCAATCATGAAGACCAACAGAAGTTTAATGAAGATTCAACTTCTCCTTTGTTACCAGCTTGGTTAACATATCAACAGGGTTCTCATTTGTATGGATCTTTTCTAGCTTCAACTCACCATCCTCCAATACCTATCTTATGAAGTGGTACCTAAGCTGTATATGCTTTGTTCTTGAGTGAAAGGCTGAATTCTTAGCCAAATGAATTACACTCTGACTATCACTATATAATCTGCAACTCTCTTTCTCCTTTTCTAGCTCTTTCATGAACTGTGTCATCCATATCATCTCTTTGCTAGCCTCTATGACTACAATATACTCTGCTTCCATAGTTGACAAGGCAACAACCTTCTGCAACTTTGATATCCAGCTAACCACTGTTCCACCAATAGTGAAAACATATCTTATGGTGTTTTTCCTACCATACTAAATCTACATAACCATGTAGAGAAGTATCTGAACCTCCATAGCACAAATGCCTACTGCTGGTTCCTCTCAGATATCTAAGGATCCACTGAACTGCTTTCTAGTGTTCCTTCCCTGGATTGGCCATATACTTACTTACAACTCCCACTGCTTGGGCAATATCCAGTCTAGTACAAACCATTACATACATTAAACTCCGTACTATAGAAGCATATGGAACTCTACTCATGTAATCTACCTCATCATGTGAATTAGGACACTGTTCTTTACTCAATTTAAAATGTCCAGCCAAAGGTGTGCTTACCGGTTTTGCATCCTACACGTTGAACCATTTCAACACCTTGTTCACATAATCCTCTTGAGACAAAATCAACCTGTGATTTTTCTTGTCTCTCTTAATGCTCATGCCAAGGATTTTCTTTGTTGCTCCTAAATCCTTGGCAAATGTGTGAGCTAATTTCACTTTAAGCTCAGAGATATCCTGCATGTGTGATCCTGTAACCAGCATATCATCTACATACAACAACAGAATAATATATCTACCATTATCCAATCTCTTAAAATACACACAATGGTTAGATTGACACCTATTATAGCCATGCTCAGTCATAAACCTATCAAATCTCATATACCATTGTCTAGGAGCTTGCTTGAGGCCATACAAGCTTTTCTTCAATCTGTACACTAACTTCTCCTTACCTTTGACCTCAAATCCTTCTGACTGATCCATATATATTTCTTCATCCAAATCTCCATGAAGAAATGTTGTCTTAACATCAAGCTGCTCAAGATGCAAATCCTTAATAGAAACTAAAGACAATACAATCCATATAGAAGTCATTTTAACAATAGGAGAAAAAATCTCACCAAAATCAATACCTAGTTTTTGTGCAAATCTTTTCACTACCAACCTGGCCTTATATCTCATCTATCCATTCTCACCTTCTTTCAATCTATAGATCCATCTGTTCTTTAGTGTCTTCTTTCCTGCTGGAAACTTAACCAAATCCCACATTTGGTTCTCCTTCAAGGAATCAATCTCCTCATTCATGCCTAGCTCCCACTGATTCTTGGATTCCACCTGTATTGCTTCATCAAAACTCTTTGGTTCTCCACCATCAGTAAGTAATAAATATAATAATGAAGGGGAATATCAAATTGGAGGTTTACTTACCCTTTTTTACCTCTTGATGGGCATCTGAGACTCATTCACAACACGCTGTCTACCTAAATTCTCTGACAGTGACTGACCTTGGTCACCTCCAGGCCTGTAACTAGCTGACATTGATTCTCCCTAATCGATGTCGATTCCTACCTGGCTGACATCAGTCACTGTATGACTGACATCAGTTCCTATATTGCCAACATCAGTTCCTGCCTGATCAACGTCGGTCTCTATGTTTTCCTTTCTGTGATTATATTTTCCCATAAGCTCATTTTGGACCATCACCTCATCCAATTCTCCATTGCTCTGCCCAGATTGATTTAGCTTCTTGAGCTGAT
This sequence comes from Torreya grandis, assembly GCA_037957365.1. Taxonomy (NCBI): domain Eukaryota; kingdom Viridiplantae; phylum Streptophyta; class Pinopsida; order Cupressales; family Taxaceae; genus Torreya; species Torreya grandis. The sequence continues at coordinate 1,921,419 of JARHVA010001314.1, forward strand.
CACTATACATCACTTTTTCATTGAAAACAACATCACGACTCCTAATTATCTTGTTAGTTCCTAGATTCCAAAACCTGAATCTAAAATCATCAGAGCCATAGCCAATAAATGTGCACCTCATAAACTTAGCATCCTGCTTCTTTTTATTTTTCTTATCAATGTGCACAAAGGCTTCACAACCAAAAACTTTGAGAAATGAGAGATATACCTTTTTACCTATCAATGCCTCTTTTGGAATTCCACCATCCAGAGCTATAAAGGGCCATCTATTAATCAGGTACACTATAGTATCCACAGCTTCTGCCCAAAACTCTAAGGGCAAGCCAGCATGCAATCTCATACACCTTGAATGCTCCATTATTGTTATATTCATCCTTTCAACAACTCCATTTTGCTGAGGTGTCCTTAGACCCATATTTTGCCTGTGGATCCCATGCATATAACAATACCAGTTGAACTTGTGGCTACAGAACTCACCACCATTATTAGATCTCAGGAACTTCAATCTCCTACTTGTTTCATTCTCAACCATAGCTTTCCAAATATTAAAAGTGTCAAAAACATTAGATTTCTTCCTTATGCAATAGACCCATACCTTTCTTCTAGCATCATTAATGAAAGAGACAAAGTACTATGATCCTCTAATAGAAGCAACCTGAGCTGGTCCCCACACATCTGCGTGAACAAGCTGCAATTTGTGCTTCTTCTTTGTTGACCCAGTCTTGAGAAAACTCACTCTCTTCTATTTCCCAAAAACACAGTGCTCACAAAAATCTAGATCTATGCTTTTCAAATTTGAAAGCTTAACTTTTGACTTAAGAATGGACATTCCCTTCTCACTCATGTGGCCGAGCCTAGAGTGCCACAACTTTGCATCCACATCTAAAGTAGATAATATAGAAGGAGAATTGTTAGTAACACAATTACATAAATAGAGAGTACCTACTCTCTTACCTCTGGCCATTACAAGTGCACCCTTGGTCACCTTCTAAGATTCAGCTGTGAGAGTTATTGTACAACCCTCATCCCCTAACTTTCCTATAGAAATCAAATTCCTCTTCAAGCTGGGAACATGCATGACATCTCTCAACACCCATGTGTTGTTATTCTACATTTTCAGCTACACTTTTACTTTGCCAACAGTTTTATAAGGCTCATCATCCCCTAAATACAGTATTCCAAAATCTCCATGGACATAGTCACTAAAATATTCTCTATTAGGGGTTGCATGGAAAAATGCACCAGAATCTAACACCTAAGATTCTATATTGTTATGCAAAGAGAATATAAGAGCATCTTGTGTAATACCTACAACTTTTACTTCTTCCTTACCTTCATGCTAATTGTCTTCTTTAGGCTTTGACCATCAATCTTTGCTTATGTACCCTATCTTTCCATAATTCTAGCATTGTGGCTTCCTGCCATTTTTAGATTTGGATCTACCTCTCACCTTTGACTTAGACCCTGATCTCCCTTTCTTGCTCTTCTCTTTTTTCCTTCCCCTACTCTCAAAACTTAAAGCATTCCCTGATGTTTCCTCTGTGCTTTTCCTGTGAATTTCTTCATTCAAGATTACACTAACAACATCCTCTACTTTTAAAATATTTGAAGCAGATGTAGTATTACTAACTGCCATTACCAAGTTATGCCAGCTTTTAGGTAAAGAACATAATATTAAAAGATCTTTAATTTCATCATCAAACACTATTTTTACTGAATTTAATTGATTTACAATTCCATGGAAATCATTTAGATGATTAGATACAGATCCACCTTCCTGCATTCACAAATTAAATAACTACTTCATTAGATATACCTTATTTAAAGCTAAGGGTTTTTCATATAAATTTGCTAAAGTAGTCATTAACTCTACCATTGTCTTTTCCTGTGATAAATTAGATATCACAGTAGATGCCAGACTCAATCTTATAGATCCAAGAGCCTTTCTATCAAGAACTTCTCATTCTTCATCATCCATGTGTTTGGGCTTCTTTAAAACCCCACCTAATGGTAAGTGTAGATCTTTCTGATATAGATAATCCTCTATCTGCATTCTCCAATGTTGATAATTTTTGCCATTAAACTTTTCCATTCTTAGTTTACTTTCTTCTGCCATTGCTTCTCCCACTCAAACAAAAATCCCTGTGAGTAACCTATAATCAATACACACTAACCAGATCTAAAACACCTGTTAGTCAACCTGAGCTCTGATACCACTTGTTGGGGATCAACCAACAATGTTGATTACTATATGAAAGCAATAAAATGTGGAATTAAACTAGAAAGATAAGTAACTAGAATCAGAAATAACAAAGAATAAGAGATACAAGAAACCACCCTAAAAACTTGTATTAAAATCTTTACAGAAAGAATACAATTGAAGAAACCTCTTTTCTTCCACACCTCTCTCAGATGTACAGATCTCTTTCTAGATCTCTTTCCCTCAAGAGCTCTCTCTCTCAATTACAATCAATTCCAACAACCTGGAATGATTCACATATACAATTCTATACTATTCAACACTCTACATACAATAATCTATGAAGATCTATCCTATTATATAAAAATTAGGAAACATGAGCATACAACTATAGCCATCAGATGCACCTCTTAATCAAGGGATCTAAATAGCCTTACTAATAATAGAGATGCGGACTTAAGACTATCACTTAATCCTAACATGCAAACATTCTGTTCTGTCCATGGAAATAGCTTTTTGGACGCACAGGTAACCAACATCGGTTCCTACCTATTTGCTTATGACCGACATCGGTCGATCCCTGACTGATGCCGACATCTCCTAGTCTGCTCCTGACCAATGTCAATCGCTCTTGACTGACGCCAGTGACTGTGTAACACCAGCAACCTGCAAAATACTCATTTGGTGAAGCTTTCAGCTCCACACCTTAACATTGAAGGAGTTTCAAAGTGTATCACATATCAATTCATAATTGAGAGTGCCAAATCCTAAGATAATTCTTAAGGTAATATCATCTCACACTTACATCCATGTCTTTGGAAAGGCATGAGAAAATAAGGGGGTATGTGTGTGTGAAGATGGGATTCATGGATAAGTATGTAGAATATATAAGGAGACACTCAAAATTTCAACCTTAGGATGAGAATAATTAGCATATTTATTTACCTATAGATATAGGACTTAATGAAATTTTATCATTGACCTAACTCTACCTCACTTTTCCTTATCCATAAAGACGTATAAAAGGGTAGAAAATACACACTATAGCCATGTCATTTTGGCTTAGTCAGTTAGGCTTTTATGCAAATGTGAAATTATTATGTGAAGGTAAATAAGATGAATAAGAAAGATATGATTATTTATTTTTATATAAATAATTATTTGAAAATTCACCATTTAATATAAATTGGAATTTATTTATAAGATAAAAGTAAATTGACTGCTAGACCTACAACTAGCTTAACTGGGCTTAAATGAGTTCTAAGGATAGTTGAGAAAAGAGTGCAATGATGAATTGGAGGTTTGGGAGATAAATTAGTTTCATGGTAGCTTTTTAATTTAAAAATAAGTTCATAAATAAAATTTCAAATAAGAGACTCCAAAGGACACTTACAAGACTAGTAAAGTACAGTCATACAAGGTAACGACATAGTTAGCCTACCTATTCAATGCATGAGGAATTTCATATGAGAGAGGAGGTTTGAAGAGTTTGGTGTGTATTTAAAAAATAATAAGCAATATTATGAAAAAAATTATACCTATTAAAGGTCTAAATTTTATGTCTAAAAACTTCAAAATGCCACCTATAGCTCAGTGTAACTGAGCCTAATTAATTGAAGGACAAAAAGATGAAAGAGTTAAATAGTGAGAAGTTAAACTTTAAAATAAAATCAGTCAATTATTAGGAGTTTTTGAAGATAAAATAAGGTTAAAAATATCCTTTCAGATAAATATATCTCTCATGAATTTACTTATAGGCCTTAAGGATCTATAGTCAGGGCTTTTGAACCCACAGTCAAGCAAGTTGAAGACACAATCAGCCTATGCTAAGTGTATGAAATGTCTTATTTGAGAGGTGTAATGAGGGGGTTTTATGTGATTTCACAATATTATAGGGATTTATTAATTATTTTAATGACCTATTCAAGGTCTTGTTAAAGTCACTTTACTCCATATAGACTTAGGGGCATAAATGCACACTTACAATCTATTAAACCTATAATCTACCCATACACCAAATGCATAAAGGAAGTTTTATAAGGGGTTTAAGTTGAATTTTTTTCACAGTAAAAATAATTTTCAAACAATTAAAGGTATTTATTCCACTTAATCTTCTCTGTTAAAGGACATAAAACCAAGGACTACACCTATAGCTTATTAGTTTATCATGTGGGCTGATTAATCATAGTATTTAAGAGGTCATATTGCTTCATTAAAGACAATTAGAAGTTAAAAAATGGTTTTATAGTGTAATATACATTCTCACAAGGTTTATGGAGCTCTAGGAAGGTCTCAATAAGAATAAAAATAGCAAATATAGTCAATAAGGGTAATATGTAGTATTTTGTTCACAAACCCTCAATTTTATTCAAAGAGGTTGTAGAATATCAAAAATGAATAATTGATGAATTAAAACCATTGGATAAGTTCATAATTTATGTTACAAACCTAATTTAGGTATTAAAACTAAATAAAAATCTATAAAATTCCAATATAAAGACTTTTCCTCTCTTCAAACCTAATAGAATGCAATCTGCTAAGCCAAAGAGGTACCTTCTTATGCTCATAATAGTATGTATGATTTACATAGGATACTTATATATTTTTAGGTGTTATAGGAAATTTTTAAATTACAATTTTTGAATTTGTTTATTGGTTAAGGACCTATCCTTTATGAACTATCGTTAAGAAGTTGTGTCACTCATAGGCTATAAAAAACCCCAGTTTTGACTAGTTTATAGAAATTATTCTCAAAATCACATAAAATAACTTGTAATGATTATGAAACCTCATTAAAAATTTTATATACTCTAAATAGGTTCTCACCATGAGTTTTGGTTATACTTTTGGCTATACAAACTCTTTGAAAACTATACTTTTACAATATTTTGAGGTAAAAAAGTGGTGTTTAAGTGTGTGTATGAATGCCAAAAATTAGAAAAGTTTCATTGGGATTTATTTAACCTATAAAAGTCCAAAAAATCATACAATATAACTTTTAATTTATCAAACAAACTTGATTTTTTAGGGAAATCCAAAATAGGCTTAAGGAAGGGTTAGTTTTTTAGCCATTTCATGATTTGCCTACTTACATAAGGTTTCAAAAGCCCAAAATTTTTGTGGAGAATTTTGTTAGTCTAGGTATAGTTAATAAAACACTTTCTTCAAGTTTCACATGTGTGGGTGGCTATTTGGTCCAAATTTCTCTTTCTAGGCCTAAGAGGCCTAATTAAACCTAATTGGAGAGAGAAATGAGATAAAAGATATACTTACACTTGGATTTGGTTCATGAAATTTTTTATGAATTTTTAAGTGGAAAGAGGGTACTAAAAAATTGCTCAGTTTTCCAAGGTGATCTATACATTCTTCTAGATAAGAAGCTTTACTAATTTTTAAGGATATAAAAAATGGATGGAAAGGCAAGCAAAATGAGAAAAATTTCATCCTATGGAGGGTTTGATGGATCTAAGTTCCCTATTTAAGATCTTAATTGATGTTTATAAGCCATCCATGGAGGGATTTTTCTTGATTCAAAGTGTAACCCAATTTTTTCTCTCATATGCCTCATTACAAATATATAATTCAAGTGGTCAAAACACCCAAATTGATTCATAAAAGCAATTCAAAAATATTTATTAATGTTTATCCTTATTTATATGCCACTTGAAGGATAATAAAAAGTAATTTATCAGTTGGAAGAATTTTTCAAAAGCTTAAAAGGTCTCAAACATTCCTAATAAGACCTTCCTTCCTTCCAATGCCTAGTCAAAGAAGACAATGTCAACAATTTAAGTATTATAAAAACCCAAAAAAGGTGGAATAAAGAGACTTGAATACCTATTTTCAAGGAGGTGACTTATTCTACAAAGGACATGTGAACTAGAATTTAGCGTGTGAAAGCAAAGATATGGGCACTTTTATTGGTCAAACCTAAGAAATCAATCTCATGACTTCTATAAACCTTAAACACAATTAAAATTTTACCCCTATACCATTTTTCAAAGTTTGGATCAGAGATAATCAAGGGAATACTATATTGGAGTTGAGTAAGACTAAGTAGAGGTCACACTTCCTAGTTTTGGGTTGCCTTCTCTCTCTCTCTCTCTCTCTCTCTCTCTATATATATATATATATATATATATATATATATATATATATATATATATATATATATATATATATATATATATATATATATATATATGTAATCATATTTTTTTAATTTTAAAATAATACTTAACATTATTTGTGTCAATGACATGCTCATAAAAACACTTATACTTGCCTTATTAGAATGAATAAGATTGAATTTTGTCCTCCTCAAAACTTGACTAATGTATGTTCATGGTTAGTTGATAAATGACAATGATAGTGCATGCCTAATTTTTTTTCCTATTATCTTTACCTATTTTTATGTGTTATCTCATCATTATAGGTTTCATAGTGTACTTGAACAATATTGCATGTCTAGCAAGTGTAAGCTTTCCTTAGTATCTTTGAGAGATCTATTAAATAGCTACCTTAGATCATTCATCAAGCTGAGCCTCTATGTGAAACATTGATGTTTGGAGACATTAATGTTATAATCTCAATCAATTCCATGTCTCTACTCATCCTTCTTAGTGTAAATTAGACTAATGGAGGACACATTTTGGTGCATCATTTCAATTAGACAAGTTTTCATTTCAGTTTACCTTCTTATAGTTTTCTTTATAATTCAATATTGTAGAGTAGAGATCCTAACTGATACATCAAGTGGAGATATCCCTTTAAATATAGAGATTCAATCCATCTATTTGTCAACCCATAGCCTAGGATTGTCTTAATGTTACTTGTGAAGGCTTGAAACTACATTCACAAGGGTGCAAGTCTAGTAGATAATAATAATATTTATTGGAATTTTTTTGTCCCATTGTAATCTTTACAAGTAAATTTCCATGGGATCCAAAAATATAAAACATGATATTTGATGACTTTGAAATATTCAAAGTTTAGAAATTTTATAGAAAGAATTATAGGCACATTTTATCCAATGTTTTTAATAATGTTTGATGCATAACCAATGCTAAGGTTTTATTATGAAATAATGGTGTCACTCAAGTCATTGGGATACTATTGGAATTACCTAGACCACACAATCATAAGGGTATAAGGCACATTTGTGCCACCATTTTAATTACCTAGAATGGTCCTAGACAAGTTGGCTAAATAGGAGATAACATACAAATTATCTTGGAGCATTAAAGAAAAATATAAAATATCCAAATTGGGAGTTATACATAATATGCCACTCAACATATGTGGGCAATAATTTAAATAATGGGGATGATTATCCAAAATTTGTCATCACATAGCTTATTTCATTCTCAAATTGATAAAATTTAGATATTGATATCCTAGGGTTAAAGTGGTTAAGCATATATAAAGCTTTCAGGGAAGATTAAGATCTACTTATGCCAATAAAGGATATGATCATGATTATATTTAACTTAATTTGGATGCATACACTCAAATTTATAGTAGAATTTAAGCTACTTAAATTCTAATGGAAATTAAATAAAGATTAAAATATGATCCTTCTATTATAAGGTTAGATGAATCTTAGATGAATCAATCTAAGAGGGATAATTCTAAAGAGGATACTTATGAACAATTAAAAATAAGGCTACTCATAAATATACCCTATAAGAATATTACATGGAAACAAAATTCTATTATGAACATTGGTAGACCTCCTCTAGCTCCTAAGGCCACATTTGATTTTACTACTGCTACTTTAGAACAACCTACCCATCACAAGTATATATTCATCTACCTTATACTCTATGAATGCTAAAATAGGTCCTGCTATGTTTCATCATATTAAGGGCATGATTTTTAGTAATTTTTAATCTCAAAGGGCCATATTGGAAGAGAGGCCATAGTATATACCACAACTTCAAGGAGAATTATTGAAATAATTTATCTATTAGACATAGAGGATGATTCTTCAGAGGAGGTTTTAAATTGAGAGGATGTATTTGATGTTTTAGTTTATTTAATTATTTTTTTTGTTATCATGTTGGTTAAATCCTATTAGTTTTTTTATTTAACCAACTCCTTTAATCTTCCTTTTAAAAGATTACTTGATGTACAAAAATAATAAGTTGAACATTGAATATATTTATGATAATTATCTCTCTCATCCCAATCCTAAATAGTGGTATCAGAGCTCAGGTGAATAATTAGAGAAATATATAATATTTTTTGAGTTTTGATTAAATAATATTTAAAGGTGATTAAAATAGATGATGCAGGCATGAATTCTATCATCAAAATATATCATATGCTTACCAATGTTGGAGAAAAATTGGAGGTCAGCAGATTCCATCATATTCTTACCAAAAATTAGAGAAAAATTGGAGCCCATTCATTGAATTTTGAGGATGATGTCCAAGTAATTGTTTATTTTATCTTTCACTCCATTTTTATATTTTTATGGGGTGAGTTTCACTCTCTTTTTGTGTTTGTGGGGTGAGCATTTGATACAAACATCCATCAATGTTTATTAGACACTTTATTTTAATGGGCTTACATTACAAGGGTTTGAAGAAATTATATTATAGTTTAATGATTAATCCATATTCATGTGATATAAATTTAAATATTCTAGGGATGTTAGAATAAAATTTATCTAGAGAGTGAGATAACAACATAGCAGAAGCATTCAAAATGTAGAACAAAAAAATAAAATCGCTGAAAGATAAATATGACCAAGCACAACATGATGTGTAATATTTTTTTCAAATGAAATGGTGGTAAATTCAACCATATCATAAACCTTTATGGAACTTATAAAGTTTTAATCTCTTTTCATTTTTGGGCTCCACCAATGTCAAGACTTTTATTTTTGCATGCAAGTAAGAAGGTAACTTTTTTGTTTTACATGGAATTAAAATATATTATTAATTTTTTTTGTTTTACATGGAATTAAAATATATTATTAATTGTTTACATTCACAATAGAACGAGAAAGTATATAGAATAGTTGGATCTTATATTGTTAATATTATTAAAATAAATATGTATAACATGATTTTTTTAGTCACTTGAAACAAGAATAGTCAAGGTTTCAAAACCCATTTGGCTTGTATATATTTTGGTCAAATTTAATTTTGAGTTAATTTTATATACCCAACACATTAAGTAGGTGTAATAGGATATATAATGGTGTAAGTTGTAGTTATTTCTAAAAATATTTGAATATCTTTGTAATCAGAATATATTTGGTGGGTCAAGGCCAAATCCTAATAGTTTTCCTTATTTTGATAAGAACCATGGCAAAAGTTATGAAATTAATTTATGAAAATGGATGCTTAACATCAAAAAAATACAAGGAATGGTCAACAAACATGGAAAATACACTCATTTTTAATTATTTGTGAGAAATAACTAAAAAATACACTATGCCACCCATAAACACTATAAAATTGCTTGAATATCAAAAACATGATAAGTGTGTTTTTTTTAATTAAAATATTCATGTTTTGCATAGGTGATTATTCATATTGAAGATGTTAAAACTGGCACATGGAAAGCATTTAAATATCTTTATTAAAAATAACCTACCTATAAAAATATTGATATCTTAATGAAATTGTTTAATAATAAGCTTAGCATTGAAGATGTATCTATATATATCTCCTACATGGAAACTTTGAAACAAAAGTGTTGTACTACATGGGGTAAAATCAATAATGACATGTTGATTTCCATCATATTGCATGGCCTTAGTTCTACTTACACCAATTTTTTTGAAATGATACATATTAGTGATAAAATTAATGGTTCCACATTTGACTCTATTTATGAGTTTTTGACTCAACATGAGTGATTGTTTGCAAAGAATAATAGTACATCTACTAAAGAGGCTTCCTATACAAAGAAAAATTCCCATCATAGAGATAATGGGAATGTATAGTTATAGTTTTAGAATAATTATTTGAAATAATCTCTAAGACACTCTCTAATTGATTCTTTGAGACACTTCTCCACACCATTCTAGATGATCTCCAAAGCAATCTCATCAGCACTCTATAGGATATTTGAAATGCAAACATCATCATAGGAATTACACTCACTCATGTAGTTATTCTACTAATTTATCTTCTTCTAAATCTCATCAACACAATAAAGAGCCAATATATTTCAAATTTGGTGGTATTAGACATCTTGAATATGTATGTCCTTTTAGATAATCTTACTATACATATAAAAAGAGAATCAAGGCAAATTATGTCGATCATTTTAATGGTAGATATTATATTTACTCTAGTTATTCTAGTTATTTTTACACTTCCTCTAATTAAGAGGCATATTATATGGCTAAGGTCTATGATCATGATGGACCTAGTGATTCACCCATCATGTGCGAGCTACTAGGATTAAGACTTGGATCTATTGTAGTAGTGTTTTTTGGATTATGTTTTTGAATTTGGTTCCATTTTTGTCTCTCTATATCATATATTCATCATATGGATTAGACAAGATTGTTTGATTTTGATTATCTTGGTGCATAGTTTCTAACCTCTTGCCTAATAGGGGAGAAAATATAGCATTGGTTGGCTTCGATTAGTTGTTGGTGATAGTATGAGTTGACATGGGTTGTTAGAACCTTTGGTGTTAAGAAAAGTTCATCAATGTTTGTTGGACATTAAAGAGATATGCCATACACATTATAGGTTTGTCACTTTGATGGGCTTTTTGGTGGATATTTATGTGGATCAATGTAGTTAGACATGATTTTTGTATTGTGTTCTACTATCGTATGACATAATGATCACAAGGGATGATTAGTCTTTGATCATGTTCATCAACCTTTTATGCCACAACTCATAGGGCATTCTTTTATATAGAATGCCATCAATTTTAGTTAGTACCAAGATGTACAATACCCTAGTTTTAGTTACCTAAAAGTTCATTTGATGAATTTAGAGTTATTTCTCTAGTTCTTTCATCTTATATACCCCTTTGGATCAAATGGGAATTTATTGGATTATTTATCCAAAGGTGTTTATGTTTTAGTTTAATTAATTATTATGGTTTTTATTAGGTTGGCTAAAACCTGTTAGTTGATTTTAAAATGAGCTCTTGTATGCTTCCTTTTAAATGCCTACTTAATTTACAAAAATAATAATTTTGAACATTGAATATATTTTTGATAATTATCTCTTTCATCCCAGGATTGAACACATACATAAGTACATTTTGAAACTTATAGCCTTATTCCTTCTCTTATATATGTTACAGCTAAAAAAAAGTAAATGTTGAGGACTCAAGTCCTATTTTACATATAAAAATGAGAAAATGAATACATTGCCAATGTTTTTTCATTCAACACCTCTATCACTCCCATTGACATTCATATAGCTCCCATTGGTTCCCATATTCCTTCATTTGACACATCAGTCACTTTAATTGTTCTTACTCTAGTTATTTTAGTTTAGGTCCCCCTTATTTCAACTATTATTCCTTCAATTTATGTTGCTACTAATATTTTTCCTATTATATCAATTGACCCATCTAATTATTTGGTTGAAACTATTGTTTATCTAATTAAAACTAACCCTAATAGTACTACATTTATTTTAATTAGACACACTCTAATATAGGATATGATTATATATCATATTTTTGTTAGCATAATTATGTATTTACCTTGGGTTATTGACTAAGGTAGTATATTTATGGATAATTACCTTAATCACTTGGGTTAAGAGGTTAGTATTTTTATCGAGCTTATCTATTTCATGTTAATTGACATAGGTCGTTTCACCCACCCTCTCTATGATTATCAAGTAGTTATTTTCTTTACCTATTTATTAGGACTTAATGTATGGTTAGATATGTGTGTTGTGTAATATAATATTATTATTTTTCAATCTTTGTGATAATCTAATATGGTAATCAGATCCCATTATTTATATAATCTTAGTGGAGGTCTATGGAAGCTATAGAGGTTAGTGTCTTATGAAGGAGGAGATTCATGCACCTAGTGGAGAGTCAAAGGAGAGAGAAAGTATCATATACCTCTATGAGCTCAACTAGAAGATAAAAAAATACCAGGAGGATCAAAATACCTAATCAAATTGAAAAGGGGTCAAAGGGATCAGTTTAAGAGGCTTTAAGGCCTTTATTTATTTTTTTGGCTAACCATACAGTGTACCATTCTATGTAGTTTGGGGGAGAGCCAAAAAAATCAAATGGTGATCATTTTTAGAGAAACAAAGCTCTAAAATATGAATTAAATCCAAACTTGGTCAATGGTGCAGATAGATTTTGATTTGGTTAAGAAACAGGCCTAGAATATGTGCCTAAAGTTTCATAGGTAGAACAATTTTATGATTGGTTGATTATTTTCATGAAAAATTTTAACCTAAAGTTTTAATATTTTTTTAATTGAAATAAATCAAAACTTTAGCGAATATGGGTTATTGGGGACCTATCACTGATTAATAACCACAAAAGTGTCCAAGAAGTTAAAATTTTCACTATTTTTTGAGTTTTTTTAATCTAGACATGGATGGAGAAAGAATATTTTAAGTCAAAGTTATAGGTTTCTCAATTTAATTGTTTTAGTGAAAGAAAATTTGAGATCTTTAAAACAATATCAAGTTTATTTCTAAAAATTGATAGAGTTGTTCAGTGTCAATATAGAATCTGTGTAAAAGGAATTTTTATAAAAAAATCATTATAGTTTTTTTGATTTAATTATTCTTGTGAAAACGTAGGTCAAATGGCTAGTATTCAACACCTATTACTACCATATTCTTAGAAATTGACAGGCAAGAAATTCAGTTTGTGGAGTCATAAGGTTTTGATAATATGTGAATATCAAAATCTTGATCAAATAGTATTTAATAAAGATTAAAGGCCTACCACTAATAATTATGACTATTATAAAAATCATCGTGAGGCTCTTATGTTGTTAAAAGTATTAGTAGTAGATAATCTAAACTCAGAGGTTAGAAATGTGACTAGTGCATCATCTTTATGGACTAATCTTACTTCTAAATATCAAGCTTCTAAAGCTAGTAGGGTATTGTATTTTAAGAATTTGTTGTTTTCTACTAAGATGTAGGAAGGTAGCTCTATTTCTATGTTTTTATTATAGATTAAGGACATCAATGATTAGTTAATGGTTACATAGAAGCTTTTTGATGAAAAAGATTTGATTTTTATGGTTATGCAGAATCTTCCACCTTCATTTTAGTCATTTATGGAGTCCTTTCACATGATTATTGAGATGCAAACTTTGGAATTTGAAAATTTATCCACATTATTATTGCAAAAGGAGAAATGACAAGCGCTGGTAGTGTTGTCTACATCTACTTCTTTAGAGAGTGCATTCTTCATCAAGGGAAAGGGTAATCAGTTTGGTAAAACTGCTAGTTATCTTATAGAAACTTCACAAGTAAGTAGTTCCAATAATAGATCTAAGTGGAAAAGTTTTTATTGTAAGCAACCTGGTAACCTTAAGAAATATTGAAATAAATGACAATAGGATATTGCTAACCCTAGAAAGAAAGCTCATCATGCAAATGTAATTAAAGGTGAAGGCGAGGAAACATTTCCCAATTTTGATTTCATGGCTTCTAGTGGTAATTATATGGTGGATCAAGATTGGTACTTTGATTTAGGGGTATCTCACCATTATACATGCCATAAGGACTGGTATGTGGATTTTGTTGAAAATAATAGTAATAATGAATCTATATCTTTGGGAAATCATAGAACTCATTTTATGAATGGAAATCATAATATTTAGATTAGTTTTAATGGTACATTATAATATACATTTAGGAATGTTAGGTATGTTCCTAATATGAACAAAAATCCAATTTCAATTAGTTAGATCACATCAAAATCTGATTTTGTTGTAAATTTTGAAGGATAACAATGTTTAATCACTACCAGAGATAACAAGATTATTACTATTAGGATTGGTGAGAAAGGTTTGTATAAGCTTACAAATCCACATAGGGAAAATGAAAGTTCACTTGCTATGGTTGATATCACAAGTTCACTATGGCATGAAAGGTATGGGCATTTTAATTTATAGTATTTGACTACATTGAACAAGAGTAAGATGGTTAAGGGGATTCCTTCTATTTGGGACAATCATCTTGTATATACTAGATGTTATTTGGGCAAGCAAGTTAGAAATTTATTTGATGTTGGTAAATATTCAAGCGCTAAGGGAGTATTAGATCTAGTACATGTATATTTTCATGGTATAATGTAGATAGCTACCCTTTCTATATAATATTATTTTTTGTTGTTGGTGAATGATTTCTCTGAGAAAAAGAGGGTATACTTTCTAGTGAAGAAATCTAATTATTTTTATAACTTCCTTACTTGAAAAGCTATGGTTAAAAAATAGGCAGAATAGTCAATGAAATATCTTATAATGGATAATAGGGGTGAGTTCATCTCAAAATAGTTTGATTTTTGTACCACTAAAGGCATACATAAACAATACACTACCCCTTATACTCCATAAAAAATGGAGTTGTGGAAAGGTGAAATAGGACAGTGATGGACATGGTTTGTTGTATGGTCTAGAGTAATAATGTTCCATATAGATATTGCACATAAGTAGTGAATACAATAGTATACATTTTGAAAAAATATGATAAAATAATTGGATAATATGACTCTAGAGGAGGCTTGGTCAAGTCAAACTCTAGATGTAAGTGATTTTAGAATTTTTGGTTGTGTAACTTTTATAGTTATTCCTAGTCAAAAGAGAAGTAACTTGCACATGAAAATCAAAACACACATGTTTATTGGGTACAGTGACCAGTCAAAGGCCTACATATTACTTGATGTTTGTACTAACAAAGTTGTGGTAAATCAAGATATCATAGTAAATGAATAGATGCCATACTTCACAACAACTGGTATAGTTTTAGATATCGAGTCATTATTTTCTTCTAATGATTCTATTATAATTTGTGATGTGAAAGTTGAACAAGATTCTAGTTCATTAATGGAATCACATTCTAGGGAGGGAATTATTTTAGGTCATTGTGAGGTTCCAAAAAAACAACCAAAGAATCCAAAGTGGTATTGTACCACAATAGAAGCACTTAAGGAAAGAGACTTGCCACAAGTTGTGGAAGGAAGAATATTGAGATTAGGAAAGTAGTTTGATAATAGAGGTGATCATGATAATTTTTCTCTAGAAACTATTGTCTCACATGTATTTGAGCCTAATTATTTTTCAAAGGCCAAATGGAAGCATGAGTGGGAATCAACCATGCAATTGGAATATGATTTATTGATGAAAAACAAGACTTGGGAGCTCATAGAGCTACCACCAGGAAAGAATTCCATTGGTTGTAAGTGGATTTACAAGGTAAAATGCAAAGCATATCGTTACTTAGAAAAACACAAAGCAAGATTTGTTACAAAACATTATACACAAGAGGAAGGGGTCTATTATGAAGAGATTTTTTCTTTCTCTTTTGATTGTTGCTATTGTTGCTTAGTTTGGATGGTAGGTGTACTAAATGAATGTCAAGAGTAATTTCTTGAATGGAGATATATAAGAGGAAATTTACATGGTTCAACCATAGGTTTTCCAGGTTCCTGATAAGGAACATGTTGTTTATAGGTTGATCAAGTCCTTTTATGGACTTAAGTAGGATCCTCAAGCCTGGTATATGAAGATAGATTCATTAATTAGGGAGTCTAGTTTGAAAAGGTGTAATTTTGAACTAACTCTCTATGTAAATGTGTCTGGTGATGATATCTTAATTCTCATTGTATATGTTGATAATATATCCATCACTAGGAGTAGTGCTAGTCTAATTCAATAAATGAATGTTGATATTTGTTGTACTTTTGACATGATAGACTTAAGACTACTGACATATTGTTTAGGTGTTGAATTTTGGTAAGGTTATTGTATTGTATTCAAGTCACATAATAATTATTCCAAATCATTGTTGGAAAGGTTTAAAATGATGGTTTTTAATCTAACTCACACACCTATGGAAGTTGGAGCTAAAATTTCAACTGACACTACTTCACCTCTAATCAATAAAATAATGTATTGGTAGCTAGTGGGTAGTCTCATTTACCTCACTACCACTAGATCAAATATTTGTTTTGTAATGATTTGTCTATCTCACTTCATGTTTAAACCATAGGAAGTACATTGGATATATACAAAATGGGTATTAAGAAATGTCAAAGTTACTCTTGACTTTGGCATACTATATGAGAAGTCTATAGATTTTGAGATTTTAAGATATTCTAACTTTGATTGGGTAGGATTAGTAGATTCAAGAAAATCTACTGTAGGATATACTTTCACTCTTGATTCAGGAGTTTTCTCATGGTAGAGAAAATTACAAACTAGAGAGGCATTATCTTCAATAGAAGTATAATATAAAGTTGTGGTCAATACAAGTTATTAAAATATGTGGATAAATAAAATATTGGAGGATCTTTAGTTTGAGTCATCAAGGCCTACTATAATTTTTTGTGACAACCAAAGTGTTCTAAAGATGGTGAAGAATCCAATATTCCATTCTAGGACCAAGCACATTGATTTTCACCATCATAACATATGATAGTTGGTTACAAATGAAGACATCAGTAACTTCTACTACCCCATTTTAGAGTAGCTAGCTAATATAATGACCAAACCACTTAGTGTAGACAAGCTCATAAAATTTAGAGATAATATTGGTCTTATTTCTAGTTTAATTATTAAAGGAGGGTGTTAGCATAATTATGTATTTACCTTGGGTTATTTACTAAGGTAATAGATTGATGATTAGTTTCCTTAATAACTTGGGTTAAGAGGTTAGATTTTTTAATCAGTCTTAGCTATCTCATACTAGCCAATGTAGGTTGTTTCACCCACCCCCTCTGTGATTCTTGAGTGGTTGTTTTCTTTACCTATTTAATAAGCCTTCATGTATGGTTCAATACGTGTGTTATGTAATACAATCTTATTATTTTTTAGTCTCTATGCTCAATCTAATAATTTTCTCTATATATTATTGATATGATTCCCACAAGTACACCAGATGCTTGATCTTTTGTATTTTAAACCCCAAGCTTTGAAGGCTTGGTTTTGTAGTCCATTTTTTAAAGATTTTCATTGACACTAACCTTAATATTATTACATTTATTATAATTGGACACACTCCAATATATTATTAAATTACATAACTTATTATCTTTAAATGTTTTATTCCTATTACACCCATAAGTCCACCAAGTGTTCTATATTTTATAATCCAAACCCCAATCTTTAAAGATTTGGTTTCATAGTCTAGTTTTTAATATTTCCATTACATAGTCATGCTCCAACCTATATGGGATTGAAAATGCCTGTAATAACTTTAGTATCATCCCATGTGATCACTATCATCAAGGACTCTCCCATTATCAGAAAGCATGGAACCAAGATCCCAACATAGGTTAGTTTTATTAGAGAGAGGAAAGTAAGTCCACTATTCCCTACACCTCCACTTCTCACATATCTAAGCTCACCCCTTTCACATGAACCCTCTTCACTCATTCCACCTCTATTATCCACTTCATCGCTTGAGTCAACCCCCCTTGGTGGACTAATTTTTACACTGACATGGATGAAATAACTTTAGACATAAATTTCCAATAAGATTTTAGTTATTATTTAGGAACCTAAGGTTACCTTATAATTTGATGAAACATATAACCAATTGAAAATGGTTAGTATTGTGTCTAACATGCCCCATCCTTAATTACTCATATGGGTACCTTTTTATTCTAGTTTGGCCTCTATGTTATAGGTTTCTAGATGTTAATTTGTGCCTTCTAGATAATTCATTAATATCAACCAAGTTTTTTAATCAAAGATTCACTATTTAATTTATTCTAAATAACAATTTTAGGACCTTATGGTTTTAAACTCTAATTTTGAAAAAGTCTTGAGAGTTTGAGTTATTTTAAACTATATTAAAAATACCTTTGAATTATATTTTTTGAAACATCTAACTTTGACAATGGTAAACTTATCTAACTTTTTAATGTTTCTATAACCTGCTCCTTGGCAATTTTGCCCATTTTAGGATTTAGTTATAGACTAATTGATTAAATGATTACATTATTTCATCTTGGGACTTAGATGATTTTCAAATAATTGATGAAATGGTGAGTTTTGGATTTTAGTTTAGTTAAATATATTTTTATTCATTATGTTTCCATGCTCATTTGATTTTTTTCAAGAACTTAACCATTTGAATTTGAAATAATTAATCATTTGCATTTTAATTCAAATTTTCTAATTGGGATTTTATTTATTTTACCTACATGTGCTCAAAATTTCTCATTTGCCATCAAGAACTCTTTTAGATCTCTCAATAATTCTGACCCATTTGTGAAAGATCCTTTAGGAATTAGCCAATTATTCAAGTGCTTTTCAGAACCATGTGGTGTCTTTCCACCATTTTTTGAGACTTAACTATATACAACATCCATCTAAGTAAGTGGGTTAGAGATATTTAACCATGTATCATCATCTCAACAACCTAATACCCTAGGTGGACCCATATTAAAAAATTGCCTCTAATCAAGTAGGTTAATAGGATTACAACATGTGTGGTCATTTCAACAACCCACTACCCCAGAGTGATATATAAAATCTAGGTACACATATAAGCTCTAGGTTAGTGGGATGTCACCACATGGAAACATCTCATTGTATCATGACCTAGACATAGTTAAGCCCTATTATGTTGAGCATAGTCATTAATGTTTGGTTGTCATTGATGTAAAAGAGAGAATGTGGTACTAATTTATCAATGATAAAGTGATCAAATTTTTGGTTTGAAGATATATGACACATTTTCAAGTCTATAAGGACAAATAAGAAGTTGTCATTCATCCATATATGTCTAAGTGAAGCTCTACTATGTTATTTGATCATTCAGAATGAGATACATATATCTTCTAGTTTAAGAGAATCTAGACCATCACTGTATATCATGAATCTATGAATGAACCATCAATTTTATGCATTTATTTTAGGTACTCAAAAAGTAAACTAAGGTCAAAATATTTCATGGAGATGTTTTATATAGTGCCAAGAAGGTAAATTAAAAATTTGGACTCTTGAAGTGTTTTATATCTCAAGTTATAAACCTTCAATGTTTCTCTTATAGACTGTGATGGCCTAGATACCATCATGTTTAACTTTATTGAAATCTGAGGTTACTAGTCAATAGATCTAATGGTGAGAGTTCATCATTCAGATATTGATCCAATAGTGTGCATGTTGTCAAATTATAAAGGTACTTATGATTAAACATGCTAGTGACAAGTGTCTCTATCTCATTGATTTAAAATAACACCAGTTATTCATGGGTGTTCATACTGACAAATATTGATAGTGCAGTCAAGTCAAAAGTCAA
The DNA here is from genome assembly GCA_037957365.1 of Torreya grandis. Lineage (NCBI taxonomy): Eukaryota > Viridiplantae > Streptophyta > Pinopsida > Cupressales > Taxaceae > Torreya > Torreya grandis. Next base: position 1,941,072 of record JARHVA010001314.1, read on the forward strand.
ATTTACAAAAAGCACATAGAGATTCAAAATGGCGCAATCATGATAGCTTTGATGTAAGATTAATGATGAGTGTTTAAATATAAATATTGAGCTACTTAGAGGAGATTTATGGTACATATTTATCTATAGTTACCAGGAAGCATGATATGAGGTTAAGGTGTTTTATGTTTAGTGTCTGAAAAATGACCTTTAGAATTTGAATTTTCAAATTTACGAAAGAAAACCAATGCTTAGTTTATGAGATATAAATTTCGATCCAAAATGCATTTTTTTATGTAATAAAAAGAAAAGTTATAGAGGGCTTCAATCACATACATAGAACTAGTTATAAGGTTTGAATGTTTTTATAGTCAAAGTTATGGAGCTTCAAAATTGAATGTTTCTTCATTCATGGTGTTATTCTTTATATAATAATGTTTGATTAATTTATGCTTTAGTATAATAGTGTTTTGGTAGGAGAAATCACCTGAAGATGTCTTAGAGATCATATGGAGTAGACCCATGTAATTAAAAGTGATCTTGTGTTCTTAATTCTCTCAATAAGTGCTAAATGGGTGAATAGGTCTTCATGAGACCTATAAGGGCAACTAAGGCCTAATTGAAAGGTGTAGCTACTGAATTTTGACCCATAAATGTTATGGCTGACCTATGAGGATGGTATTGAATTATGTCTTAGCATGATAGATGTCTTAAGGTTTAAGGAAAGTTTTATGGATGACCAATAAGTTTATATTCATAAAGACTCTATAAATAGTGGAAACTAAGGCAATGATTTCTAGACTTGTATGTGAATATGTTGAGGGAGCATAATATAGAGACAAAGGAAAGAGATCAGAGGGAGTGTGCTTATTGGATGGACTAAAGTACAGAGTTATTTGAGGATGAAAGAAGAAGAATAGAGAGATCTAAAAGAGGTGTTGGGATGCATTGCTTGTATGAGAAAGTTTGAGTGTGTGTGATGAGTTGAAAGAGAGGTGTTAAACATTATATCTCTAATTAGAATGATATAAATCATATTTCTAGAGCTATTGATTTCATAGGTGTTGTGTGGGTGCTCAATATCTAGAACAAGTGGTTGCTTGTTCATACCTAGGGGTGGGTGCTCCTTGTGAATTAGGTGGTTCACTAGAAGGTCTCATGTTTGTGAACATCTTACAGGATAATTATTCCATGTGTTTTTACGATTGAGAGTGGTTTTTATTCCCTAAGAGGGTTTCCCATGTAGATTTTATGTCATGTGTATGATCTTACATCATCTTTCTTATTCATTGTTATAAACATTGTCTATGCTTTATGAATACTTGTTGTCATTGATCAAGGGTTTGAAAGGATTGAAATTGAAGTTTAGAATATTTTGCATCACTGACTCACCCCCCACCTTTTAGTGATTGTACCTATAATAATTGGTATTAGAGTAGGACCTTCATTGAAATTTCAACCACTTGCAGGTTATCTAAGGTATAATATGTAAAGTCAATAGATTCAAGGTTTATCTACTAAGTAATAAATATTGTTTAAGGGTCAAATTATGTTTCCTAAAGTACAAGGATGAGGACATAAATTATGTCTCTATGGTTTCATATTTGGCAATCTATCATGGATGGTTATACTACACCAACTACTCCTCCAACTAGTGTTGTTGACAATAAGTTGAGTGATAGAAATTAAAAAGATATGAATGCTATCATTTATGGTCTATCCAAGGATAGGTTCACTAAATGTATCCATTGCAAGTCTACCAAGGAAATTTGGGTCAAATTATAGACTATTAAATTATAGACCTAATAAAGGCAATTTTAATGTCTAGAAATGAAGCAAGAAGACATTGTGGCATCCTATCTTCTAAGGGTTGATAAGGTAGTAAACATGATTAGAGGTATTAGAGAGGTGATTTACGAAGCTACTATAGTACAAAAGGTATTGAGGACTCTTACACTCAAGTTTTATTCAAAGGTTTCTTCTATAGGAGAAAGTCATGATCTCACTCAGATGAAGATGGATGAACTACATGGTATCCTTACTACCTATGAGATAAGAGTTGATGAAGATAGATCTCCTAAGAAGGCATCAACCTTCAAGGTGATCAAGGAGGTTAAATTTAAGAAGAAAAAATTAAGTATTAAATATTTTGATCTTAATGAAGATCAAATTGAAGCCATGATTGCAATAAAATTGAATGTAGGACTAGGTAACTTTGAAGGAAAACTTCTTTTCAAATGCTTTTCATGTGATAAAGTTGGCAATTTTAAATCTCAATGTCCAAATGGAGATAGTTTTAAACATAAAGAAGCTCATAAATAATATCATGAGGATGAACACAAGAGTATATTACTTACTAAGAGATTATAAATCCACTATTATAATAATTAAGTCAATATAAATGAAGTGAAATTCAAAGAAATTAGAGTGATAGTTAATAAAATAGTCACCAAAAGTAACAAAGCTGGTCAATACTTATGCTATAATGGTCTAAGTATGTTCCAAAAAATTAGAAAAGGTGTTGTAATTAGGTAGAAATAGAGGAAGTTGGGTTTGGCTAAGATTATGGGGATAAAAATAGCTTACTATATTTTTATGCCATAGTGACCATCGGTGGTTAGGCAAAACATTGGTGGTTTAGGTTGATCATCAGTGGTGGGGTAACCGTCAATGGTTGAGGTGACCATCAGTGGTTGTGATAACCATCATTAGTTACCTATATAGATATGGAAATGATAAAAATAGGTGTAGATTGGAGATTTAGGCAAATAGAGGTCTATTATGGGACTAAGGAGTGGAAAATAAGATGTTGATGGGTTTGATAGGGTTATAAGGTTATAAATAAGATAAATCAATAAAAATAAGAAAAAGATACTTGAAACTTGATGGTGGAATGCTGAAGTGATTTGAATAGAGTGATAGTACTTTGTCTTTAAAAAGTGATTCTGATAGAACTTTGGGTCTCTGATGATGTTACTTGCTTACTAAAAGGATGTTGAATACATGTATGCAAGAGAGCTTGGATGAAATATTATGGATCCATTTCACTTCCTTCTTTTCTCCTTTTATAGGATGAAGTTATTAATTGGGAGAGAGGAAGTTATTAATTTGATAGGGGAGAAATTACCAGTTCAAAATGTATTGAAATCAAGTTTTAAAATCAAGTTTCCATTTAGGAAGATGCTTATCTTGCACTAAGATGTCAAATCTTGAAAATTTTAAATAAGGCTAGGAGACCTGATCACCAATGGTCAAACCAACCATCGATGGTTAGGCTGACATTTAGTAACTAAGAGGTTAGAAGAAAATAGTCTAAAGGAGGTTAAAATGGGTGAATTAAATGGTTTAGTCAAATGTGTTTAGTTAGGGGTTTGATAAGGTCAAGTTAGTAAATGATTCTAATTGACTAGGTGGTTTATTAGATACAAGGTTAGATGGGGGTCAAAAGGTAGTTTGAAATCAAAAGCTATTGTGTGCAATTTTTGAGTGTCTACATTTTCCCCCTTTTTTATGCAGCTTTGATCACATAAGTTATAGAATAAAAATAGATGGCTGGTCAAGGTCTAATTACCCCAAGTATGGGAGGAGGTGTTCCCCCTCAAACTAGTAGTCAAGAAAGTGAGTGAAAATCAAGTCAAGGTTTAATAAATGGTGAATGGGTAGTCACATGCTAGGTGACATAAAAATATTGGGCATTTGAGATTCAAACACATGCATAAAATATGACTAAGGGTGATAGTCAAGATCATGTAAAGATGAAAGTTACCAATATTGGTAAAAATAAGTTCAATTTTAGAGGCACATGTTAATTGGGCCATAGTGTTGGTCATAGCTAATCAAGTCAGGCCTATCAATCCTTATAGATAGGGTTAATGTTAGTCACAAGTATCTAGGGTAGGAAGTGTTCCTGTGAAATAACATAATTGTTTAGGTCATGCACAAGGTGGTCCAAAGTTCAACATGTCAAGGTTGGTCAGGGTGGTCACAAATGACCATGCAAAAGTTGTCACAAAATGTATGGATGTTTAGATCAAAATATCTAATGTCGAGGTGGACATGGGGTAATTTTTGGTTAGTTGGGTATGGGTTGGTAGGGAATGGCTGGTTGACTCCATATATATTAGGTAAGTAAATACTACCTACATAGTTTAATAGACATAATATCCAAAAAGAAGTTTAGGCCAAATGTAATTCTCTAAGGCTTAGTTAGTGGTATTCAAATGGGTTACCCCAATTTGATATACCACATGGTGTGGTTTGATTAAATGTACATGGTGAAGGGTAATCTCTAAAAGCACAAGATCTAGTTAAAGCATAGATTAGGTGTTCTCCTAAAGGATTATCACCAAGGTTAGATGTAGTTGATAAAAAAGGGGGAATATTAATTGTATATGGTTAGGTGTAGTCCATAAGGTTGATCGACAATGGTCACCCTAATCATTACCAATCAGGAGAAACCTTAAAAATCTAAGAGATCAAAAGTAAAATAAAATGTTACTTTTACCATTTGACATTTGATATTTTTATCTAGGTATTTTTTGAAAATTTTCATTCTTAAATTTGATCTTGCTGAGGTAGATTTGATTTAGTGGTGAAGACTATGTTTTAGGGGACCAATTATTGATTTGATGAATGGAGGATGAGGACACAGCTAGGCAACGAGATGAGGGCTTCAACCATGCCAATGATCAAATAATGAGGTAGGCATTGTATTTATTTGGATATCAAAATGAAATTTTGATTTGTGTTGAAAATTTAATGAGTAGTTTATAAATAAGTAGGTTGAGAATTAGGTTGTGTTTTTGTTTGAAAATAATGCCCTAGTTTAGTTTGAGGTAGTGATTGGGCAAATAAGGAATGATTTTGAGAGTTGGATTATGTCCTAGGTTCGTAAGGGGTAGAAGTTATATGTAGATAGGTCAGGTTTTTGAATTGAGGTATGGGATTGAGGTTGTGGGCGTCATGAGTTCAAGGTTTACACCATCAATGATCACACACAGTGACTGCTAGCAATTCACCTAACTAGTGATGGTCATATCTAAGGGTAAAATGTTCTAAAAGGACCATCAATAGTTCTAAGAACTATCAATAGTCATAGGATTGGGTGTAGTGTGTGGTTAAAAAATTAAGGTAGTGATGTTTTTGACAAAGATCTAAAAGTTTTTGAAAGTTTTGATGTTTTGTTTAAGGCAGATAATTGTATATGTGATTTTTTTTTAAAGTTTGTAAAATGTTTAATTGTTTTAAAATGTTGTATACAATTTATGAGGATTGGGAAATGTGTGAAAGAGTATGATAAAATTGTAGAGTGTGGGAAGTGTGTATGTGGTAAGTTTGGTATAGTTGGCAAGTGTTAAATTTTTTGATAAATTTTGAAAAAGTGGAAAAGGATGTAGGAATGTAGGAAAGTTGGATGAATATTGAAGTGTAGTAGAAAAACTATTAAAGAGATAGTTATATGGGACAAAGGTCAAATTTGAAAAGTTGAAATAGATTGAGTGGTTAGTAGGTAGAGTGTAAAAATTTAGTTGTTCAAAATGAAATGTTAAGGATGGATTCGATCAAAGGTATAGGTGTGTGTGAGGTAGGGTAAATGGGTTTGGTTGTAATAGGTTTGAAAAAGATAGTTATAGATTTATACTTAGTGTGATGTAGGAGACTAAGTATGCATACAAATGTGATTATTTTGTGAGATCAAAATTAGATTCAAATGAGGGAATGAATCCCTAAGCTTTTCATGAAGGTGTGGGATGTGATGACTATAGATGAGTGGATACATATGGAGGCAGTCAGTCTGGGAGTGATGATTCATTTCCAGCAATTGTCATGAGATGAAACCATTATCATCACCCATATCAAGAGATGGGACCCAGAGATGAACACAATTTTGCTGTCAACTACAAAGATGACCATCCTCTTGGAGGATATTATGAGGATCACATGGCTACTCATTTAGGGGGAACCAATTTATCATATCTAGAGTGAGGAGAAGGAATACCATATGGACCATATATATGGAGTAGATCAGGTTCATGTTAGGTTGTATGTAAGAGGTTTGGGTATTGGGCCACTATACTAGAGGGATCTAGAGGATAGATGCTTGTTGATGATGATGATGATGATGATGATGGTAGCGAACTATTTTTCATTATTAGATTTGAGCCATGGCCATTTTCCATAACTACTATTGGGGGTACTGGTAGAGATGTTGTGAGGGAGGAATGTATTTGGATGGGCCCCAGTGTTACTAATCTACATTTATAGGGAGCTCTAGGCCTTCTAGGCACACAAATATAATGGGATTATCATCAATATTTTGCTTCATTATTGGGCATATGAGCATATTTAGGTTTTGAGACTATTAGGGGTAACATGATAGGGATTCACCTAGGTAGCCTTTATAGTGGGCTTCATGCGATGGAGGAGAGTTGATGCTTTGATAGGTGCTAGTGGAGGAGCCTAAGACATTGAGTGGTTCCATGATGCATTATAGGGTTTGGTGGTAGGAGATGTGATATGGAGGCCATATGTGGATTGGTTGAGTTGGCCTAGGCATCTACACCACACTTTATCATTACAAAGCTAGCACTAGATTTATGGAAGGAGAGATGGGGAGACTAAATAGATTCCCTTTGACCAAGTGTGATAGTAGTTTGGATTAGTACAAGGGATTCCACTAGATTTCCCTTGATATAGGAAAGAGGAGGTTGAGTTTTACTTCTAAAACCAAAATCATAGGATTTCATACTAGACTACAAGGAGCCACCAGCTAGAGTAGTCATTAATGATGTTGGTATGGAAAATGGGTATGAGGCTTAGTACTAGGCTAGATATGCAGTGACTAATTTTAGATGGGGTGATAGGGGTATCAGCCTATGGATGTGGACCCTATAAGGGAATTGAAATAAGATGTATAGGTAGTGATACTAGCAGTAGTATAGGCCTAGATTATTAGGTTATAGGGATAGGTGGCCATGTTATAAGCATAAATTGTCACCTTACATGGGTAGGTTGTTACTTTAACTAGTGAACATGATGCAATGAGGACCTCCCTATATTTAGTGACTCAAGAGAGATTCATTGATATATAGGGTAGGAGTGGCCATAATAGTAGTAGGAGGATCATATGACATATTTTTTAGGATTCGGTACTTAGCCACCATTGAGGAGCTAAGATATTATGAGGTGATAGTGATAGCATAATTGCCATTAGATATGAGATATGGAGGGTGCACGGATATCTTATTAGGGGGTCCATATATAGATACTCCTAGACAATGGGACTCACTAGTGGGATAGTGGGAATATTAAGGGGGACACCACTAAATGGTAGTGCAAGTGAAAGTGTAGGTGTAGATGGAGCTAGCAATAGTGGTACAAGTGGACCTATCAGTACTGGTGCCTTAGGGGCCTAATATATGGCCTTATACATTATATGTTTTTGATTTTGATAGTAACCTATGTTTTAATGATGTTAGATGTATATGAGTGATACAGACATGGATACAATATTTCATGTATTTTATATATGTGATGATTATATGGTGATTATGTTGATTATATTGATAGTATTTGATTATATTGATGACATGTTGACATATGAAATGATGATTATTTTCTTATGGTTATGATGTTCTATTGATTATGTATTGATGTGTTATGATCATGATGTAAATATAGGTTAGGATCATGATGTGGTTATGTTTATGGATTATGGATGACATAGATGATGCTTCATGCATAGTTTTATTGTTGACTCTATATTTTATGTATTTGATGACGGATATGGTGGATGATGATGACTATTTGTGTATATGATGATATGTTTTATAACATGTTTTTGATCAAGATGTTTATTTTTATTCAGTCTATTTTGCACATGATCATGAATATTTGATAGGTTTTGATGATGTTGTTTATGTGGTTTATAGATATGATGAGGATGTAAGCATGTTTATTCATAAATATTGCTCATGGATAAGATAATGTGATAATGTAGGTCACAAATAGGATGATACTTTGTAAAGATGATGTTGATGATGTTTGATGATGATCTTATGATGTTATAATGTTATAATGGTATGTCATGATTATTTACAATTTAGGGTTCTTGATGTTTTATTTATGGGTAGGATATGGCTTATATTTATGGTGTTGATGAGAATGATGTTTTCATGTTTGGATATGATTTGTGATATGAGTAAATAACAAAATCCTAAAATTTAGTTGTAGATAACAAACTAAATGAGAGAAAGAGATAAGAGTCATGAGACATACGACCACATGAACTAATGAATAAAGGATAAGAAAAAGGTATGGTGTTTTTAGTTGGCAAGGACCTAACAATAAGAAACCAAATTTGGATTGACTTAGTGAACATAAACATGTTGAATGCTTTGCTAGATCATTCTTTCATTGAGAAAGAGGGTGTCTTAATCACTTGGTGTCAAGTAAGCTCATAGTCCTCTAATTTCAGAGAGGGATTGAAGGGAAGGGAGGTGATGGGTAGATGGTTAAATGTTATATAGGTTGAAAGGTATCCTCATGTGGGTTAGCTTGACTCTTCTATAGATGACCAAAGAACCATAATAGATAAGTTCATGCCTTAATATGATATGTAGACTGATCAATGTGATAAGTCTATCAATGTTATATATATATATATATATATATATATATATATATATATATATGAGCTAATTGTAGTGAGATGGGATAATGTGTAGATTAATTAATGTGGGAAGTATAAAAATGGCACTTGTAAGAGCTAATTTTAGCTTACTTACTTTTATTTTGACTTAGGTTTGTTTGTTATTTTTGTTATTTTTATTTTTTGAAGTTGATTGATGCAGGAAGATTCTAATGATTATTTATTATCTATCCTTTAAGGGAGTGGTTTGGATTTTCATAGCTATCCTTTAAGGGAACAATCTATTTTTAAGCAAATTTTAAATATTGGGTAACTATCCTTCAAGGGAGGAGTGTACAGTTCTAGAAATATGGACCCAAGTGATTTTGAATATGAGATTAGACATGGAAAAGTCTATTTAGGTTTAAAGGTCTACCTTTATGCAGGCAAAACTTTAGCATAAAAGGTTAATGATAGAATGAGGAAAGTGGTTTGAGAGATAACTAATCATGGGATTCCATTTGATTAGAGATGAAAAGTATCCATGAGAACCATGCCATGTTTAGATCCATGGTGCTCATATTTAGGATTAGGCTTATAACTGTGATAGATAATCACATGGTTTTATGTTGTAATAAATTGTTCCCAAAGGGATGAAGGGTAGGTAGGTGAAAGGAGGTGAAAATATCATAAACATAGGGATGAGCTTAGGTTATATATAAAGTTTAGTTTGATCCTTATTTCAATAATAAAACAAACATAACACAAAGTGTTGAGAGGTTTAGTTTCAAGTTTGCCTTCGAGAGAAGACAAATGATAAGCTCCTAATCCATACTTATGAGTTATGATATAGAGTCTAATCCAAGTGAAAGTAAGATTTCATTTTTTTATTTTCTCTATATTAGTTACATGTTGGTTTTCCTTAAGGATGAGGTCTCTAATGTTGAATTCCTACTCTTCCAAGTGTTTATTTTATGTGTGCTTGATTCAATTTTGATAAACATTAAGATGATTAAGGGTTGTGAGGTAATGTTAGTCTCATAGTTTAATATGTGTGAGATGTTCTTGATGATAGTCACTCTCAAAAATGATGTCATGTAAAGAGATACGAAGTGAAAAAAATTATACTTTGAGAGGCAAGACTACCTCTACTCAAAAGATGAGAGAGAAAGGGGTAGCACCCTTATAGGTTTAAATGCTAGTGTGATAGGCCCATAATGTGAAGGGTATATGCAAATGCCAATCTTAACCTAAAACACTTAATACTTGCTTGAGCATTTTGATGAGAGTTTTAATAAAGGCTTTCACGTATCCATTAGCTTATGGATGATAGGGTGAGGATAAGCTTAATTTGATGCCAAAATCATCATAAAGACCTTAGACTTTTCAATTTTTAAAGGATTTTCCATTATTAGTGATGATCTTATGGGGAAAACCAAAGTAAAAAATGATATGGTGATTGATGAAGTCAATAATTTTTTTTATCTTTGGTTAAGATAAGAGGGATGGCCTCCACCCCTTTGGTGAAATATTCAGTGGTGGTAATGATATATTGAGTTTGTTGTGAATAATGGGGATTGATTTCCCAAATAAGGTCAAGACTCCATTATGAGAAGGGCCAATAATATTTGGATAATTGAAGATCGTGAGGAGGTGCATGATGTAATTTAGCATGTTGTTGACATTTGATGCACTTCTTTACATAATAACAATAGTCTTCAATGAGGGTGGTCTAATAGTATCCAAGGTAAAGGATATGTTTATAAACATCTAGGCCACTAAAATGTACCCCCAAAACTCCATTATGTGTTTCCTTGATGGTGTGGGAGGCTTCATGACTAGGCAAACAATACAGAAGAATGTTGTCAAAGCCATGTTTGTAAATTATTCCCCATAGTATGGTGTAATGAGAGGTACTCTAAAAAAAAAATCTTTGGGAATTCTTGGAAAGTTTAGGAAGAATGATGCCAACGTTGAGGTAGTCAAAAGTTTGATCATAAAAAATGTCAGAAGGAGATGTTTCCACACTAAAAATTGTAGGAAGATTAGAACTGATATATGAGGGTGTGATAAAATGATGGATGGTGATAAATATTTTAGATTTGGTAGGTTGAGATGGGATTTAAGAAGCAATGGAGGCCATCATATCTAAGAATTTTTTTGGTAGATCAAGGAACTAATTGGATAGTGTAATGATTGAATGATGTTAAGAGTAGATCCATGAGTTTTTTATACTTTAAGAGGACACCATTTTTACATTGATAATATCTATTGACTTGGTTGATGACTAGTTGGGAGTCACCAAAGATACTAATTATTTTGAATCCCAAGGCTAGAGTATTTTGGAGACCTATAACTAGGGCTTTGTATTCAGACACATTATTAGTGCATTCAAATTCAAGTTTAAACGAAAGGGGAAGAGGCTCACCATTAAGGGGAATGCTAATAACTCTAGCACCCCCACCATTTTGGCATTTAGAGCCATCAAGAAACATGATCATTTTGTAGGTGGGTTCCTCCTAAGAAAGAGTTTTGATAGACTCATCTAAGAAGGCAAGAGGAAAATGTTGATTGTTTGGTAGAGGATCCTCACCCAATTGGTTATTGATGACTTGTCCTTTAATGGAATTTTATAGAATGAACTCAAGATCAAACTTAGCTAGGAGCATGAGCCACTTAGCCATATATTATTTTTTATATGGCTTAGATTGCATATACTTGAGGGGATCAGTGTTGGTGATGATATATGTTTTATGATTAAGAAGGTGGTAATGGAGTTTAGAGGCCACAAAAACTAAGGCTTGATAAAAAAATTTGAGATGGGTTTACCAAGTTTCATATTCAATGAGGGTATGGATAATGTAATAGATGTCTTTTTTATTTTTTTCATCATGATGAGTGAGCATGGCCCCTACAGAATGGTCTATAGTAGATATATATAGGTAAAAGGGCTAATCTTCCTTAGGAGGGATGAGGATAGGTGGAGAGAGAAGATACTCCTTGATTAAATCAAAGGCTTGTTGACATTTTTTGGTCCACTCAAAAGAGGTGTCTTTATTTATTAGGTGGTGGAAGGGTTAACATCTATATGATAACTAGGAGATGAAGCGATAGATGGATTGAATTTTCCCTAGAGGTTGTGGATTTAGGTAAGGTTGGTAGGAAGAGGCATCTCTAAAATTGATTTGACTTTTGTGGGGTTTATTTTGATTCCACAGAGAGAGATGATGAAACCAAGAAGCTTTCTTGATAGGACTCAAAAAATACATTTTTTAGGGTTGAGTTTGACATGATAATGGATTAGTCAGTTGAAGATGATGGCAAGAATGGCCAAGTTATCCTTATGATGTTTAGATTTCCCTAGGAGATCATCCATATAGTCCTCTACAATTTATGGATGAGATCATGAAAGATATAAGTTATCCTGCTAATAGGTTGATCTAGCATTCTTTAGTCCAAAGGGCATGACCCTATAGTAAAAAATGCCTCATATGGTAATAAAGGAATTTTTATGCCAATTTATGGGGGAAATAAAGATCTTATTATTTCTTAAGAAACCATCTATGAGATACAACTTTTCATGGTTGGTTGTAAGATCAACAAGTTGGTCAATGTTTGGCATAAGAAATTCATCTTTTGGGAAAGTGAGATTGAGGTCATGAAAAATAATGTAGAGGAAAAGGACTCCTATGGGTTTGGTGATGGGAACGATGTTAGAAACCCATTATGAATAGTCAATGTGCTAAATGAAGTCAATGGATAAGAGATGTTGAAGCTCTTCTTTGACAAGAAGGGATATGCAAGGATGCATCCTATGAAGCTTTTGTTGAACTAATTTAGCCTCAAGATGCATAACAATGTTTTGAAGGGAAATAGAAGGGTCAATTCCAATCATATCTTAATAAGATCAAGAAAATGCTATGTTACAATCTTGAAGAAAATAAGTGTAGTCTTGTTGCTCTATATAATTTAAGGATTGGTAGATTTTGATGATACAAGGATTATCCTAAGTACCTAGGTTGACCTCAATAGTGCACTCATTCAGCATGGTTGGGTTCTTAAGAGGAAAGGATTTATGAATATAAGAATCTCCCACACTAAGCTAGGTGAGAATGGACTCATCATCCTAATGTTGGATGGTGTTGATGGTAGGAGAATCAAGTTCAATCATTTTAAGATGGATGAGAAGAAGTTTTTTAGTTTGGCCATCTTTTTGATAGGTTATGGGGCCCAAACTAATGGTATTGATAAAATAAAGTTAGATTGAATGATATTAGAGTCCCCATATTTATAGGGAGATATTTTTGGTGAAGATGGAAGTTATTCATTAATGATGACAATGGGTTTTGGTGATGTGGGTTCTTTTGGTGGTACAAACCCAAGGCCAAAGAACTCATGAGGTTTTTGAGTTTTGATTATGAGTAACTTGTGAGGTCCCTATTCATATAGTCCAAGACCAAACCCCTTCTAAGTGAACTAGTAAAGGTAAGCTTTGGCAAAGGTTGGTTTGTCCAAGTAAGAAAAATTAGTAGTGAATGCTCAGATGAATAGGGTAGTGGTGGGAGTGAGAAGTGGCAGATCAAGTCCCCATAGAAAAAATTTGTTTGATTGTTGGGGATCCCAAAAGGGATGATGGTTCTAATTTTGGTATCATAGGAAGGGTCATATTTGAGGTTCCCATATTCTTGAAGATTAAAGATAGCATCTAAAGCTAAAAGACTATATTCACTAAGAGAGTCATTGGAATGTGGATTGCAAGGTATCCTCGACCAAAATTTAGGATGAAGGGATGGTTGAGCTAGTTGATGTTTCATCATTGTTATAATTAGGAATGTTTTTGGTTATGGTTGGTGTGGTGGTTTTTATATGAATTGGTTTTGAGGTAGATGAAGGAGGAATACAAATGTTATTAGGTTGGTATGTCATATTATAAAAGTCAAAGGGAGTAAGGTTAACTTTGATGTTAATAACTTGTCCCTCCTGCTCAAATTTGACACATCAATGTAAGGTGGAATGGATGAAACTCATATCATGGATCTAAGTGAATATTAGTAACACATTATATTATAACTCACCCTCAATATCATAAAAAAGTTTAGGAATAGTGTGAGGCCCCAAGTAGATATAGAGGACAACAGTCCCTAAGGTTATGGCCATGGTATCATTAAAGGAGTGAAGGACCATTGTACTTTATAACATGATGGTTTTGGGAAGTTAAAGTTGGTCATACACATGGGAGGAGATAATTTTGATGTTATCTCCTCCATCAATAATAACCCTCTTAATGCAAGTTTGATTGATATATGTTGTGACAAAGAGGGGAGGATGAAAATCCTCTAGATGGGTGGGAGGTATTTTAGAATCCTAAAAGATGTGAGGGTGGAAAGTTGATGGATCCAAAAAATTAAAAGAGTTTAAGGATCATTTGGTTGAAAATATATAGATTACAGAGCCTCAATCAGTGCTTGGCCATGGTGGGGTGAGGTGGTAACGAGTTCATAAAGGCTCATTTTCATTGGTGTCTAGTGAAGTTGTTTCAACATGATATGCTAGATGGATTTAGATGGGTTGGAGGTATAGGGTCCCAAAATGGATACTTTGGGATTTGGTGGTGGTATAGGTGAAGGTGTAGGTGTTTATTTTTAGTTGGTGGAGTGAGGGGTCTAAGGGTATGTCCATGGAATGGATGCCTTAGATTTTGACTTATCTGTATATTAGGCTTGGGATCACATAACCACGTGAATAATGTGTATAAGGGGGTTTTTTGGGTTTGGTGGTTGCTTTAGTTCCTCCCTCTCATCCTTAGGTAGGAGTGGAAGAGTAGGTAAAGGTTGGGTAGGTTGGGTTGATGGTAATATTGGTAATGGGGGTTAGAAGGGTTCATTTGATAACAAATCATTATCATTATATAAGATATGAGCAAGTGCTTGGAGATATTTTTCAATTCTTCATGTCATGTCTTGGGGCCCTATGATATACACAGATCAAGTTATAATTAAACTAAGAATGTTTGGTATTAGAAGGGTAGAATGGTTTGATATGTGGTAGGCTAATGGAGGAAGTTTGCAATAACCTTTGTAAGATAGTTGAGTAGGATTCATTCAAAGGAATTAGAGGTAATGGGTTTATAGTTTTAGGGATGGGAGTATTCTTGGGTGTAAGCTTTACCATAGAAGTTTTAGTTGGAGGAATGGTTTTAGTTGGTGGTTTTGGCTGGGTTTGCTTGGTTACATTTGTTTTGGGGGTCGGAAACTTAGATGTGGAAGACTTGGATGAAGGTTTTACTATAGGTGGGAAAGTATAAGTACATAGGTTGGTTAAAAATGATGGAGAATTAGAGGGTTGGATGGGTGTAGGTGGAGAAAATGGGGATGGTTTCTTATAGGAAGAATAGTTAATTGGGATGGTAAAAGGATGGGGTCCTAAGATGGTAGATAAGTGGGAAGCAGGTGGTATGGGTCTATTTCAAGGTGGAGGTTTGGGTAACTCTACATTCTTAGATGGTGTGTTTTAGAGCTTATTTGATGGACTAGATAGTGTTAAATCCAACTTCAAAGAGGGGTGAGTGTGGTTAGGTGTGGGAAGGTTTCCTAAATTCTTGATTGATTAGGTAAGATATACATAATGTGATTTGGAAATGTTACAATTAGGTTGTCTAGATGATTCACTTTAGGTTTTGGGAGAGGTATTTGGTGAAAAGGTAGTAAGTGGTTTAAGGGTGGATTCAAGGGAGGTTGAGGATTTCAATTTGTTTTGGTAAGAGAACCTAAGACGATGCCAAAAGTTGGTTCTATCAAAGCTAGGTTGGGAAGTAAACTCTAAACTTTTGAATAGTCTAAAAAAGGGATTATATATGGGTTTATTTCCTTGGTCATTGTTTTTAAATATTAAACCCTTAGGTGGAGAGGAAGGAATCATTTATCTATCCTTATTTTTGATGGATGGTTCCAAAATTGGTGGTTGGGTAGATGAGTTAACTTTCTCTTGGTTTGGGATATTTTCCAAAGACGGCATGGATGGTTTTATGATGGGGTAGTTAGGTGTGTTTTCCCCAAGTGAAAAAGTGAATAGGGTTGCTTCCTTTGTTTGAGTGTCTAAATGAATAGAGGGTAGTTATACCACTTGAATAGGTGGACTGGAATAAGAAGAAATGGTTAAAGCAATGGTTATCTCCTTTAGTATTTCCATCAAAAGAGAAGTAGATAATGCTAAGGTCTCATCAAGTGAAGAGAGAGGGGTGGTTGACTCCTTGATTGGGGTATCCAAAGGAATAAGAGGTGAATTCACTATTTCCATTTTGGTGATTGAGGTAATGGTCTCTTCAACAATGGGCTCATTATGAATAACATTGATTGTATATGCCTCATGAGAGTGAGACAATTCAAGTTGGTTATCATAGTGTTGGGTAGAAGGAGTGTGATTAGGAAAAGGCTTGCAAAAAATGTCATGGGACTGATTGGGAGGTGCATTGGGATTACCAAATTCAATTTCTCCACTATCAATCAAATTTTGGACAAGACTTTTGAAGGTATTACATCTATTAATGTCATGTCTTATGACTGGGTGAAAGGCATAATGGTCATTCTAATTATACCAACTAGGTACATGGTGAGAAGAATCAAATTGTTGTGGTGGTTTAATTGGTGGGAGTTGGATGAGGTTGGATTTTAGTAATTTATCCAAAACTGATGCATAATATTCTCCAATGGGAGTCTATTATTTTGTATGAGCTTGGTTTTGGTTTTAGTTATATTGATAAGGCGGGTTAGAAGAATTATTTAGAAGTGGTTGGTTGATAGTTGGAGGTGGAGTGGTTTTTAGAATAACTAAGTTTGTGGATGCTTTTATTTTGGTATTGGATTGGTTAGTGGTTTTGATGGAGGAAGTGTCATTAGATTTGAATCTAGAATTCTTGTTCCATAGTTTTAATTTCCCTTCATTAATGGCCCACTTTTCCAATTTGCATGCCATGGTGAATGCCTCATCAAAATTTCTAAAGGTTTGAACTTGAAGAGTGGGGGAAATATTTTTGGCACAACCTTGATAGAAGATTTCAATCAATTTGGGTTGGGTTTAGGAGAAGAAAATTTAGTTAACGAGACTTCTCCATCTAGCCACAAAATCAATAATAGACTCATCATAAATTTTTTTATTTGAATAGAGGTCAGTAATAGGGACATTTTTAGATATATTTATCAAAAAATTCTCTAAAAATACTTAGGTTAGTTGGGAGAAAGAAAAGATAGAGTACATGGGAAGAGCACTATACCAGTCAAGAACTAGTCTTGATAAAAACATGGGGAAGGTTTGAAGAAGGAGAGCATAATCATATGTGATTAAATAACAAGAATGATAGAATTCTCTCAAATGTTGTTTAGGAACCTCCTTACCTTAGAATTTGGAAAATTTGGGCAATTCCCATTAAGGAGGATATGAATGAATAAGCACAGATGGATGAATAGGATCATTACAAATTTGATCATAGGATAAAAAATTATAAAACCTAGAGATAGATGACTCCAAGTTAGTCATTTTGTCCATTACCATATTGATCAAATATGGCTAGGGTTGGGAAGCTACATAATGAAGGGGCACATTCTATTGAGGTTGGGTGGAAACCATGTATAGATAAGTGATACAAGATGATGAAGTAGCCACATATTGGTAAGTGGTCATGGGAGGTTAATATGGTGCCACATAAGGGTTAATTGGCACAAATGGTTAGGTGGAAGGTGTTATATATCCATGTGTGTTGGAGACATATTGATAGGTTATTATGGGTACTTGTTAAGGGATGGATGTGGGTTGACTCAAAGGTGTGGTTGAGGTTTGGTAGGTTGAGGTTGAGTGGTAACTCTAGTGCTAATGGGTGGAATAATTTGAGGGATAGAGAGCACCAAGTTATAAAATGGGGTAGAAGTTAGTGGATTGGTTGAGATAAGAGGAAGGGTAAAAATAGGGGTAGAAGATAACCCCATGGTAAGTGGATTATAAGTAACTAGAGGTAAGGTTGAACCTATATGTGAAGTATGGGGTGTGATAGGAGGTGTTTGGCTAGAGTTTGGAATGTTGGATTGGGTTTGGTTAGTGTTATTAGATGGGATATTGGAGGAAGAAGAGGCTTGGGTCAGCAAATATTGGGTTGAGGTGGTACCCACCATAAGGTGGGGAGGCATACCATAAGGAGGGTCCATAGGAGGAACTAAAGCAATAGAGGTACAATGAGGTAGTTTATTAAGATAATGATAAAGGGCCATCAGATTACTATCAAGGAAGTCAATGAAGTCTGCATCACCCTAAAAAATGATTGGGATTATAGTAGGAGGGGGAGAAAAATGAGGTGAACTCTCATCATTAGAGTTATATTCCATGGAGGAAGAAGAAGAAAGTTATGGTTGATTGGTTTGGTTTCTCCACTACTATCTATTAAAGACCTTGTGACAAAATGGGAAATAATATGGCAAAACTCACACCTTAAATAAAGAGCAATTAAAATAAAAGAATCCAAGGCAAATAATGCATACACTGAAAGTGCATTAAAACCTAGGATTTCTTTTAGATCACTTTTGGGTTTGCCTTAGAAAGTGTGAAGAGGGAATTTGGCTTATAGATCAAGTAATAAAGAGGTAATCTAACATTAGTTTCAGGGTGTGTAGGTACTCAAGAGATAAATCTATGTTAAACTTCAATACATGGCTTGGTATTGGGGCCTACCCCCTCACTTCATGGTTTGATAGCGTTAAGAGTTTTGGGTGCTTAGCCAAAATATACCAAGTTTAGAGTTTATACTCAACTAGAGAGCTGAGTTGGTTCTCCCCCTAGTGGTGATATCTAAGTAGGACAGTTGGGAAGGGGTACGATTTCTAATAGGTGACATAATCCTAGTCATGCCTTATCTTAGGTACATTTTGATGTGTTAAGTATTTTTTGGTTTGGCTTATGTGTGTGATAACAAGTGTGAAAGCTATGATTAATTACTTTGCCTCCTAAGTTACTAGATGAACTAAGAAAAGTAGATAATCAATGCATGTAAGAGGTTTATTTTAAGCCAAAAAAGAAATTTTTAGATTCCATTTGATGAGCAAATATTAAGGAAAGAAAATGGGAAATAGGGTCCCATTGGGTGTGCCAAAATGTTTCAATTAATTTCCATTTATTTATTAATTTTGAAAGTAAATAATGAAACTAGTAATAGGATGTGTAGAAAAATACCTAGTAAAAGTGTGTGCATGAATCTAGATGATGATGGGAACTCCTCTTTGGCTAGGAAGGAATAACCTAAAAATAAGAAAGACACTAGAAAAGGGGGTTATTAGATTGATGGTTGAGTGGACTGCCTAACGTGAGCTAGATCTAAGAAGTGTATTTCTTTCTAGGATGTTGTCAATCCATTATTATAATAATTAAGTTGATAAAAAAAAAAATAAATGATACTTAAATAAGATAAATGAAGTGCAATTGAAATAAAGTAGAGTGCTTGTTAATAAAATAGTCACCAAAAGTAGTAAAGCTGGTCAAAACTTATGCTAAAATGGTATGGGTTTGGTCTAGAAAATCATAAAAGGTGTTGTAATCAAGTAGAAATAGAGAATTTGGGTTTGAGTGAGGTTATGGGGCTGAAAATAGCTTGTATTTTTATGCCATAGTGACCATCGATGGTTCAGGCTGGCCATTGATGTTTGGCTAACTGTCAATGATTTAGGTGGCCATCGATATGTTGTGCTAACCATCATTAATTACCTATGTAGATCTAGAAATGATAAAAAAATATGAACATATTGGAGATTTGGGTAAATAGAGTTCAATTATGAGACTAAGTAGTGGAATAAAATATGTTGATGGGTCTGATAGGGCCGAAAGGTTAGAAATAAGATAAATCAATGAAAATAAGTAAAAGATACTTGAAACTTGATGGTAAAATGCTGAAGTAAATTAGCCAGAGTGATAGTACTTTGGATTTCACAAGTGATTCTGATAAAAATTCAAGTCTTCAATGATGTTTCTTTCTTGTTTAAAGGATGTTGAATACATTTATGAAAGATAGATTAGATTGAATATTCTAGATTATGGATCCATCTCATTTCCTCCTCTTGTCCTTTTATAAGATGAAGTTGCTAATGAGGATGGAGGAAGTTATTAATTTGATAAGGGGATAAAGTTATCAATTTATGACATTTTTAAAGCAAGTTTCCATTTAGGGATATGCTTATCTCACACCAAGCTATCAAAGCTTTAAAAGATTTAAAGTAGGCTAAAAGACCTGACTATCGATGGTCAGGCCAACTGTCGATAGTTAGGTTGACCATTAGTGATAAAAAGGTTATAAGAAAATAATTTAAAGGAGGTTAAAAGGGGTGAATTGAATGGTTTAATAAAATGTGTTTAGTTAGGGTTTTGATAGGGTCAAGTTAGTAAACAAGTCTAATTAACTAGGTGGTCCACTAGACACAAGGGTAGATGAGGGTCAAAAGGTAGATCAACATCAAAAGTTGTCTGTGTAGTTTTTGAGTGTTTACAAAAAGATAAGTCTTGCAAGAACTCCTTGATGACATCATAATCTTGATTGGGATCAAAATATATACCTAGTTATGGATTAGAGGTAACTATATTAGAGGTACCCTTAAAAAGGTAGGCATTATCAGCACCAATGAGGGATGGCATTGATGAGGAATCTAATTTAGATCTTGGAATTGAACATGATCTTATTGAAGACAAGACTTATGATGTTGAATTTGATATATAATTTGATGTATAAGTTACAAGGCTGATAATAGGAGATTTATTATCCATAATTAACCTCTCAACAGGGGGTATTTGTCATGATGTGTGAGAGGGTTCATGAAAGATGGGAGTACTAGGCTCTTGGGAAACTTGGGCATGATGGAGGATTTTTCAATGATGGGGGGATTATGAAGGATGGGATATCTTCACCTTAGCTTTGAAAGGGAGGGGCTTGGTCATGATTGGGAAAAGAATCATGGCATTCCTCTTTTTGTTCACCTAGGGATGTGGATGAATCTGGCTCATCATCAATTACTATATCACCATAATAAATGAGGTCTTGAACATAGTCTTGGAAAGGTTGACATTGACTAATAGTATGCCCCTAGGTTTGATGGTATGAACAATATTGGTTTGTACTATACCAAGAGGGCATAGGATTAGTGGGTTCAATATTTAAGATAGGTGGATAGATCGTCATGTTAGTGGTGACTACTTGTTTAAAAAGGGATTCCATGGATATAATAAGGGGAGTATAAGGACCCACTTCACTTTGTGACTTAAATGTGGAAGCATTGGATTTATGACTAGATGGTTGTGGATGTGATCGGGTGGATGGATTGGAAGTAGGTGAGGTGTCCAATATTGGATTCCCTTTGCTAGTACATGAGGAGGTAGATGACCAGCTAGGAGGAATGGATGAGGGGGTTTAATTTGGAAGATATGAAGGTATGGATGATTTATTATGACTAGGAGATGGAGGATTGGTATGGGAATCACATGAAGGGGTTTAGATAGGAGGTGCAATGAGTTAAATGGGATTAACACCTTCAAGAAGTGGTAAACCCATAATAATGAGTTGTAGAAGGATCTCATCCTTATTGGCATGTATGTATTGGTTAATGAAAGTGGTTTCTAGTTCCAAAGTGTTGGTTGATAGATGATAGATGATGGAGGTATGTTAAGTAATAGGGATGAGTTCTTGAATAAAAAAGATCAAAAAGACAAAGCTAGGATGATAAATGATGATGTGGATTAGATATACTAATAAATTAAAGATTATGATTAAATTTTAGATCGATAGTGCAATAAGTATGAACAACCTATCATTAATGTCAATTTATCAAGATATAAAAAGGATTAGGGATATGATGGGTTCCTAGATTCAAACTAACAAGAGGAAAATATAATGGGTACTAGTTATGAACAACACAAGTTGATTAGACTAGATTGATGATGATGGGTTTGCTAGATTGAAGCTGACAAAGTGATAAGATGATAGTAGGATATTGACTAAGGTATAGGATTGGATCAAATAATAATCTGGTAGTGGATTAGGATGATAGAATTATGTGGATAATAAGACTATCTCAAGAGCCTTAGACCAATTTACTCAATATGGGATGGGGAGGTGATGATGTGATAGGGATGATTAAAAGGGTAATATAAATGAGATGGGGATGGTTAGACCTGTATATGACCCTAGAAATCCAAGTAGGATAAGGTAGGATTGGGTTAGGCTAAATGTGTGATAAAAGAAAGGTTAATACAAATTATAAGAGATAGAGTGGACCTAGAATAGGATAAGGTAAGATGGGGTTAGGCTAAATGTGTGATAAAATAAAGGTTAATACAAATTATAAGAGATAGAGTGGACCTAGAATAGGATATGGATGATGAGATAGGATGTGATTACGGTAGGTTATGGGGTATGTTTGGATATGATATGATTAGTATGATATTCAAGAGAATAAATTATGTACAAGGGTATGAGACTAGGATTTACAAGATGATGATTAAGATATGTGAGTGATGGGGTGATAACCAAGCATTGGTGGGTATGGTTAGACTATGAGGATATTAATATAAATATATACAAAAAAACAATATGTAAAAGATGAGATGTTGGTGATGGGGGGTGTGAGTGGTCCTAAAAAGATGATTTGGACAAAAAGATGAGTCAAGGATTAGTCTGTACTATGGGATAATGAGACAAGAATGTACAATATAGTAAGATGACAAGGATATGTACAAAAGGAAAATGTGATAAGGATATACAATATGGGTCAAAAGTGATATGTACAAAAATATAATGGTATAAGGATACGTAATATGAAATGTAGGTGATGGGATAGTGAGACATGTTGATGATTAGGATTTATGGATAGAATGAATTTAGGACAAGATGTTGATGACAAGGTGTGACTAGGATATGTGAGAGTGATGAGTGGGATATGACTAGATTAAGATAGGGTATTATATAAGACAATGGTAAAGGATAGACAAATAAAATAGAATGTTATAATGATAAGGATTTACAAGATAATGACTGAGTGACAAGGAGAGGATGACTAGGATAAAATAGGATGAAAACAAGATGAGAGAGGATAGGATAAATAGATGGTGTCAAAGGTATGCAAGATGATAATTTGATATGTACAAGAGGACCATAGGTTAAGGATATAAAAAATAGAATGTATAGGTTGATGGGGATGTGACCTAGATGGGATGAAGACATGATGGGAGATGAGAAATAAACAATAGGTATATTGGGATGATGATAAGAATGATGATGATTAGGATAGGTAAGTAGATGGGGTGAGAACTAATAATTAGTATGTATGGTTAGACTATGATGGGATAGGGATAAGATGGTAAATAGGGGATAATGTCAAAGACAATATGACAAGGTTGTAGAAGGTAAGTTGGGAGTATGATGTATAATGTAAAGATATGGTTAGGATAGGATGGAGGATAAACACATTGAGGGATGGGATTAGGATATAAGATGATAAGGATGTACACGACAAGATGTGCATAATGGGAATGTGGTTAATGATTAGTGGTTAATACAGGAGATGAGATGGGAAAAAGATAATATGTATAATGATAGGATGACAAGGATGATGACTAAGATATATATAAAGGATGATAGGATAGAATTATATGGCAAGGATATACAAGATGGAATGTGAAAAGGACCTTGATAGATATGGATAGGTAAAGGTTAACTCGACTCACAAATGGTATGGGTTTATCACAACACACACCCAGGAAATCAAACCACACCCTATGTTTAGTAAACTAATGGGTGTGTAACCCAATGCCTACACCATCAAATTGATTCATAGGTGAGGCTATATGCTAGTGATCCATCATGGTAGCAACCAAACCCTCTCAACCCTACTCATACCTAATGACTACTTCAGAGCTAATACTAACTCTTATAGTGATACACCTATTATGATTGAATTCTCCTATGCTAGGTATACATAGGCTATATAGGTGCATCCTCGATATAAATGAAAGTATATGTATGATGTTATCTGATTTCCTTGGGTCTTGGATCTTGATTTCCCTTCACTTCATAGAACCCTTTATGGGGAATTCTGCTTAGGCTGTAGAGATAACTATCCTAATTTTTTGACACTATCAAAACATAGAGTTCAAGTGGTGCATGGTTATGAAATCCATGTCACCAACCCCATAAAAAAATGGAAGGGGTTTATAGGCAGTTTTGGATCTCCTAGGAATTATTTCAAGGACACAAGGGAGAGAACATATGCCAAGCATAGCCTCAGGAGATAGACAAGCAAGCTAAAAAGATTAATTTACCAATTATATTTTTTACATGTGATTATATACAAGAAGTAATACAATAATGTGCAATAACACAATAATATGATTAATATATACAAGACAAAAAATGACAAAAAATGATTTTAAGAATGCCATAATGGATCTTTGATGGGTGGCCTACAAGCACACAAGTTATTATTTTGATTGGCACTCAAAATGGGTCATGCAATAAGAATATTACTAGTTTTTTGCGACCATTTGCAAAACCATCACTCTTTTTAAAATTATAAATGCACAAATCAATACTACAACCAAATACTACAAAATCATAACTCAGGGTACAAAATTTCTGCTTATAAGTCATGATATTGTAGTTGAGAGATGATCATGATGTTACCTTAATTTCATTGATCATAATTACATTTTTAAATAGTTACATGATCAATAGTTTTGATATCTAGTCTATGGGCATTCCTCCTAGCCTACCCTTACTCTTTGCTAACCCTATAAATCTATAGAGTGAGTTGTATAAATATATAAAAAACTAATGTTATAACATCGAGCCTTTGTCCTAGTAAATATTGTAGAAGCAAAACTTGTGACCATCGACTCTCTTGTAAAACACCAAAAATTAAAATAATATCCATGAAATAATATAGGATAATGGAAAAATATTAATAACCTAAAAAACTATGATTTGTGACTCCAACATCACAATATCTAGAATAACAAGGAAACTATGCGTTTAAGGATTTTGTAATATGGAGCTTGCTGGTGGAATCCCTAATCAATGTCATTTCCTAGGCTAACCCTACTACATTTTTCAATGCAAAATGTTTAACATTAATATGCATGGGGGGGGGAGGAAGTAATAATAAAACTAAGAATTTAAAAGCTTCATAGAATACTTATAAAATCATGACTCACAGTCATAATATTGTGGATGGTGAGTCAAATCTACTACTCATAAAATAGTGATTTTGTTCAAACACAAAACCCTGTAGTAGAAATATTCACAAAATCATGAGTATGACCTACAATATTGCTATTATCATCATCAATACCAATTATTGCATGACAAAGTCATGACTAGGTAAGTCATGGTTTCATCAACTAATGGGACCTAAAACATAAATCATTAGTGGATTATAAACTCATGACTTAGGTTGGTAATACTGTAACTTGCTCAATAATATTATGACTTTAGACTCACAATATTTTTAGAGTAAAAAATATGTACAGTCAAGAAAATGGTTAGTGGTCAAGTGGATGTTAAAGGTAATATTGTGACTTATGGGGGTAATCTGAATTAGACAATGTCATGAGTACTAGTGCAAACCCATGACTATAACCTTAGTATGCAAAATTTCAAAATTCTAACTTGTAATCTAACAAAAACATGTCTAACAAGTAAAAAATATTAAATTTGGGGGATGCCCCACATCCCACCATGGTGACCAAAATATAACTTAAATTTGAGCTCACCATGAATTAAACAAGCTAATTCAAACTAAAAACACAAGCTACCTATTAGGAAGGATTAATGAAACAAATTAGAATGATATAAACCTTAACAAATTCCTTGTTTCATATCACCTCCTTCTAGGATGTTCTAATGGGTGAATTGATTGCATGTAGACTTAGATTTTTTGAATATTAATTTCATGATAAAAGGATTTTGATGATGGATTTAATGGATAATTTGATATGGATTTTATAATAGATTGGAGATTATTTTTCATGGAGAAAGAAGCTTGCTTATATATATATATATATATATATATATATATATTATGGAGAGAATATCAAGGGTTGATATTCAAATTTAATAGGATGAGATTAATGGCTATGGATTATTCAAGGAATATTAAATTCCTTAGAAGTCTCTATTTTAGAGACTTCTATAGTCTTATTTGAGCTTCTTCAATTCTAGAGGATTGTTAATTATCTTAGGGATAATGAAGGATTATATGGGAGTTAGATAGGGATTAAGATTCATATAGATGTAGGAAAGGCTAGGGTATATGCTAGTAGGTGGGTAGGTGGGGTTATGGGAATTTAATATTCCTATATAATGGATAAATAGGATTAGATTTATGATAGTAGAGATTAGGATAGATTTAATGATGGAATTGGATGCATAAGGTCAGTGAATGTAGGATAATAGAAGGGGAATATTAAATAAATGGAAATAAATAAGTTAAATTATCAGAATTAAATAAGTTAAGTATAATTAGTGTTGACTAATAGAAATATTAATTGATAATAATGAGGTAAACAAATTTAAGTGCATATAGATATATGGGTGGTTTGGGTAAATCAACACCATGAGCCCACTAATCCATATTTCCATAGTCTCTCCAAGGGTGAAGAAGCTAGGGTTTGATCATTTGAAAAAGAGAGATAGTCTATGTATGTGATATGTATATATTAGAAGAAAGGTGATTAAAAATATAAAAGGTTTTAATTGGTCACATCTATATCCCATTATTGTTCCATTAGGACACCAACAATATAGTTAGACACTTATGTTGATGCAACTATCCAATTCTGATCCGAGTGTCTAAAGACACAAAAAAGATATTCCCAAAATCTTATGACAGTACTAGGATCTTCCTCAAGTCTTATTATAGCCTATTATAGATTAGAAATACATGATCATAATAAAATTAATAATTATAATTTCTCCCTATTCATTTCAATATCTATCAATATTTTTAATTTATATCTTTAATAATCTTAATTGTACAAATTTAGAATACTATTTGTCTAATTTTTTAAATAATTGGTATGCTCATTAGGTTAGTTCACCATCCTTGTGTAAAATTTAATCTAACCCCCTTAACCCTATATATCCACACATATATAAATTTAGGTTTAAATATTGGTAAACCCAATATTTGGTCTCCAAACCCCAATTGACTTAAAGTTTCTTAATCTACTATTATTATGATTTATGGTTTCAAAATATTCATAGTTTAAAAATAGTGATTAATATGGATAAACATGAACCTTTTCCTCCTCATAACCCTAGTTAAGGTTATAGATACCATCCCTATAGCCAAGTCCATGATATCACTTATTCAAAGGATAAGGTGGTGTATTCTATGGTTTCTAGTGAAGATAATCAATATGTCCTTCCTCAAACCCTTCCACCTCCCACATATCCTCTATATGGTGTATGTATGCATATTCAGACCAAATTACCTATAGTTCTTTCTTATGAATCCCTAAAAGATCAAATCACCACTATGATCAAGTTAATAAAAGAGTTAAAAAATCAGATTACATACATGAAAAATAAAAAATGTGTTATTATTAATCACGTGTTTGCATGTTAAACTAGAAGTTTTATGCACAACAAGGTTTCATATCAAAATAAGAAGATAAAATAGACATCATCTACAACTAGTGCTTCAACAAGAGAGCAAGAGGATAATAAGAGTCTAGGTTAGATACTAAGAAAAATTATTCAAAATAAAGTGATTTAATTACCTCCTCTACATCTTATAAGGAGATCAAAATACTATTTCTCATATAATAAAATCCATGAACATCATACAAATTATTGTTTTTCCTTAAAGAACAAAATACAAAATATAAATGATATTGGTGATCATATCATTGATACATAAATCAAGAAACCGACTCAGATTATGAGTACCTCTCCTAACCACAATTGTTACAAAAAAAAATATGGGTACCAAAGGATAATTCAAAATAATAACACTTAAAAATGTAAAAAATAGATCAAGAAACTATTCAAAATGCCAAGCTAGAGAAAGATATCTTATAAAAAGATCAAAAGTCAAAGCACAAATTACAATTTTTCCTGGTGTTCAAGCCAAGATTTATGAATCTTCTCTAGTTCATAATGATGTGAATATTCCTAATAATTATGAACATCCTTAATTGAAACAAACTTTCCAGAAGGAAAATCCAATTTATGGTGCAGTTGGGTTTTCATACACATATGCTTAAAACAATATATCACAAGTTCAAAAACAATCTTAAAAGTTTCATATTTCTTATATTAATAACATATGATATTGGTATGATCCTAATACCATATAAAATTAGTATGATCCTAATGATATTGATTACATGGAATATGAATATGATACACATGCTATAGATCTTTCATAGAAACATCTCCTTGATGAGTACATTAGATTATAATAGAACTTTTCTCTATATATATCTTCTTTTCAAAAAATTATAAAATATTTCAAAAAAAAAAAACATTCAAAAAATTCAAAACTACAAAAAAATATCATGTTAGTTATAATATTTATCATACATATGTTGTTTACTCCATGTTAGTAGATATAATATCATTATTTCACATACACACATATGTTTCATGCTTCATTTGAGTATGATATAGACATACCCAAATACATGATATATGCTCCTATAAATTTTTGGACTTCCATCCACTCATGTACTATGTAAGTTGGGGGTGTTTGATCTTTTGATCATGATACACCCAAGTTATATTATTATATGATCACTTTCCATTATCATATTTGAGCATATATATAATTACACATGCCTATATCCATGCTTATACTTTTCATAGTTTACTTGATATACTATGTACTTAATATTTTTGAAACACATATGTTTAGGTAATAGTATGATACATTCATGTTGGTTACTTATATTTTTCCTAATTTACTTTTAGCACTTCTTTGAGTGTGTTCCTTGATTTCTATTATCTTGTATTGTATTACTTGTTTGATAATTTGAATATACTCCATTAATTATGGCCCCCATTCCTATGCTTGCTTCTTTGGACATTTGAATATTTCATTATATGCATTGTGGACATTTGACTAAGTCATGTCCCTTAAATTGTTTGGCATTTGAGAATTACCCTTGTATGAGGTCTCCTTCAGCCATTTCTTATTGCTTTACTTTTTGAGTATTATTGTGTGTTTATTCAATTGATTTTTAATCTTGTAATGTTACTCTCTAGACATTTCCATGATCCATATCATTATTCTTATGACTTGATGTGTTCACATACTATGTTCTTCAATGTTATATCTACATAGACTTGTTACTCATATACACTACATGATCTATACATAGCGTATATAGTTATATTATCCTTTTAAAGAAACGTAACTACCATCCTTACTTCCCATCACATTAAAAGGGATGGAATATTAGTGGGGGAATGTCATAGAGGCATGACATCCACACTTTAATAGTTGTATAATATAGTTGGGGCATGTCAAATAGGCATTCAATCCACACTTATCAAGTTTTCACCATATCCATATTTCATTGGTGACATGTTATGAGATATATATTATGTACAATTTCATAAATTCTTAGATTACCTAGATTTAGTGGGAGCACGTCACATAAACATGTTAGCCACACTATCAATAGTTTTATAATTATAATATTTCATACTTATATGATTTAGATATATATTTGTGGCAACATTTTATACATTGGTACAACAATTATACCTATATTTCAACTTCAGACATATATGAGGTGCATATGACATGCAAAGGGCACCTAAAATTTCAAAATCAAATCATTTTCCATATTTTAAATACTATTATGAACTATTATACCCAATATGTTCTATTATTAATCTAATCTACTACAATAGTTGGTTAACCCTTTGTAAGTTTGATCTGATTAAATCACTCAATGAAACCAAACCTATAAGTTACATTTGATTAAATCATCTAAATTTACCTTATAAGTTATATTTGATTAAATCATCCACCTTCACTAGATATGTATTATGAGTTGATTAAATCACTCACACTTACCAAATCATGCACATATTTGGGTTACATGATCAAGATGAAACAAGCTTAATGGACATGTTAAAATTGACCATTACACCAAGGTTGGGGGCATGTGTCCTCACATATCTTTATATATATGTACTTATAGGTATATATTTGTCCCAATATCATATTCAATGCTTCATAATGAGGCATCCTTTCAAATAAAATTTCCAAAAGGCAAGATGATTGCATCAACACATAGATGCACTCCTAACCTTGTTCTTTCTACTTTCAAGCATTTCAAATTATTTCAATTTCAGATTTCATACACTGATTATGTACTATAACATGTTCTTGGTTAAATTTAGGTCACCAAAAAAAAACTTAAGTTAGGATCATGTAAATACAAGGTGTGTATACACACATAAATATGTATTTATTTTCTTTAAACTAGAAATTTCATTACTAGATTAAGGGGGAAATGTAAATAATACAATCTGATTTATGTATTAACCTAGTCTTGTCTATTTGGCTGGTATGTACCATGGTTTTACCTTTTAGTTATATACATACCCACTACTAAAGGGCTCACATTCACTATCTCTTTATGCCTAAATTCCTTATCTCTTAGTTTGACTATTGTTTTTCTAATGACCAAACATTATAGACTATGTACAAGTATCAAATCCTAATTATTATCCTTCACTGCTAGTTCTAGACCTGTATCTATTATATACATCCAATTCTCATCCCTATCATGTCAAAATTTTAAGTCTACATGACTTCCTCTAATAATGCATAAATTATTACAAAATTCTCTAATTCATCTACACATGTCACATGAAATTCATGATTTGCATTAGTATGTTCCTAATTAAGGCATTAACTTGTATGCAATCATAATATTCTTACAATTCATCTATAGTTAAATTATGACATGAAATTTTGACATTTTTGACCAATAGTGCATGACAATTAATCAAATTCTAAGAATTTCAAAAAACCTGATTAGATTCACTTAACTAATTATATCTAATTAGTTAATATGTAAATTTGAAAAATTAAAATTCAATAAATATATGGAAAGATGACATCATTATCCATATATTAAAAATTGTAAGCCATGCTTAATCAATGCAATACATATCTGATTTATGCATGCCATGCCTATTAATTACTCCATTCTTTTAAATGTTAATTTTAACATTAATAAAATTTAGTCTCTAACGTTGAATTGATTTTGGACCACACATATTCATCTTGATATGTATGGTTAATATCATTTATTTCAAGCTATAATTACATATACCATGACCATTTTCTATTAAAATTTTATGTTCAAAGAATTAATGACAAAATATTTCTAATAATCTTCACCATTGCTCATCCAAAGTGAATAAATACATAGTGGACAAGGGGAGATGCCATAAAATTGAACACACACATTGACAAAGACTCATATATCCACAAATTGAGCATAAGCATTTGAAAAACAATTTTTAAATGGATTATTCAATGAAGGTGAATGTATCATTCATATTCTTATATTGATTTATTTGTTAAGTGATTATAAGTCACCCTAAGGAGGAAGCTTGAAGTGTTATATTTCATGATTTTTTTGTATTTGAATATTAACATAGAAATTAACCCCTATTATAATTTTGTTCTACATAATAACATGTCTAGTGGGATGCCACATCTCACAAACATCCTTTGGACCTATTTAAGTCTTCTAATTAAACAATCAAACTATCTTCTGGTTTTGATTTTCTTCTTTTTCTTCTAAATTTATCATATTTGTAGTTTATGACAATCGATGAGGTCACCTTAAAAACAAAAAAGTCACCATGTGTATTAGAGAAGTCACCATATGAAATCATGAAGTCATCATGTGGACCAGTGAGGTTGCTTATGTAATCAATTAAGACACCCTACATATTGGTGATATCATTTTATATTATTACATGTTCTCTATTTATTTTACATTAAATATAGAAATAATGAAGAAAATAATGAAGTCAACTTGTGTATCAGTGAGGCTAAAAGCTAATAAGTGAAGTCACATTCACATGTTTTCACAAAAATAGTGAAGTCACCTTGTTTTTTAGTGAACTTGAAAATAAAACAAGGAAATTATACAAGGTAAAATTCATGTTTTTTCTATTTGATTGAAATCGGTGAACTCATCTAGTAATCAAAGAGGTATCCCTACTAAACAATGAATTTTCCAAAATTATGTTTTTTGTTTCCTATAGAATGGTGAAGTTAACCTAGAATCGGTGAGGTTACTCTACTAAATGATGAAGTCACCCTATGGAAAATCTCCCAAGAGCTTAAAATTAACTTTTTTGGATAAGTAAAACCTTTGTTTGGCAATTTAATTCTCTATGTTATAGGTTTTCCTATCTATTTAAGTTATTTTTTACTCTTAAAACTAAACTAAAAAGACAAATTTAATCCACATTTGGGATTTAGTGTTTAAAAGGAACAAATCACCATTGTTTTTGTGTTCTTACGAGTATTTTTTTTTAAATTTTCTTAGGGTTATTTGTTTTCAAATTCTTATTTGTAAATCATTGTTTCTAAGGTCTCCCCTTGTCCCTTTTAGGGATCTTGAGTTACCAAAAGAACATTGGTTTACTTATTTGTGTGCCTTATCTAAAATATATGCTTTTGTTTTATTCTCTTTTGTTGCCCATTTTTGGGGTCCTAAGAATTAAAAGAAAAAATATATTTTTCCTTCAATTTTATTTTGACTTTATCATGTGGGTTTCATCACCTTATCACTGGTCTTTAGGGGTACATT
This sequence comes from Torreya grandis, assembly GCA_037957365.1. NCBI lineage: Eukaryota > Viridiplantae > Streptophyta > Pinopsida > Cupressales > Taxaceae > Torreya > Torreya grandis. Next base: position 1,973,548 of record JARHVA010001314.1, read on the forward strand.
GACATAATAAGTAACATCTTAACATCATACCAACCCTATTATTTGATACAATATACAAATTAGAGTAATGCCAAAATTATATTAGCTGGTATACACTTTGGAGCTTGGTTATGTTGGTAACACTTCGCTAAGATCCAATGACTAAAGTGGTCATAAAGGGACTAAACACTTTGGTGAATGGCTCATAAGGTCTCCCATCCAATTGATGGATTATCTTAAATCACCCAAATACAACAAGGCATATCGATATCATTTAGTTTTCCATCAAAAACTTAGGGTAGAAACCCACATTTGTCATGGATAAATCACTGATATAGGGGTGAAAAGGTTAACATCCCTAAAATATTTCCTTTTATTTATAAAATTTTGAGATAAATGGGAGCTTAAAAAACCTACCAATAATGTGTTATAATTAATTTATTTTAAATGAACCTTAAATTTTATCCTCTTAAAAATAAGTATATCGAAAGGATTTAATGACTATCTCATAACCTGTGTCATTTTCCATGTGATTTATTGGAGTGTTTTTTGTTAAACCCTATGTTGTATTCATGACCTCATTTAAAAATAGCTACGCAAAGTTATCAAACAAAACAAGTTCAAACACATTGTCACCAATTTACACATTAAGGTGTTACACTACCCATTTCTATTTTAAATTTGGACTTAGGTTTTCTTGTGTTAACCTACACCCTATGTTTTGTTTGATACCATTATGTTATCCAAATTTCTAAACCAACCTTGGTCATTTTTATAGTTTTTTTCTTACCATTTGAAATAATATCCTTTGACTCACTTGGTAAGGTTATTCTACATGTTTTATTTCTAATTTAGACTTGTGTTTTTCTTATTTCAAACCAATTCCCAAAATTTGAGCCATTTGACCCTTTTCCAATCTCATTCCAAATTATAATTTAAGACCAACCAAGGTCAAGACCTTTTTTCTAATCAATTACAAATTATGGAAAACTAAGACAATTTGTCTTCATTCTAGTTTCATTTTGGAATTAGATTTTCTTAAGCCAATCCATTTCTTTAGCTAAAATACTTACACTTCTTTAGTCAAACACTTCTTAAAATCAAATCCAAATTCCAAAACTCGTTTGACATTATTCCACTTTCCAATTCCAAATCCAAACCAATATTACATTTGTAATAATTTTTAAGACCAAAAACCATACCAATCATGCCTAGATACACTTATATTTGGGTCTCTTACAACACTAATTTTGAATAAGAAATTTTTAATGATCCTTTGAGACATCTTAGAAATTTTAAATATAGTGAGGATGGAGATGAACACCCAGTTATGTTTGAAGATAACCATCACATTATGGGATCAATTAAAAGTAAATTAAATGATAAACTCATATAATATTAATATGAAACTCTCCTAAGGCTAATAGAATCTAGAGTTAGGCTCCCACCTTATTTTCCATTGGAATAATTACACACCCTAGTCCAAGTATAGGATCAATTATAAGAACAATGTCATATTAAAATTCCAAAATTGACCATCATTAAATCTATCAAAGGGAAGGTTCCATTGGTTGATCCTTTTCAAAATAGACACCTTATATCATCCACCATTTATAAAATTAGTCAACATTACACATATCAACTTGTGAATTAATAACCTCATTTAACAATGTCGCATCTATAGAATAAAATCAAGCACAAGAATAAACACAATAAGACCTATTCAATCCTACATCTAATGTATATATTTTGGCTCCTCTTGTACAAAGCATATAAATAAATTATTCACAGCAAGTTACAATTGATACACAACATACATTTTTAACCATTAAGATATTTTTGATGATGCAAGACAAGCACCTAATGATTCATAACAAGTTCTAGACCATTCATAATAGGTTATCAATAATCCACCACTTTATCAGGTAGTGGATCATTAAAAAACACACTAGCAACCTCTTCTAATTCACAATAATGATAACAAGTTCCTCTTGTAAACCAATAACAACAATGATTTCTTATAAATAACTAATAAATTCCATAAAACCAACATTAGGTTCCCTACTATTCATAACAATGGATTCCTTAGGAACAACAACACCTCACCTATTATTTTTCCAATTTGAATCAACATTATATTTTTCATCAAATGTATAATTTGTGATAGAGGGATCATATTCAAATTTTCACTATAGAATGGGGAGCCACTTCCACTTATGCTAATGCCAACCAGAACCAATAATTCACTAATACCTATAAAAGTGTCCTCCTTTCATCACAAACCACTCCAAACATTCAGTAATGGAATGAAATAAAGGGGATAGTTTTAAATCTAAAATAAGGTAAGCAAACACCTAAAAATTTCAATTTTGAAGACATATTCACTTATCTATCTAATGTCAGCTTTCTTCAAGCACCTTTCTTGCCTCACTTTGAAATGATAAAATTCAACAAATATAAAGGGAATGAAGATCCAAGAGAACATCTACATGAAATCTTTGTATCATGCCAAAATTTAATATACATTAGTGTTTATTTTGTATTCTAATTTACATGTATCTTAGGTGGATAAGAATTAGAATGTCTTCTTAAAATACACAAGGTATCAATCACTAATTTTAATGACCTCTCAAAAAATTCTCAACAATTTCTTTCACAACATAGAACATTAAATGAAATTCATTTATCTATCTAATGCCAAGTAGAGAGTAGAAAAGATATTTTTAACATACTTATAGTAGTGGATAACATTACCTAGTTTTTTCTCACATAACTTGCCTTATACATAATTATCCAATATCTTTGCACAAAATCTAAATGCCAATCTCACTCATAATCTCAAATTAAATTGTGCCATCGCATTTGAGAAAATCATTAACAAAGGGGTGAAGATAGAAAATGCACTTATCAACAATTATATTACCAATATATATTCTCATACCTAAACAAAAAACTAAAACCAAATGTAGAACTAATTACAAATTCAAATCACCATAGCTAAAAATTCAAAGGCCTTGGTAAAAAATAAAAACATGGTTGTTAATGGGCTTATAGAGGCAAAACATATACAAATTATATAAACACCACTTATTCAGAACACTCTACCTAACCCTTAGCTTCCAATATAAAGAGCTCCCTTGTGATGAGGATACTATAAAGATAGAGTTTTTAGCAACCTCAAGGAGATTATTAAAGCAATATTCCAAAAGTTAATTTATGCTAACATGCTCTTTTTGTCCATTCTAAAACCATTTCTAGAGGGATATCCCAAACCAACATGGTATAATGATAATGAGTATTTCAAATACCATCATGTGGTCAGTCATTCCATCTATAGGTGCATATATTTGAGACACCTAGTTGAGAATTTGCTTGAGAATAAGGAAATTGAATTAGAAAAATGAGAGCCTGACAGTAATTACGAAATGGTAATATATAATAACCCCTTTCCTAATCATAAAAATCAACATCAATTCACCAATTAGAACTAGGGATAGGGAAAACATAAACAATAAGAGCAAGGCTAAAACTAGAATCAAAATAACTATAATCAAGATCATGATACTCGAGCCAACTAATTTGGCTATATGACTATTCTTTGTGATTAAAAAATACCATGTGGTATATTACCAATAATTATGTCACCATTGTCAATGTCACCCTTCATAATCCAACTAACACTCATCAGAGGGATAATTTTTCTATTTTGAGACCACCACCTTTAACCATTAGTGATTCTAGCATGGGTCAGAGTAATATGATTGTGTCACAACCATCATAAATTACCATTATTATATTTACACCAACTTCCTCTAGTTCAAGTAACCCTTCCCCAACTTGAAATTACACATTCGAAAATAGACAAAAAATATTTATTATCCAAGACCCTTTACTTGCTTCTAATTCTAATACCAATCCCAACCCTATGCTAGATTCTATGCCACCAAAATCCAAGCCATCTCATCCTTCTACTATGAAACCATTTAATATTACTGAACAACTAAGTAAAATACTTACGTATATATTATTATTAGAACTCTTGTGCATGTATGAAGTTCACAAGGCCATATCAAATGAATTTATTCAATAATCCAAGGTGCTTAATGACATTGATTGAACTCAATTTCAAGCACTTATAGGAAAATTGTCTCTAGGACCAAAAATCACATTTGACCAATAAGAAATGTCATCCCTTGGCCCCCTGCATAATAACCCCTTATATATTGAAGCTAATATTGCCCATAATAAAGTCAAGTGGATTATTATAGATAATGGTTGAGGGTTAAACATAGCCTCATTAAATTTGATCCAAACTTTGGGATACAAAGATGCAGATATACAACAATACACCATTATGATCAAGGCCTATGTTAATGTGAAGAGAGAGTCTTAAATAATAATATGTTTACCTATCATTATTGGGCCTATCACCCATGATAATCTATGTCATGTTCTTAACATAAAATGTCTCTGTAATTTGCTTTAAGGTCATCCTTATATCCATGAAGTATGAATTGTACCTTTTACCATGCATCAATACATAAAATTCCCTCATTATAAGTTGTAAGTTGATATTCATGGTGATTTTGAACCATATCAGTATTGAAATCATATAGAGGACAAGTATGGGAACTACAAATATTACCCAAGTACCAAGTTTTTAGACAAAAATAAGGAATAGTTCTCAAATCTCTAAAATCCAACTATATTGATCTTAGTGACCTTGCATCCACTTCTTCCAATCTACCTTTTGAGAACATTTATGTTCATTTTATCATTTAATATGAGGGTATTTCCACATAATGCATTAAATCTAATTTTCATGTTATTAAGCTAGCTAAATCTCCTATGTCATATGGATAACCCAAACCTATTCCTAGTAGGCCCAACATGATTTGGAAAAATAAATAAAAATATAATCTATAAGAGCCACTCATATTTATACTTGATATGTCACCAAATCAAGATCGATCCACAAGTGATGAGGGAGGTTGGTTTTATAGTGACAGTTTTTCTAATTACTTTCAAAGTGATAAATACCCCATATTGAATAGAATCATGGACCATCTAAAATATAAAGGAAAAGGATTGGGGGAAAATTCCCAAGGTATTCTTGAGCCAATACATGCATCAACACATATAAGAAGTTGAGGCCTTATATTTACACCATTCGGGGTGACCCCATTGATTTCAAGAGTTATACTACTTTATCAACTGATAAATAGAATCTTGATAGTGATGTAACTTCCCACTATAATTTATAAAATGAGCATGTAAACACCAAACTATTTGATATCAATGTTATTTTTACCATTAGACCTTTTTATCTTCTTTGCCTTCATCATTTGAGACTTTTCAATTGAGACCAAAATGTATTGGTTATACCATTAGATGAGTTTCAAAATGAATAATCTATTACTGAATTCATGGGTCCTAGAGATGGGTTCCCAAATAGTGACCAAAAACAAGTATTTAAATTCCACTTAGATCTTATTGCCTCCTTTGGAAAGTAGGAATTTTTTTTGGTCATGAACAAATTGAAATATCAATATCTTTAGGTGAAAACTTTTTTGAGGTACCTTTAGATAAATAATATAGATAAATCCATAGGAGAAAACCTATTTTATGTGCCTTTGGATGGGGAAGTTTTCTCATCTCCTAAGGAAGCTCAAATTCCTCCTAGTCTAATAATTAACATTGGTTCTAATATTAGTTAAGTAGATCACCAAATCTTTACTTAGTTGGTTCAAGATTTTCCTAAGTAATTTGTTAATTATCAACTGTTAGAAATGATAGATTTAAATTATTCTTAGATGGGTGGGCCTTTTAGCTCCTAAAGTGATGAAGAAGATCAATTCCCTTCACTTTGAACTATTTTATAAGATGGATCTACGCTCCTTGTGGAGGATATCATAGAAGTTAATACTAGTACTTATTATGACCCAAAGATAGTTTACCTAGGCACATCCCTCATTTTCAAGGAGCATTATTTCATAATTACTCTATTGAAAGATTTCATTAATATATTTTCATGGTCCATCTTATTTTGATATACCAGGTCTAGATCCCTCTTTAGTGGTGCATCAACTTGTGGTGAACCTAGATTATAATCCAATCAAGTGAAAGTTATGTAAAATGCATCCACGCATCATTATACTTATCAAGAAGGATATTTAAAAGTTATTGGGATCCATATTCATCAAACCAATATATTATTCTGAATGGATCTCAAATATCATACCCATTAGAAAGAAACCATAAAGCATTCACTTATATACTAATTTTATAGATATTAACAAAGCATGCCCAAAATATGATTTCCCTTTGTCAATATTTAACATGATCATAGATTTAAAAACATGATATGAGATTTTGTCCCTCATGGATGGATTCTCAAGATATAATTAGATAAAAATTTTGCTTGAAGACTAGCATAAAATAATGTTCACCACTCTATAGGGGAAATTTTGTTGTCAAATCATTCCAGTTGGATTTTAAAATGTTGGTGCAACCTATCAACATTCCATGATTTTAAAATTCCATGAAATGATACATGAAATTATTGAGGACTATGTTGATGATATATTGGCCAAATCCAAGACATAAGTAGGACATCCTGACTTTTTATGAATAATATTTAAGAGACATAATGAGTAAAAGGTATGTCTAAATCCAAATAAATGCATCTTCAATCATTTTGTTTAAACTTATAGGATTCTTTATTTCATTTAGAGGCATTGAAGTTGATCCTACTAAATTCAAATCCATAGTGGAGATGCATCCACCATCAACTATTAAACAAATTCATATCTTATACAGAAAAATTTAGTCTATTTGATAGTTCATTTCTCATTGGTTGATAAGTGCCATCCATTCACTCAAATTTTTAATAAAGGTGTTACATTTTAGTGGGATACATGTTTTTTCAATCCTTTAAATATTTAAAGACATACTCAGCTAATCCACTAGTTCTAATTCTACCTACACGAGGCCAACCTCTGTTTCTTTACTTATCAATGACAAAAGATGCACTGGGGGCAGTCTTAGATCAACACGATAGTCAAGATAAAGAGAATGTCATCTACTATTTGAGTCAAACACTTGTTACTTATGATAAAAATTAGTCACCAATTTAAAAAGCTTATATAGCTATGGTGTTCACTTTCTACAAGTTATGTCACTATATGTTAAAAAGTATGACTATTATTATTTCTATGGTTGATCTGCTCAAATACCTATTATCTATATCAAATCTAATGGGCTTCATGGCCAAGTGGGTAATGATGCTAAGAAAGTTATAAATTGAATATTAGAATCAAAAGGCCATAAATGGAAAAGTTCTTGAAGACTAACTTGTTGAACCTCTTCTATTGGATATGTAACTACTTAATTTTGACTTCTTATACAAGTCCATTCTAACTTTAGAGGCCACTTTTATTGAGTCCAAATAGTGGATATTGTATTATTATGATTCACACACATCCAATTTATCTAGGGTTAGTATCTTATTCATTACACCACATAGGATCTCATTCCTAAGGAATTTCATATTGGTTTCCATTGCACTAACAACATGGCCAAGTATGATGATCTCATTATAGGAATCCATCTCACCATATAATATAAAATTCAATAGTTAATGGTATATGGGGATTCCCAATTAATCATTAATTGGGCCACATACTGATACTAAACAAAGGAAAATAAGATTTTACCTTAAACCAATATGGTAGATAAGCTCAAGTCATATTTTAAAGCTCTTTAGTTTGAACAAATACCAAGGACCAATAATCAATCACCCAATGCAATGGCAAATATTAGATCCATGTTAGTAGTGGCTGATAGTGTTAAAGAGTATCAATTTCTCATTGAAAACCTTCTTCAATCAACTCATGAATAAATGGATTAAAAAATGGTAGGCAATATTGATGTTCCTGATGTTCCTTGGTACTAATACCTTTATAATTACATTAATGACCACATTATTCCTCTATACCTATCATGAAAGGAACATAAATCCTTCATCCATAAGACCACTTGATATACATTACCTATAAACATGCTTTATCATTGGGGTTATTATGGAATGTTACTTTATTGTTTATTTTTGAAATAATCCTAATTAGCATTAAAGGAAAACTTGTGGATCCAACACTAGTGGTTTAGTTCTCTATAATAATCTATTTTTAATTGGGTATCACTTGCCCATAATGGAAATATATGCTTAAAAATATGTGAATAAGTGTGATGCTTGTCAATGACAAATAAATTTAATGCATGCTCCTTCCTTGCTACTCTAGCCAATCATAACACCATGGTCATTATATACTTAGGGACTTGATATTTTAGGAAAAGTGAACCCTACTTCCTTAAATGGCCACAAGGACATCCTAACTACCACATGTTACTTTATCAACTAGATAGAAGCCATTCCCATCACATATATAACCAATAAATATATTACCAAGTTTATTCATTACCATCTCATTTGTTTATATTATATTCCCTCCACCATTATCATTGATAATGGTGGGCCATTAAAAAATACATATGTCAAGGCCCTTTATTCCAAATTCCAAATCAAACATAAAAATTCCACAACCTTTTACTATCAAGGTAATGGCCAAGCTAAGGCACCCAACAAGACCATTGTCAAAATACTAAAAAATATTGTCAATGATGATGGCCATGATTGGAATCTATAATTATTCTCAACATTATGGGCTTACCTTAATAGTACCCTCACACCTATTAGTGTTACTCCCTATTACCTAGTATTTGGCTCTAAGGATATTATACTTGACAAGATAGAGTTACCCTATCTATGCATTTATCTAAAAAATATCACTGATGATGAAGAGTATAGAGTGGCCAAATTACAAGATTTGGATATCTTGGATGTGAAGTGACAAGTTTCATTAGACAATTTGAGAGCATATAAAAATAAGCTACATCCCATTAATGAAAAGCATATTCTCCCTCAAGTATTCAAAATTATTTACCTAGTGATAAAAGAGAATCAAAATAAAATAACACCAAACATAAAAATAAGGTTAAGTTTGAAGCCAATTGACTTGGGCCCTTTGTTATGATTGAAATTATGGTTCTAGATCATATATAAAAGCAACACCAGATGGGCAAGATCTCAAAGAACCCATGAACATAATGTAATTGAAATGGTACTATGCTTAACTAAAAATGAACCATTGTCTACAGGAGCCCTCGCTTGAGCGCACCATTTACACCATATTGTTCCCCAGACCTTTATTATTCCTCCTACCATATTATTACCTAGACTATTCTTTATTCATTTCCCATACCATTCCTATTACTAATCATGATCTTGATTATAGATAAATGTTATATGCAAATTTAATGACTTATTCCAAAGGCACTTCAATAATGATCAATATCACTAGCTTATTTGTATATAAGTGTTTTTGGGTATGTCAACATGGGTGTTACCTGATTGATAATTCCACTACAAACTTCCTATAATTACTTCTCCTCATATTTATTTTCTCTTTGTGTGTCATTTCTATTCCTATCTTGTTATTACATGATATTTTCATACATCTCAGGTTCTATTGTTGGTTTATGATGAGGCACCATTACATTCGATTTATCTATTATTTGAGCCTTTACCCAAGGATATTTTAATCCTATGCTAGATGATTCATTATAAAATTTAACATATTATCTTACTTTAGAAAAAAATTAAATTACATATAAAAACTCTAAAAATCACAAATTCATGAAAATTGGTTTAGAATTTCCATGTGAGATATAAAGACCCAAAAAGTTTCTAAGATGGAACCTCTTATCTAACCTAATTCATTTTAGGTCCATTATACCATTACCAAACCCTTATCCTCTCATTTATGAGAGAAATACATCATCTTGAGGTCCACATAGATTATGTAAGCAACACATGGATGCATGGGCCATCTTAGGTCAGCTCAACCAATCTTCTTATTCATTAATGTTGTCTTATGTTCTCACTATTTTGTGATTAATGTTTTCCTCATGATCTCAAAATTTTATAAGACATATTTGTGGGCATTGTGCATTTGAAATTGATGCATTTATGCACACTCTTCACTTTTGACCATTTAAACACTCTCACTATTTTGTGAATACACATTACCTGACCAATGGGCATTGTGCATTTGAAATTGGTACACTCCACTTTTCATTTACGCTCCCTTTTACCTAACACTCTCACTATTTTATGAATACATTTACTATGTATTCTATATTATCATATACTTATCATCACTTTTATTTTATCCCATATCCATGGGGGAACTACATTAGACTTGAATTCCATATGACTAAGTAGGAAATGTCCATTTACATTTAGGAATTTGGAGTCAACTCAAAACCCCTTTCCTCTTCATTTATTCCCCCTATTACTACAACTAATTCATTCTCCCCTTATCCTAAGGTCACAATATCCAAAGAATAACACCTCATTTATTACACACATAATTGTTGATTGATTACATTGAGTTATTTATCTTAATTACATTGTGTTATATGTATTTCACTTATTGAGTTTATTTATTGTTATGTGTTTAAGTACAATTAGTTTAATATTGATTCTTGCCTCAACTTGGGATTGACTTGTTTACTTTTATAGTTAGATGATTATTATTATTATTATTATTATTATTATTATTATTATTATTATTATTATTATTATTATTATTATTATTATTATTATTATTATTATTATTATTATTATTATTATTGTTATTTTTTGTGTTTGGTACATAGTGTTAACACTTGAGTCTTGATTATTTGTATCTTGATTTTATTTTCTTTTATAATTCATGCTTTTGTTGTTTATTTTGTTTGTTTTTTTATTTATAATGTTTGTTTGTTTGTTTGATTGATTATCTTTGATACATTTTGTATTATACTTGAGTTTTGATATTTTATATGTTGATTCTAAGTTGTTTGTACTTTATATTTAACTATTATATGCTTGTAATGTTTAAGTATAATTTGTTAACACTTGAGTCTTTCCTCTAATTTGGCTTGAGTCATTTACGTTTATATTTATACTATTTCTCTTATTTGTTTATCTGCTTATATTATTTTTTTATTTGATTGTTGTGTTCAATACATTTTTATTTCTACTTAAGTCTTAATGATTCATATCTTAATTTTAAGTATGCTACATGTATTTTAAATTTTTGTTATTATTATCATTTGTCATATTTAGTCTATTATTTGTACACTTACATCTAGAAATTTCATACCTTATATTTAATTTGTTTACATCTTGCATTTTTAACAATTTTCTTTTTTTTGTGTGTTTATATGCATTTTGTTTCCAACTTAGGTAGTTTTGATATTTTATCATTATTTTAAGTTGTAAATATTCACATTTGAAATGATCTATGTATAATTGATATCCAAATGTTATTATAAGTTATTCATACTTAGGATACATAATTTCGTTTTCTAAATTAAACAAAACCAAGTGCAAGATCATACATAATAATGTTAGGCCAAAATACGTTTCTGCAAGCAATATCAACCTATCAAATACATGATCACAATGCCACCATATAAACACAATGTGTTTGTACCTATGTGACCTAAGGATGTACATCTTCTAAAGTATGCATATTCCATCTATTCATACTACATGTACATCCATGAGATAAACAAAAGTGCAAAATTAAATAGTAATACAAAAGACAAAAAAATCATGGAAATCAAATATATATCAATATACATGTTATAATCAACATCTAACATCAAATATCTAACATTGTAATGGTGAAAAATCAAACATAATCACTAGATAATATTAAGAGTACACATATAATAATCCATGAGCAAAATTAATGTCATATATATCTAATAATAAATAACTTTATACATTGATAGAATATGTACATCTCATATACAATAACAAAAATGTGGAACTACAAAGATACAAAATCCACTTTGGCTTTCCCATCTCTAGGGGACTTTGATCAAAGCTCTATCTTATACTAGGTGATAGTGATGGTGGTGGTCATGGTGGTGGTGGCCCCATCACTACCCACTATAGATCTAGTTATGCCATTGAATGTTATAAAATAGTAGTGTGTCAAGACTTGGAGGTCCTTCTAATCCACTATCTCCAAGTATACTCTCTGTAAGTAGGTGCCCTTTAGTCCAATAGGAGTACTTCCTCGTATAAACTATGTTAGTAAGTTATCTTATACTTTGCACATAAGACATCATCCTTCACATGAAAGGAATTATCCTTGGTTGTAATCATAATATAAAATGATCTAGACATACCACCATTTGATATCATCTATTGAGCCTCATCTAGCTCGCCACAGAGCCTCTACACTTCTATCCAATCTCTTTCCTATTCAACTATGACTGATATTAACTCTACATTCTATACTTTTAATTGTGTCTAGACCCAGTCAACTAAGCCTATAGAATTTTAAGTCAATACACATACCCTCTCAAAGTATTAATCTTTGAATCTTAGGCTATGATGATACCCTATAACCTAGTGGTTTCACCTTGGGCTATGTCTACCTTAACTCATAACCCTACCACATACTATTCTAACCTGGATATATATGCTAAGTGTGATTTGATATCACTTTATAATATATCAATGAGTGCCTATTCATTAGTTTATCTGTATGATCTAGATGGCCTCTCATCTCATGTACCCATACCTATATCAAAATCCATCCCTGAGCCAGAGGGGCCTACCTCTCCTTTACCTATGTTAAATTCCCTAGCCTCTTTTATCCCTATACCATGCCCCAAATCCACACATACTACCTTAGCCATATCTATATTTTTATGATGACCATGTCCTCCTTATCTATCCCCATATCCATCTCTATCACCGTCTTATATAGATAGAAGTTGTAACCACTATTATTTTATGTGATACACATGCATATGAAGGACCTATTATGTTGGTTGTTATGTGGGAACCTAAATGATCTATAGGGGATGGATTATGGTATCATATAATGAGTGGTAACTTATACCTATGCTTATACCTGACTCTATCTCTCCTTTGTCTAACCCTCTTAAGATTCCCTAACTATTGGGGTTGAGATCTAGTTAAGCTAATATGTTAGAATCTTACCCACCATGATGCAAAGGCATTTTCCACACCAAAATATATAACCCCATTTTTATAATCCCACATTATAGGTTATACCATATCAAAATATATAATGGCCTATTCTCTTAATATTATAAGCCCCCAATATCAAATCTCTCATATAACATGTGTGAAAAAGTACGGCCCATCATCCTATAGGAAGATAAAATTTTGCTATATGTGATCCATCCTATATTTCTCCATTATGAATTTGTGGTGACCTATGATGTATTAAGGTGTTAACATATACTAAAAAATAAATCCATCTTCTATCCACATAATCTACATCACCAGGTATGACCACAATATAAAATCACCATTTACCATCTCATCAATGATGCACATATAAAAGTATAAATATCCCCAGTGGACTCATACCTCCAATAATATATGAACCCAACCATAGGCCACTAGATCTTTATATTCCCACTAAAATTATTTTCCAATAGACCACTCTATAGTGATATGCTTCCAAGACTAGACTTGGAGTAGAGTATTATGTCCAATTTTGTGCCTTATATGATATGAGATAATGTGAAGATCCCTATATAGTCAAGTCAATATAATTGGTCCCCATGAAAATCATGTATAATAATATAGCATATCTATCATTACTTTGATGAGGCCAATCTAAAAGAAATAGCTACTCTTGTCAAGCAATATGAGGTCAATAATCAAATCTATAAAAATTAGTACATCCTAGGGCATTGAGCTTTATGGTAAAAGTGGTGGCACTCCTAGAATAATTTCTAGATTCTAATTGGGTCATCAAACACGTTAGTATCAATGGACCCATCATAAATAACTAGGTTTTCCACTCTAATCAAATCTTTGAATATTACAATCTAGACCTCCGACATCCAAAATATCTATCAACCCTAAGTAGGCACTTGAAAAATATGATGTACATTGTCAAGGGTCACAATATCCTCTATAATATATAGATGGAAATTAGACATCTCTAAATGTTAGCACTTTGATAACATTAATAAGATGCATGGTCTACTTAAATCACCAATATTTAGGATATGTGTCATAGATATACTACCTCAAGTATCTCCATAATCTCATCCATCATAATACAAATTTGGTGTAGTACTTGTGACCATCAGTCATGTATTGTAACAACTCCTACATGCTCCTATGTAACACAAACCAAATAGACTCTAGTTAGTTACTTGTCTATTTTTCCTCTTAATTGATCAATTTACCATTTTATTCTAATTTTATACTTAGAATTATAATCTTATATCCTATTTTTCACTTTATTATAGAACATTTTCCATTTTTGGCAACCTCATCATTTTCCTTGGTGGCTTTACCATTTTTTACAATGACTTCACCATTCCACTAGGCGATCCTGTTAATTTCTTCTTAGTACTATGACTGCATCGTTACATAGGTTGATCTTTCCATTTAGTAATATGAACTTACTATTTATAGATAATTCACCATTTACAAACACTATTTTATTTTTTTGACATTTTTTCCATTTATCTGATAATTTCACTATTTGACTAATGCCATCACCATTTTCTCCATAAGAATACCATTTATGTGATTGAATTCAAAACAAGTGATATAATTGATATAAAAATATTTGTGGATCTCAATGATATCACCATTTATGTTTCAAATTCATCAATTTAATGGTGAGGTCATTCTTTGCATTGGCGAATTCACCATTTTCCTTCAATCAAAAATATTGAATTTACAAAAATTTAATTTTATACCTAACAATAAATATAATTAATACCCAAATTAAGAAGTAAAAAAAGGTACCTATCAATCCTCCACTCCTTATTGGTTATTAGTACTCTCACACATGTTCTCTAAGGTGTCAGTGGTAGGGTATATTAGCCTTTTTACAAGTTGCTCTCATGTACAAAGGTCAAAAATTTGAATTGTAATATTAGGCGGTAAAAATGAATATTTTTCAACTCCCAGGGGTGAATATATAGTAAAAATTTTGAATTTTTAACCGCTAGCCTTATTTGTGATATTTCTTCCCAAAAAGCTCATTTTTACCTTGTTTGCCTATTTTTCAAGCCATTTTCTTATAACTACCCCATTTAAAGCCTTTTTTGCTAAAAAAAAGTGTTTATTTATTTAGCTTAAGGGCCCACCCATTCAAAATAATTTTTTTCTCTCCCCTCAAGATAGTCTCATACATTTACTAAGTGATATTTGGAGCATTTTTCATTATTCTTAAAGCATTTCTTGAAGCAGTTCGACACTTTATTTTTTTTGTTAGTTTGTGTTTACGTGTTTCATTAAAATGATGTTTTTTTCCTTTTTTTTACATTGACTAATTCCATAGTATTGTTGGGGCATCATCATGGTGATTTCTATTATGCCATTGCACTTAAGTTTATCCATTGGCATATGCCAACATTCCCATCATGGTTGTAATCATTGGTGTGATGTTATCATTTGTCTAGCATATCAAGGGTTGGTAATTATACACATTACATGTTGGTATTCATGGTATTTTATATCATGGTGTATACCACTGGTGCTTTATAAAAATACAGACATGAAAAGTCTAAATCGGTAATGCTGCAACAAGAGATTTCCTTGTTTACTATCCCCCAACCATTTATTCACATACCTAATCTTCCCTACAAGGGCAAACCTTTTGGACTAATTAATGATAAAATATACCCTACTAGGATAACTCATTAAATCAAATGATGAAATATACCCTACTAGGGCACATCCTTATCTATCAACTATGACCACCCTTTTTGGGGCCAATTTATCTCCATTTATTTCATCTATTTTTGAGAGCCCATGCATGTCTTTCATCTCTACATACCCTTTCTAGGGGGCATCATGGGACATTAATTATATCTTCAACCAATTTTTTCAAATTCTTCTTAACGACTTTTTAATTTTTTGAAAATAAGTTATTTTTCCTAGTGTCTCATAATGCCTTCTCAAATAGGAGAAAAATGTAAACATATAATTCTCACCACTACCATGTCAAAATTGCAAGTCTAAAAAACTTCTTGTAATAATGTAAAAATTAAACTAAAACCACCAAAATATTCTAATTCATCTGCACACATCATGTGTAATTCTTGATTTGTGTAAATATTTTACTAATTATGGAATTAATCTATACATAATTATTATCTTATTATAATTAATCTCCAATCAAATTATGAGCTATGAAATTGATGTTTTTGAGTAATAGTGCATGGCAATTAATTGAATTCTAAGAATTGCAAAAATCATGATTAGATTCACTTAAGTAATTAAATACTTAAGTGAAAAATTCATATCAAATTAATTAATATCTAATTTAAAAAAATAAATATCTAAAAATGTGACATCATCATGACATCATTTGTTACAAAGTTGAAAATATAGGCAATGCTTAATCAATGCAACAAATATCTAATTTGTGTAAGTCATGCATTTCAATTACTTCATTCTTCCAAATATTAATTACAACATTAATTAAATTTGGTATCCATATTTGAATTAATTTTAGACCACACATCCTTATCTTGAGATGGATGGTCCATATCATTTTAGTTAATCTATAAATACATAGGCCATGACCATTCTATATTAAGCTTTTATGTGCAAAGAATTAATTTCAAAATATTGCTAAGATGCTTCCCCATTATTCATCTAAAGTTAACAAATCCATGGTGGACAAGGGAAGATGCCATCAAAATGACCACATGCATTGACAAAGACTCCTATATCCAAAAACTAAACACAAGTATTTACCAAATAATTGCTATATGGAGTCTTCAAGGAAGGTGAATGTATCATTCATCTGCTTGTATTGATTTATTTTTTTAGTGATTATAGCTCACCCTATGGATAAATATTGAAGTTTTATATTTCATAATTTTGTTTGTATTTCAGAGAATGAGAATGAAAATAGTATCCATTCTGAGCCGATGGATAGGGAGAATTCGTTGGTGAAAGATCCTATTGAAGGTCCTATGGAGATAGGGTTATGTGATCCTTCTGAGCCAGTTACTGAGGAGGTTGTGGTTTCTTCCCCTATTTTTATGGAATCTCCTAGGAGCCAGACTTTGTCTGGTTTTCATAAGGATTTTGCTGAGGCATCTGTGTCCCCTAGGCTTCATGGATCATTGCCTTCTGAGGCTTGGGTTGCTGAGGCAGCTAAGTTAGAGGATGGTTGGATAGTAGTTAAGAGGAAGAAGTCTAAGCCTTGGGTCCCCCCTCTAGATATGAATCTTTGGTATTTTAAAAAAAAAGTAAAAAATAAAAACCTCTTTTGGTTGGGATGTGTTGCTTGGTGCTAATCCCGTCTGCTGACTTTCCATTATGTGTCTTGCCAGCAATTTTTTCTATACTTTTTTGCTATTTTTAGGTTCCTGTTAAACCTAGTTTTGCTTTTTCTAGTTTCAGGTTAATTTTGTAACCTGGTTGTGCTTAAAGGTTTATCTCTCTTTTGATGTATAGGGTTTCGGGGCCCCTTCAAAACCTATTTTTGCCTTAATCTAAAACATAAAAACAAACCCATATTGTAATCTTGTTATACACTTATTTTTTTATGTTCCTAAACACTTGTGTCTTAGATAAACACCTACATCAATGCAAGTGTTCACTTTTCTTAAAAAGTGTATAATGCCCAAAAGTCATCTAATTTTTAAATTAAATGTATCCCAAAAGTTGGCTTAAGTTCTTTAATATGAGATATTTCTAAAAGAGATTGAAATATATACAAGGTCAACCCTCATTCTTTCTTCATCTTTAAAACACTAGGAACTCACAAGGAAACATACTAAGAGGTACTTAATCAAGCATTCAAGTGATAAAACTTGCCTTATTCATCCCTATTTCTATATCAGTCATAAGAGCAATATTCTCATAGGTATGAAGAATTAGAAGAGTAGTTCACAAGTCACATTTTCCATGTTACTATTTAGGTCACTGCATGTATTTGTTTATCATAGATTACATATTTATATATCTATATTTAAATTTAAAGATAAACAATATGTCTAATAATAAACAAAAAAATCTTAATATATATAATAATGATGATTTGATTCATAGAACTCAAATATGGTGGTAGATCCCCTAAAAAGATAACCATAGAATATAGAATTTTGTTTTGATATATATATATATATATATATATTTATAAATTTAACAAATAATTGAAATCTATTATTTATATTTTATTAAAAATAATAAGAAAACAACAAATTAGGTAGATTTACTAATTATTTTAGAATGATGTCTAACCAAAAAAAAGGATTTTTATCTAAAAATAAAATTTTTATTTTTATTAGATTATATAGAATTAAATTCCCTTAATACCTTAGTTTTTTTTTTGAGGTGTTTACGGCCTTTCTTTTGGTCTACCACCCTTCCCCTAAGGGTAATTGAACCTCCTTAATATTTATTCTTACACTTTCAAGGATATTTTATACATTGTTCATCCCAAAAACCTTTAAGGGCATCATTTATTTCATCAAAGCCTTATTTTTTGTGTTTTGAAGAACAAAGAATGGGTTTGATAGACAAGAGGTTACACCACCAAAAAAATAATATTTTTTATTTATCTCATTCCTATGTCCTTATGTTGGGTATCTTTTTCAACATGTTATATATTATATATAGTACAACAAATTTAGGTGCCAATATTTTTACCAAGCATAATTATTTTATTAAGATTAATACTTTGAGTTCTTAAAAAAATCTATATAGATTTTTTTTTTACTTTTGGGACTCTTTAATCATATTTCCACTTTATGATTCAACAAGTGATATTTTGAGTTATCCACATCAAAAAATAAGGAATGTTATTTTGACACTTATTAAATTTCCAATTCCATTTCAATAATGTGATTAGATTTTGTTCAGACTATTCATTAAAAAAATTTGTTTCCTATTTTTAGTTATTTTTTACTCACAAAAATTCATTGCATATTATAAATTTGAATTAGTTTAGACTATGTTTTACTATAAATTTACTCTTTTATATATTACCTTAATTTTGGGTGGTATACCATTTTGGTTGATCTACACCATGGGGTATAAGATTGAGTGTACAAGGGACAGCTAAATTTGGTTTTGCAGGGTGAATGTACAGAGAGTATTCAAATGGAATAATCAAAGACAAATTTAATAGAGTATAAGTCTTACGTATAGTAAATGAAACCTATATTCATAAATAAAAGAATAGGGAAAATATAGTATAATATCTATAGTATGTGTATACATAGTAGATGTATGGAGTAATATAGCTATAATACAATTATGTATATGGTATATATCTAGCTATATTATTATCCTTTGGATAGGTGCATATATTACATATTTAACATGCATGATACAAAAGTAGTGATAACTACTATATAGCTACCAAATAAGATGTTGATAGGCATACCGATCCCCTATCATATGTGGTAGTTAGCAATGGTTTGAATAGTTAATGTCCAATTTGTCTTCAATGATTCTCAATCCCATGATCCTTGATTGGTGGCTAATAGAAAGTTGGGCCTTATTTTGAATCACATGGTTGGGGTAGGTTTACATGTGTTTATGTTGAAATAGGACCTAAAGGATATAATGAGTCCATGAGATGGTGATCATGAGGTGCATATGGATGCATAGTGTAGAGTGAAAAGACTATAACATAAGGTAAATGTTGCATAAAAGTCTATGAGAAGGCACAAAAATTGTGCATAATGTTGTAAGAAATATCTAGGTAAAGAGGTGTGAGATCCACATAGTAGAACAAATGATAAGTGTGGTTAGTTGTATAGTAGATTCACATGAACCATTCATTACTTCTTGAAGAGTAATGTTCTCCATTGCATTGGTGGGTAGCTAAACAAACTAGATTTGAATTTCTTGAGAAGTGTATCACTTATCTTAATCAGCATATTTTCCAACCTTAACCACTCAGAATAGTTGATGTATGACATGGTGGGTGCATGTGTCTATCACTTTGATGATTTGGTCCTTATCTATGGGGTACAATTGTACAAGATCTAAATCAGAAAGATGTTGTGTCACCACTATTTCATAAAGTGGTAGAGTGTAAGGCTTGATAAGTTTCACATTGAATACTAAGTATATGATCAAGTAATAAGGTAGATCAATAAAAATGGTGTTCTCACTAGCTACATGTAGAATGGTGTAACTATTATAGTGTAAAGGCTTGATCTTTTAGTGTAGACCTTTTAATATTTTTTTGAAGGTGTATCCAAACTTTATTGTCAACATAGAATGCATGAGGTGTGCGATGTGCATCATGGTGCTCCTTATACTTTGCTTGGGTATGAGAGAGGATTTTTTGAACCTACTAATGAATAGATTGGATGTCTAATAAAAAATTATTGGTTTTGTCCATTTCCCATTCATGTGTGCATAACTAAGTGTTGGTGTATGGTAGGAGATGTCTAGGGGTGTTGAAGGTTGAAACCCAAGACATGTCTAGAATGGACTGTAACCAATAGAGATGTGAAGGGTTATATTATAGACATGTTTAATGTAAAAGAGATTATGATACCAAGGATGAACCTATGGTAGAAGTTAACATCTCTAATAAATTTCCTCAATTATTTGAGATTACACAGAGTAGGCTAATCTTGGATCACTTTGATCTTATTTGGATCTACACAGATGCTTATGTGATCAATGATGTAGCTTAGATACTGGATCTATGGAGCATTAAACATACACTTTTCCATGTTGGCTTGTAATTCATGTTGACATAAGGTGTCAAAGATGTGTGAGATGTGTTCTAGGTGCTCCTCCAAATTATTTATAAAGATGATAATATCACTTGAGTATATGATGATGGAGCTAAATGCTTGAGTAGATCATCCATCAAATGTATGAATGTGGATAGTGAATTGTTTAGGCCTAAATGCATGGACAACCATTCATACAACCCCTCCTATGTCTTAAATGTTATATTATAGATGTATTTAGCATGGATTATAAATTGATGGTAACCTAACTTTAGGTCGATCTTGGTGAAGTATTGAACACCTTAGAGATGGTCTAAGAGGTCATCAATGTGTGGTAGTGGGTATTGATTATTTAGAATTATATTTTTGAGTACATGATAATCTATGAAAAGTCTCTAGGACCCATCCTTTTTTAGTGTGAGGACTATTGGACTCTCACAAGGTGAAGAACTAGGCTTGATCTTTCCATAATCAATGAGCTCTTGCATCTAGTGATGAATTTTGTCATTCTACCAAACTGATCTAGGATACAGAGGGATATTTAGAAAAGGGGATATAGGGACCAAATAAATGTGGTGTTTTATTACATAATGCTTTAGAATTCCTTTAATATTTGTGAAGAGTTTTCTATGATGATTCAGTAACTTGTTAATTTGTTACTATTATGAAGTTATGTGAGTGTTGAGTAGTACTAGGTGTGTTTTAACATATGTCGCATAGGTGTGTCAGTTTAAACCATGAAAAACATTAACTTATATGCATGCAAGGCAAGTTTATGAAATTTATTGATAGAGACAAAGGTGACTTTGATCATGGGTAGTAACTCAAATAGGTGGTAGAAATTATATTTGGCATGAATAGTCCAACATTGTGTCTTGGATTGATATGTAGCTTCATGGTCATATGGATATGGTCTCCCTATTAAGATGTCATAGACCTCTAGAGGTGCGATGTCATAATTTATGTTATCCTTTATAGTCTTGAATTTGTACTAAAAAGTGCACTGCCATCAAACCTATATATCTTTCCCTTGGTATAGCCACCCCAAATAATAAGGCTTGAGGTGTGTAGTAGTGGTAAGATCAAGGCATTGAGTTTTTAACTACACAATGATGTTATTATGACTACCACTCTTTGATCATGTGGAGAGGCTAACCCTTCGCCTAAAACTTGGTGTGGAAGAGACATTCATTCTCTTTAGAGATGTTGATCACAATGGTGCTAGTGTTTATACAAGAGGTATATAGATTGATGTTATCCATTGGTGTGGCTCTTAATGTAAATTTTGTGATAAATAATTGTTACACATGACATTCAAATTTATCATGTGTGGATGAGTGATGGTGATGTCACCACTTAACACTAAACTTTTTCTTTCATTTATTTAAAGTAGAAGGTGCAAGAGCCTTCAATTTTTATGCAATTTTCAAAGGCTAATCACTTTTGTGAGAAGGTTAATGTTTCTACATAAGGGGATATGATATGAAGTTGTACAACATCTATGCCTTGCACACTTCATTGGATAAATAGGTGGTGTGTTGATTTTACTTTTGCCTTGGATTAAACCTTGGTGGTGTTGTGGTATTTATCCCAAAGTGTTAAAATTTAATAACTCCAACTTCAAATATATATAAGGTGAGAGTCTACAAATATAATTCATAACCCTATGTTATTTTCTCAAGTTATCTTGTAGTCGTGTAAAGTAGTCATGAAATATATTCATATAATCTTACACTAGTTAATATTTACATTGACATAGTTATTGGAATTCGATGTATTCATATTCAAATTATCAAAGAGGGTAGTATTCCTTATTTAGTACATCAACAAAATTATTCCATGATTTGATTGGAATGTACTCTTCCACACACTACACACTAAAGGTCTCCTAATATTGAATAACTATAATGGACATCTTCAATAATGTGAAGGTGATAATTTAAACATAAATGAAATAATTTACTAATAACTACAGCATGAGTTGTCAAATCTAGGCATCCACTAATAAGGCATCGATTTTGCCTTCAAATAGAGGGATTTTGAGATTGACTTACACTTTAAAGGGGGTTTGTTACTAAAACCATTATGGAGTGTAATGTTGAGATGAAGAGGAAGGTGTCAAGTTAATATGCATCATTAACTCATATAAATGGACAAAAAGGTGTGATGTGATTCTAGTGCATCGATAATGAGCCTTAAAACTTCTGGAGCTGCCTTAGGTTGATTTTGGGCATCAACCATCTTGTTTTTGTTATGCCATTATTTTTGAATCTATGATACAAAAATAAATATTAAACCTTCTCTATCTCATTGTGTTCATGTGGTTATAGACATAAAAATGAATAGAGTGAATCTTTGATACAAACCCTAAGGTTATCTCACTTTGATACCAATGATAAGTGTGTGGGGGAGAATCAAGTTTGGTTATGTAGAGTGAATGCACAGAGAGTATTTAGATGGAACAATCAAACATAAATTTGACGTATAAAAATTATTAATTTTAGTAAATTTAACTTCTATTCATAAATGAAAGGATAGGTAAAATAGAGTACAATGTCTACAACCCATGTATATAGAGTAGATGCATAGAAAAAGCTAACTATGTTATCACTGTGTATATGGATTCTATTTAATTATATTATTATCCTTTGGACAAATGTGTATATTACCTATTTAACATGCATGATAAAAGAGTAGTGATAATTGTTGTACAACTAAAAAGGAGGATTTAATTAGGCATGTTAGTATCCTATCATATATGGTAGTTGACAATGGTCTAAATTGTTAATGTCTAGGTTATCTTCAATTATTCCTAGTCCCATGATCCTTGGTTGGTAGATAATGAGTAGTTGGGCCTTATTTTTAATCATTTGGTTTAGGTAGGTCAACACATGGTTGTGATGAAGTAGGACCCAAAGAGATAGAGATTCCATGAGTAGGTACTCATGAGGTGTATAGGGCTACACAGTGTGGAGTGTGTAGACTATGATTTGAGGTGAACATTATATGAAAGTCTTTGATAAGGTGTAAGACTTATACATAATGTTGTGAGATACTTTTAAAAAGGGAATGTGCATGCTTTCATGAGAGGTGTGAGCTTTGTGCAGTAGAATAAATGAGGAGTGTTTCAATTGTGTAACAATTAAACATAGATTATTAGTGTATTTACCTATGTGTTAGAGCATTATTAGAGAATTATTTTAACACAACGCATATGTTTGTGCTTGTTTGGAATTATTTTCATACTTATTGTTTCAATAAACACTTTAGAAATGTTTTGGGGATTCTATGACACTCTTGAGGCATCTGTGACACCCACATTTGAAATCTTTCGTAATTCCTTGTGGTTCTTTCATTTTTATACAGGTGTATTGAGGTACATTGTGGTTTTATTTCTCTCATTTTAGATTTTTATTCTGTTTATGGTCATGTGAATAATATCATTTATTGTTTTGCTATCTAATTTTACAAACCAAATCCATGGAATATTCACTTCTAATAGTCCTCCTTGTTGAGATAAACTATGAATCAGGCATATTCACATGGAAAAAATTAGTATTCATGGCCTTCATCATTTTCCATATGGATAAGTTTTTTCTCCTTCTAATCATGATAAACATAATAAATGGATTAATTATTATGATATTGTACTTGGTCATCTATTTATGTCTATTTCCATTCACCTCCAATACTATTTGGATAACACAGACTGCCTTTTTCTTTTATAGATCATTCTTGAGAGTATGTACATAAATGCTTCTATTATTTTGGACTCTTCATATGAGATTAAATTTTCTAAAACTTCTATTTCTTATGATGATTCATTATTATTAGACATTAATATTTACTTTATATATCCACAATCTTAGGATGAGTTTTTACTAAATGTGATACATATTTTGCATATACAATTTATATTATCTTACATGATGATGTTCTTCCTTATACAAATCCATCAAACATTTTTATTTTGAAAAAAGTTGTCTTGATTGATTGGAGTGCCCCTATTGATTTCCTTGGTACTTTCATATTTTTTGAGATTGGTGAAAAACAAATCATTTTTTTGGATTCTTATTATTTTTTAATTTTAAGGGATGTTGAGCCATTCCCTCTAAGAGGAACCTCATACTCACACTCACATAATAAAAATATAAGCTACATATATTAATCTCAAATGTTGATTACACACAATTTCTTTTATGGACGGAATAACTCATAATATAGGGCCACTTTGAGGGGGTTACCTCCTTTGAGAAAGGCTCACTTAAAAATACCTTTTTGGAACATTAAAATGGACTATGACCTATTGTTTATACTATTCTAATCTATCCCACTCTTAATTTGTATGCATGTGGGATTATTATTACTATTCACTTTATTACTATTATACCCCTAATATACATTATATACCCATATATAGGTATTTTACATTCCATCCCCCTTAGATATATTTTTCCCTCAAAACATGATAATAAATAGGAGGAGGATCAAATGAAGGCTAGACTATACATATCAAAAAAATGTATAAGACTAGATAGACCCACGTCCATGTGTCTATTTTGGCTTCCACTTCCACTTATTCTTCTTATACTTTGATAAAAACATGTGTAGAAGATGAATCACTGAAGCATGAAGTGGATTTTCATAGAGATAAATAACCTTAACTAAAAATATGTCAGTCTATAGGTTATATCCGAGCATCGAAAGTTGAAGCTATACGATCATCATCTCAAAACTAGAATAAGGATGCTCAAAATAGTCTACTTGGTGAACTAATGGGGGATACATGTCATCCCCTTTACCATTTTTCTTTCCACACATTATGTTTGGAGTATCTAACCCCATAAAATAATATGTTAAATTAGCTGGAGTATTGATTTCAAATATGGTCTCTTTCATTTCTAGTGTGGATGCTTCTATTTCCAATTTGGGCTCTTTGGATGTTGATATTTCCCACTCAAGATATATTGGTGTTGGTAGGGGTGAAACCACATAAGACTCAATGGCCTCCTCCTATGAGTCAATAGTCGATAGAGTAAATGTAGCTACCTTAAGGAGGCATTTGATGACTTGGAGAGGTAGTGTTGTGTTGGGATGTTAAAAGGAAGATGTCTTGGAGAGAGCCCAATTAATATAGTCTTTAGTGAACTTGGGTAATCCTTGTGCTTCCAATAGGGATTTAGGTTTCCACATTTTAACCATTTCTAAAATATCATCTTGAATTCCATTGATGAAAAAATATTGGAAGGATTCATCAACTATACTTACAATTTGATTGATGATGTGTTCAAATGTTGCTTCATATTCTTGAACCATGCTAGTTTGATGAAGTGTAGTTAATGATGTAAAAATGAAAATCTTAATGATATCCAAAAGAAAGGCTCACAAATATAATCACACACTTTTTTCTATATATTCTTTTTAATTTTAAAATACTAACTGGGTGTTGGGCTCTGCCAAAAATGCACCCAATTATAAAAAAAATTTCTCTTTCTCGTATTACTTATAATTATACACTTGTGAGCTATATTACTTAATTATTAAATAAAAATAATTGGTTAAACATACAAATCCTTATAGTATAGATATAAATTAAGTTTTTTATATCATTCTTCTTGAAAAAATATACATTAAAAAAATGATAGTACATAAAAATTCCTTATGGATCTCAAGTATGAGTCCACAAAGGTACTTTCAAACCATAGAAAATAAGGTTATACTAAAGAAAATGTACTTTTTTAATAATAAAATGAGATAAAAAATGATCAAATAGTATTACTAGGTCTGCATCATAATCACAATTCCAACAAAAAAAACTTAGAGGTTTATAACCCTCACAGTTTGAAAGATATCACCTCTAGAGTGATAGTAGTTATAAATCACCTTTGAAATGACCACTAGTGGTTAAGTCCTAATGGTTTACCTTGGCCACATGAGGTAGTTTACATTTATATTTAATTCTAGTGGTTAGTTATTGTACAACATGTAGAATGTACCAAGCATGTAGATCACACTAGAATGTACTATAATCTTCAAATGCATGCCACAGGTGCCTCGTTCATCCATTTTTAGAAAATGAATACTTTTAAAAAATATCTCAGAGAGAGGAATCCAAAAATATATTTGAATCCAATGTTTTTAATATAAAATTAAAATAATATATTGATGGAAAACACAACAATAACAAAAATTATACCTGATAAATTTTGGGATTTGATTTCTTGAGCTTCAAATGTCAAAACTAGACAAACTAGATATGCATACCTATGTTTTGAGGTGCTAAAAATTCATTGGTATAGTTATAATGGTTGTAAAATGTACCAAAATTTTTTTGTCATAAGAACTTAGACTTTAGTTCACACAAACTAGAAATACTCTGATACCAAATGAGAAGAACCTTATACTCACACTCAATAACAATATAAAGTACATATATTGAACTCAAATTTTGATTACACATAATTCCTTTTATGGAAGTAATAACTCCAAATCATGGGCCACTTCGATGGGACTACCTTCTTTGAGCAAGGATCACTTACTAGTATACCCCTAATATAGACTATATAACCTTATATAGGTATTTTATACCCTCCACTCCATATATACATTATTTCAATGAATGGTGCATGTCTTTAATTTTAAATATCTAATCCAATGGAAATGATTTTATTTTCTATGTATGATCTTATTAATCATATGCAACACTTTAATTTTGTACCCATTACGATGATCTTCACATTTTTGCTTTTGTCCTCCTTTGTGGAGTAGGTAAAATTTTAACACAAATATTATGCCCTTCCTATTATAAAGGAAGAGTGATTATTTCATGTAGATAGACCTCATTCAGTCTTTGGATGGACTCTTTTATTATCAACATTAATGGTTTTGTGACCTACATTTATTCACCACCTTCAACATTTATTTTGAAATAAGTAATTGTGGGATGTATGTTTAGTCCTCCTTCCTTTATCCATATTTTTAATGTACATAGATACCTTATCATATATATTGTGAGGACTCATTTATGAGAAATTATTCCGCATATTTTTTGGTGCATATTCCCATAAATTATACTTAAAAGGGATATTGGTGAAAATATTTATTTACACCACATTCAAGTTTATTTATGGTTATAATTTTAGCCTAAATTATTAATTTCCTATTGTATTAATTTTAAAATTAAAAAAATAAACCTTTAGAGTAACTGATTATAATATATCACACATTTAATTAAATAGTATTTTATCTCTCATCAACAAACTATAAAAAGGTCTTATATCTTATAATAATGTAAATTTTCCTTTCTATACATGAAGTTTTCATGGGGTAAGAAGAGAGAAAATCAATAAAAATATGAGAGATCTATTCTTGAATTTTTTTTTTATAAAAGGTTATACTTATGAATCATGAGATCTCATAACCATGATTTATTTTTTAGAATATTTTATTTTATTTTTTATATTTTTAATATAGGTTTTGGTATCTTCTTATTTTCTTTTTAATTATTATATATGCCTTGATTTTAAAATAATTTATCACATGCATTATTTTTTAATAGAGTAATGATATTGAGGTTTATCCACCACCTTCAATAATTTCAAAACATATCACATAAATATTCGGTACTTCCATGTTTTTCTTGCTTTTTTAATTTTCAAAACTTATGTACCAAAATTTCCTTATTTTATTATCTTCAAGTAAAAAATATGCCCTCATTTTTCTATCATTTTTCTTTCTAGAATTATTCTACCATCTCATCTTAGTACTCAGAATAGGTTCCAACTTTTTTTAATGTAATCTAGTTATATCTTTTGAGTTTAACTTAATTTAAATACTAAATCACCATATTTTTGCATGATTTAAACTACATAATCATAAAACAATTTAATGGATAGTTAATATTTAATTATTCTTCTTAATTTAATTCTCAATCGTTTATATAATTTAAAAAAAAAATTATTTAGGTTTTGATTATTAATCAATGAGATTTTTAATGTTTACTGTCATTTCAAAAGATTTTTTAAATTGATATTTGTTTTTGAGATTTCTAATGTTTAATACCATTTCAAAAACATTCTTTAACTTAGATTTCTTTTTTATTTTTGGGCTCACCAAAAAATATTAAATAATTTATATGTTATATTGAATTTTTGTTGAACATTTTTTTTAAATTTCATTATTAATCATTAATTTTAATAGAAATAATAATTATTTTCATGATATATGTTATGGGTAAATTCATTTTATGTGACACAAATTATGAATAAAATTATATAATAACTTGATATGATTGATAGATATTATAACTCATTAACATGTTTTCATAGAACATATAATATTATTTTAAGAATATTAATGCTTTAAATTAGTAAATTATCATGGTGTTTATAATAATTTCTTTGGTATAAAATTATAATTTTTATAATTTTTATTTTTATAAAATATTTTAAAAATATATATTAAAAGATAATTAAATTATTGAGGAAACATATTTTTCTACATAAATATAACATATATTTATGTGTAAATTTATGATATTATTTTGATTAAAGATTACTCACAAAAATATAAATGCACAAATTATTTATATTATTTATAATAGGATTTTTTAAATACAAATATTAATGCTTAAACTTTAAGAGTATGTAACACACTTTTACTAAATATAGATAAGTCGTTGAAATAATTTTTAACCATGCACTTAAATATTCATATTCTACTGAAGTGTGTTGTTATCACAACTCACACTTATACATAGTTATTTATTAATTAATTTTAATTTTTTAGTACTAACTACTATAATATTTCTCCAACATTCATTTTTATTATGAACATAGGGAAAGGTAACGATTTACATATACTAAAAATAAATGTGCACTTTGACATATACTATGATGGATGGGAACACATCAACCAATATAAATATAAATTAGAACATACATATTAGTTCATATTCCATATTCATCTTTACATGTACATTTGCTCTACAAACATATCATATGCACTCTTCTACTAGTGATAATCTAAAAATATAAATAAGAATATATTTGTTTACATTATGTCTGTGTCTAATTTATTGTAAGTGAGAATACATAATCACTAATATATTCAAATATAATAAAAATTAATTATTAAAAATTAGGTTATCAATATTTTCAATAAATATTAGAATTATCATTGAACTTGCATTTATAACTTATATTTTTAATCATTACTATTTAATATTATAAAATAAAAAATAAAATATTTTATAATAATAAACATTAAAAATTAATAAACAAATTCACTTTAAATAATTTTTTTAACAATGTCTATATTTATTTAATTTTATTATCGAAACACTTCACATTATATTAATCCAAAAAAATAATACTATTTAGGTTTTAACTTTTAATAATTCGAGATAAAATACTACCATACATGCACAAAAATATTAAATTCAAACCTTCATATGCATTGCTGCATCATATGATTTGTACGAAATAATGTCCATGAAAATATATGTCCATGTTATGCCAAATAATATTAATTGCTAAACTAGTTTTATAGTGTCTCCACAAAATTTCTAATTGTAATACCATTTGTTTGGGGAAGTGGGGGGGGTGATGTTACTCACAATATGAGGTTACAATTTAATAATATTATTTATAATATGAGGTTTTTCAAATAGTAGCTCCTAATATTTATGAGTTAATAAAAAAATTTCAAATTTAATATTTAAATATTTTTATTTTAATAAGGTGAGTTGTTATCATTTACATATAAATAAAATTAATTAAATTTTTTTATGTAGTATTAATTATTATAAGAATTTTTCAATAAGTTATTTTTTAAATAAGTATTTGAAAACTAATAAATGTTGAAGTTGATTGTATTTATTAAAGAGACATATTTATTAGATACTTAAACACAATATATATTATTTTATATGGATGTTTGTATTTAGTTAACATTATTTTTATTATATTGTATTATATATTATATTTTTTTAATTATTTTTATTATATTATATTATATTATATTATATTATATTATATTATATTATATTATATTATATTATATTATATTATATTATATATTATACCTAATGAAGAGATAACCACCATTAGATGAGATCTATTTTATCATCGTTAGATTTTCAAGTGCAATCCACCTTTAGGGAAGTGGATGGTCTCATATTTTCTATTTATCAACATTTTACTCTATATTTTTAAGTTATATATTCTATTTTTATTTGGAATAAAAAGATTAGTATTATAGCTTCACTTAATTTATTACAATTATTTTGAAAATGCCTAAGGTAGTTTATCAAAGAAAAAATACAAATTTCATGACCAAAGAAGAGATGAATAGGTTATTTAATGAGTTCTTTAATGAGGTTTTAAAGGAGATGCATATCTAAAAAATAAAGTTGGATCAAGTATTTGAAGAAGAGGAGGACAAAATCATTTGAGTAAAATTTGATTTTGATCCCCCAAATGAGGAAGATCAATAAGATGGGTATAAATAGAAAGGAAGGTGGGATTGCCTTTATTTTAACCTAAAATTGAAGATCCCATAATATGATTTTAGAGATAATATGGAGGAACATACATGTTTGATAAACATTAGATTGTCCTTTAGGGTATAAAATATTAAGAGTCAAGATGACACATTGATTTTTCCCTAAAACATTTGGATGGTGTTGCCACACCTAGGGAAAGATGGTTTATACAAATCTATAGGGATTTTTTTTTGTAATTTTATAAATATATGAATAAGAGAGCTAAAAAAAATTATGATGAGCCATATGATAACCAATTAATGCACCTATTTTATAAAAATATGTCCATGGAGGCTTATAAAAAAAATCAAGTTTTGAATTTCAAAGACAAGCTCTCTTCAAAGCTAGTGTTGAAGATCTACATGTCTGCCCTACACACTAAGATTCAAACAAAGGTATGTTTGAAACAAAATCATTTGAAAGGTCCATTGGTATAACTAAAAGAGTAAAAAAAAATAAAAAATTGTGTCCTAACAAATAAAATGGTATGAACTATTACTCATAGTTATTTTCTTTTTGATAAGAAAACCAAAGACTTTAGCTGCAAACTTGTGCTAGTGGCCATTATTTTTATTAATCGTAAAATTAAGTTGTTAAATGGGACACTCCCCATTACAAACAAAAAATAGGCATGGTATTATAACCAAAAGTAAATAGAAAAGCCTATTTATAGACTTAAAAAGAGCACTACAATAGATTACAATAAAAATACAATTAGAAAAACTTCAAAAAAGTAACACTAATGACTTGCACATGTCTACCATTCCAATATATCATTAAAATTATTATTCATGTTAGTTATCATTGTATCCATTATTTGAAGTGTTTGTGGATTATGTCTCTCATCTTCCATTCCCTTCTTCTTATTATCTATTATGCCATGGTCCATTCCATCTTTTTTATTTTTGGCCAATAATTTCAAACCTTCCATGTTTTGAATATAATTTTGCATAGAAATAATACTAAAATATATTATCATTCTCAAATTTTCCTTGAGTTTTTCATTTTCATGCTCAATCTTTGAGACCTTTTCATTCATTCTTTTCATTTCGATATTGATTTTCATCAAATTAACCTTCGTAAAATAAATGCCTTCATTCTTGTTCATATCACTCATGGTTTCATTGAGTCTAATATAATCCATTATAATTAGTGAAAAAAATCCTTATATAAATCAATTTTATCACCTATTTACTCCAACTTATGCTAGTTCTTAAGGGACTCTATAATAATATGAATATCCTTGTCCAACTTTGTTAGAAGTTACTTCATTCCTTTTGGTGATTGTATCCTTTTCCAAACTCCTTTCCTTTAGCTATTGTAGACCTTCAACAACCTAATGAAATCTATTCTCTTTTTTGGTATTGGGAAAATATTATACATTACCTTTGAAAGACTACTCATTTACCATTTCCATATCACCTGATCTTTCCAAGCCTTTAACTAGATTATCAGTGCCCAAAATATTAGGATCATCCTTCTCTAGGTTAGTAGGATTTCTAATCTACTCTCTTGTAGCTCCTTCCTTTATTTTATTCCTATTGATCTCCTAATAACTCTTTTGGAGGCCTGAATTAGATTACAAGATTTCTTCTTGGGATAAGGGGTTATATAAGAAGGATTAATTATTTTAAAAAACTTGTAGACCAAGAAAAAATAGCTTGATGTAGAGGGTACTACTTTTTCCCCTTTTTGAAATCTATAACAAAGATTTCTAATGAATTCAAAATATATAATGGAAGACTAATAGGGATTTCACATCTAAAGTATATCAAAATAGGAAAATGGTAATAATGTACTACCATGAATCTACCTTCAATAATTACATACCTCATAATCTCTTCTTCCACTTCATCATAGGGCTAAGGGAAATCTACATTGAGAAATCCTCCTTGATAATCAGTTAGTTACCCTCACTCAAGAATGTTACATTCTCCTCTTTTTTTATCTTTAATATATTTGATATACTTTGGTCCTTAAATTTAAGAACCTTAACTTGAGTATTTAGTCCCTCAAAAAATTATATAATCACATTTTTTATTTCAACCTTATGTTTATTCCAATTGTCAAAAACTTTCTTAGAGAGTTATTGATCGTAATTGTCAATGTTTTCCATGAAATTAACTAGCCCACTTTTTTGGAGGATATTTAATAACTGTACATTTTACTTGATTCTCATATCATACATTGGCTCCACACGATGCAATATGCCTCCCATTATATTTATCATAGAGCTAACCCTATTCAAAATATAAATAAA
Organism: Torreya grandis; assembly: GCA_037957365.1. NCBI lineage: Eukaryota > Viridiplantae > Streptophyta > Pinopsida > Cupressales > Taxaceae > Torreya > Torreya grandis. The sequence goes on from JARHVA010001314.1 coordinate 2,007,177, forward strand.
TAAGAGATACCTTTTAAATTACAAAAATAACTTATTATCAATAGAATTTTTGAAAATCCATATGTACATCCTTTTCAATGGCTAAGTGAACTAATTACAATAGAAAACATTACTTTCCACACATAAGTAATGATTAGTACCAATCATTTCAAAAAACTTATTTTAAAATATTAAACTATACTCCTTATGCCCATCCTTCAAAATGTACAAAACATAGATATGATAATTAATTTTAATCATAACATTAATGTATAGTAACGATCTTCTCTTTATTCATAATAACCTTGACTTCACTGGGAAATATATCATCTTTAGTCCAATTCTTAAAGAACAGAGAGATAACACCCCCATTTTTTAAAGAAATTTACCAATTGGTTGCCTTGTCTATAGATTAGTTGGAATTTAATTGAGTCAAATGAGTTTCGTAGGCACATAATTTCTTCAATAATATGACTTATATGTTGGGGATCAAACAACAATAGATTACAGTTATGAAAGCAATAAATGCAGAATTAAATCAGATAGACAAGTAACTAGAATGATAAATAGCAAGAACAAGAGATACAAGAAACCACCCTGAAAACTTGTATTAAAACTCTTTACAAAAGGAATACAATTGAAGAAACTTATTTCTTCCACACCTCTCTCAGATGCACAAGATCTCTCTCTAGATCTCTATCCCTTAAGATCTCTCTCTCTCAAGTACAATCAACTCCAACAACCTAGATTGATACAACTCTGTATTGTTCTTCTACATTCACATACAATGAACTACTACAATAATCACACTAAGCTAAGAAGATCTAATTCTACATATAGAATTAGGAAACTTGAGCATGCACTTACAACCAAAAGTTAAGCCTCTTGAACAAGGGCTCTAAAAATAGTCTTGCTAATAATAGAAACACGAACTTAAGACTAAGACTTCAACTCATCATGCAAACACTCACTTCTATCCTCAGAAATAGCATTCTAGATGCACAGGTAACCGACGCTGGTTCCTACCTGCTTGCCTATGATCGACGTTGGCCGATCCTCTGTCAACACTGGTGTCTCTTCAACTGCACTGGACTGACGTCGGTCACTCCTGACCGATGCCGATGACTGTGTAAACCTACAACTTTGATAATGCACTCATATGTGAAGCTTTTAGGCTCCACACCTTAACAATCTCCCACTTGGAGATAAAAAGTTGCACCAGTACCTATACAGCAACATCTTCTAGCTCCTCCATCTTCAACTCAATCATGAAAGCCAACAGAAGTTGAATGAAGATTCAACTTGTCCTTTGTAACTGGCTTGGTTAACATATCAGCAGGATTCCTATCTGTATGGATCTTCTCCAGCTTCAAATCACCATCTTCCAATACCTGTCATATGAAGTGGTACCTTAGCTGTATGTGCTTGGTTCTTGAATGAAAGGCTGAATTCTTAGCCAAATGGATCGCACTCTGACTGTCACTATACAATCTGCAACTCCATGCTCCCTTGCAAGTTCTTCCATGAACCATGTCATCCATATCATCTCTTTGCTAGCTTCTGTGGCTGTAATATACTCTACTTTTGTAGTTGACAAGGCAACGACCTTCTGTAACTTAGATATCTAGCTAACCACCATTCCACCTACAGTGAAAACATAACCTATAGTGCTCCTCCTGTCATCTAAATCACCTGCCATATCTGAATCTACATAACCATGTAGAGAAGTATCTGAACCTGCATAGCACAAGTGCCTATTGTTGGTTCCTCTCAGATATCTAAGGATCCACTAAACTGATTTCCAATGTTCCTTACCTGGATTGGCCATATACTTACAACTCCCACTGCTTGGGCAATATCTGGTCTAGTACACACCATTGCATACATCAAACTTCCTACTGCAAAAGAATATGGAACCTTACTCATGTACTCTACCTCATCATGTGAATTAGGACATTGTTCTTTACTCAACTTAAAATGTCCAGCCAAAGGTGTGCTTACTGGTTTAACATCCTGCATATTGAACCGTTTCAACACCTTGTCCACATAATCCTCTTGAGACAATATCAACCTGTGATTTTTCCTGTCTCTCTTAATGCTCATGCTAAGGATTTTCTTTGCTGCTCCTAAATCCTTCATAGCAAAAATTTGAGCTAATTTCACCTTAAGCTCAGAGATATCCTACATGTGTGATCCTGCAACCAGTATATGATCTACATACAACAATAGAATAATGTATCTACCATTATCCAATCTCTTAAAATACACACAATGGTCAAATTGACACCTACTGTAGCCACGCTCAGTCATAAACCTTTCAAATTTCAAATACCACTGTCTAGGAGCTTGCTTGAGGCCATACAAGATTTTCTTCAATCTGCACACTAACTTCTTACCCTTGACCTCAAATCCTTCCAGTTGTTCCATATAAATTTTCTCATCCAAATCTCCATGAAGAAATGTTATCTCAACATCTAGCTGCTCAAGATGCAAATCCTCAACAGCAACCAAAGACAATACAATCCATATAGAAGTCATTTTAACAATAGGGGCAAAAATCTCACCAAAATCAATACCTGGCTTTTGTGCAAATCCTTTCACTACCAATCTGGCCTTATATCTCATCTGTCCATTCTCACCTTCTTTCAACCTGTAGGTCCATCTATTCTTTAGTGTTCTCTTACCAACTGGAAATTCAACCAAATCCCATGTTTGGTTCTCTCTTAAGGACTCCATCTCCTCAACCATGCCACGCTCCCACTGACTCTTGGACTCCACCTGTATTACTTCTTCAAAACTCTCTGGTTCTCCACCATCAGTTAGCAATAAATAGAATAATGAAGGAGAATATCTAATCAGAGGCTTACTTACCCTTTCAAACCTCCTGATGGGTGTCTGAGACTCATTCACAATATGCTGTCCACCCAAATTCTCTGATAGTGACCGACCTCGGTCACCTCTAGACCTGTTACTGGCTGACGCTGGTTCTGCCTAATCGACGCCAGTGCCTGTCCTGCCGACATCAGTCTCTGTATGACCGACATCAGTTTCTATTCTATCGATGTCGGTTCTTATACTGCCAATGTCGATCTTTATGTTTCCCTACAAGTGATTATTTATTTTTCCCATGAGCTCATTTTGGACCATCACCTCATCCAATTCACTATTGCTCTACCCAGATTGATTTAGCTTCTTCAGTTGATCACTATACATCACTTTTGCATTGAAAACAACGTCACGGCTCCTAATTACCTTGTTAGTTCTTAGATTTCAAAATCTAAAACCAAAATCATCTGAGCCATAGCCAAGAAATGTGCACCTCATAGACTTAGCATCGAGCTTCTTTCTATTTTCCTTATCTACGTGCACAAAGGCTTCACAACCAAAAACTTTGAGAAAAGAGAGATCTACCTTTTTACCTGTCAAAGCCTCTTCTAGAATTCCACCATCTAGAGCTGTAGAGGGTCCTCTATTAATCAGGTACACTGCAGTGTCAACAGCTTCTGCCCAAAACTCTAAAGGCAAACCAGCATGCAATCTCATACATCTTGCACGCTCCATGATTGTTCTGTTCATCCTTTCAGCAATTCCATTCTACTGAGGTGTCCTTAGAACCATCCTTTGCCTATGGATTCCATGCATGTAACAATACCAGTTGAAATTATAACTGCAAAACTCTCCACCATTGTCAGATCTCAGGCACTTTAATCTTTTGCTTGTTTCATTCTCAACCATAGCTTTCCAAATCTTAAAAGTCTCAAATACATCAGATTTATTCTTAATACAGTAGATCCATACCTTTCTTGTAGCATCATCTATGAACAAAACATAGTACTGTGATCCTCTAATAGAAGCTACCTAAGTCGGTCCCCACACGTCTGTGTGAACAAGCTGCAACTTATGCTTCTTCTTTGTAGACCCAGTCTTGAGAAAACTAACCCTTTTCTATTTTCCAAATACACAGTGCTCACAAAATTCTAGATCCATGCTTTTCAGATCTAAAAGCTTACCTTTAGACTTAAGAATTGATATCCCCTTCTCACTCATGTGGCCAAGCCTTGAGTGCCACAATTTTGCATCCACATCTGAAGTAGATAATACAGAAGGATAATTGTTAGTAACACAATTACACAAATAGAGAGTACCTACTCTCTTACCTCTGGCCATAACAAGTGCACCCTTGGTCACCTTCCAAGATTCTGCTGTGAGAGTTACTGTATTTTCTCATCCCCTAACTTTCCTGCAGAAATCAAATTTCTCTTCAAGCTAGGAACATGCATAACTTCTCTCAACACTCATGTGTTGCCATTCTACATTTTCAGCTGCACTTTACCTTTGCCAATAATTTTACAGGGTTCATCATCCCCCAAATATACTATTCCAAAATCTCCATGGATATAGTCACAGAAATATTCCCTATTAGGGGTAGCATGAAAAGATGCACCAGAATCTAACACCCAAGATTCTATATTATTATGCAAAGAGAATATTAAAGCATCTTGTACCTGCAACCTTTGCTTCTTCTTTTCCTTCGTGCTGATTGTCCTCCTTAGGCTTTGACCAACAATCTCTGCTTATGTGCCCCATCTTTCCACAATTCTAGCATTGTGGCCTTCTGCCATTTCTAGATTTGGATCTGCCTTTCCCCTTAGACTTGGATCTTGATATCCCTTTCTTGCTCTTCTCTTTTTGCCTTCCCCTGCTCTCAAAACTTAAAGCATTCCCAGATGTCTCTTCTGTGCTTTTCCTATGAATTTCCTCATTCAAGATAACACTAACAACATCCTCTACTTTTAAAATATTTGATGCAGATGCAGTATTGCTAACTGCCATTACTAAGCTATGCCAGCTTTCAGACAAAGAACATAATATTAAAAGAGCTTTTATTTCATCATCAAATAGAATTTTGACTAAACTTAATTGGTTTACAATACCATGGAAATCATTCAGGTGATTAGATACAGATCCACCTTCCTGCATATGCAAATTAAATAGCTGCTTCATAAGATATACCTTATTGGAAGCTAAGGGTTTTTCATATAAATTTGCTAGAGTAGTCATCAACTCTACTATTGTTTTTGCTTGTGATAAATTAGATATCACAGTAGATGCTAGACTCAGTCTTATAGACCCCAGAGCCTTTCTATCAAGAACTTCCCATTATTCATCCTCCATGTCTGTGGGCTTCTTTGCAATCCCACCTAACGGTAAGTATAGATCCTTCTGATACAGATAGTCCTCTATCTGCATTCTGCAATGTTGATAGTTTTTTCCATTAAACTTCTCCATTCTCAGTTTACTTTCATCTACCATTGCTTCTCCCACTCAAACAGAAATCCCTGCAGAAACTCCTGTGAGCAACTTGTAATCAATACACACTACACAAATCTGAACCACCTGTTAGTGAACCTGAGCTTTGATACCAATTGTTGGATATCAAACTCTAAACCTTAAACCAAGGCTCTAATACCACTTGTTGGGGATCAACCAACAATAGATTACACTTATGAAAGTAATAAATGCAGAATTAAATCAGATAGACAAGTAACTAGAATGATAAATAGCAAGAACAAGAGATACAAGAAACCACCCTGAAAACTTGTATTAAAACTCTTTACAAAAGGAATACAATTGAAGAAACTTCTTTCTTCCACACCTCTCTCAGATGCACAAGATCTCTCTCTAGATCTCTATCCCTTAAGAGCTCTCTCTCTCAAGTACAATCAACTCTAACAACCTGGATTGATACAACTCTGTATTATTCTTCTACATTCACATACAATGAACTACTACAATAATCACACTAAGCTAAGAAGATCTAATTCTACATATAGAATTAGGAAACTTGAGCATGCACTTACAACCAACAGTTAAGCCTCTTGAACAAGGGCTCTAAAAATAGTCTTGCTAATAATATAAATGTGAACTTAAGACTAAGACTTAAACTCATCATGAAAACACTCACTTTTGTCCTCGAAAATAGCATTCTAGACGCACAGGTAACTGACGCCGATTCCTGCCTGCTTGCCTGTGACCGACATTGGCCGATCCTCTACCGATGCCGGTGTCTCTTCAACTACACTGGACCGATGTCGGCCACTCCTGACTGACACCGATGACTGTGTAAACCTGCAACTTTGATAATGCACTCATATGTGAAGCTTTTAGGCTCCACACCTTAACATTATACTATAAATGACCTTGTCATGTTATTAAAACAATGACCATTGTTATGAACTCATGTCATAAATTTTTTGTAACATGAGTATATTATCAATTAATTATCCTTGATGGAAATAAATATATTTATATTAATCAAAAGAAAAACAAATAAGGGGAATTTTGGATTTATGGCTTACCTTTACAATATGGACATGGAATTTTCTATCTCACATGAATAGGCTCCATGGATTCTAGAGATACTATGAAAATATAAAGTATTTTTTTTAGTAACTACCAAATATCCTATAACCATATAAGTAATTGTATCACATTAATGAGCTTGACCATAAAAATGTGATACTGATGATACACCCTTACAAATATTATAATTTTTAAATTTAGAGATAGAAAAAATGATTGGTAAATTCTTATAGGCTAGCATCATCATCCCTACTAAGATCTTATATGTCATTCCAATAGTATTAGCTAGGGATATATATGGGTTGTATAGACTCTATATTGATTATAGGGCCCTAAATAAAATCATAATAAAAAAATAAATTTCCAATTCCAAGGATTGATGATCTTATTGATGAGTTGCATGGGCGAATAATTTCTCAAACATAGATCTCAAATATGGATAATATCAGTTACCAATTCAAATTGAAGATGAAGATAAGTTGTAATTTAAAACATATTAGGGCCACTACCAATTTAGGGCCATGCCTTTTGGTATGACTAATGTTTGAGCCACCTTTCAAACATCAATGAACATACATTTGACAATTTTTTTATAGTTTATTTTTATATTTTTAATGGCATTTGAATTTATAATAAATAATATGCATCCCATCTTGAGTGTTTGGATGTTTTATTTGATATATTTTCCAAGGATAATTTTTATGTTGTTCTTTCTAAATTTGGATTAAAAAAACAATTAATCTTAATTAAGATAAGCTTAATTTAATAAATCAAAATAGTATAAATAACCCTTTGAAAAGTATAATGAAAGTAAAATATTGAATTTGACAAAGCAAAAAAAACTAAAATAAGACCAAATATGAATTGAAAATATAAACATAGGTTTTTTTCCCCTATATCTTAGTGTGCTAACTGATAAAAGGTGGAACATAAAAAATAAGAACAAAAGTTGCAAGGGCCTAGAAGTAGGGATTGAAACTAAAAAAGGACAAAATTGGTAAAATAAGGACATGACCGACTCCCACTACCATTCCATTTTGTTGATACTCTATTTTTATATAAAATATAAAATTAGGGCATGATCAATTCAAAAAATTTAATTTTAGTCTATATAAATTGAATTGACTTTTCAAAATATGTGTAAGACTTGAAAATGGCTTCTCAAATGTTGAAATCTTAATAGGACTAGAAATTATTAAAAACATATAAATAGAAAAAGGTGGATTATAATTGGGTTGAGATGAACCTAATCACCCCCATGATGACTAAACGTTGACTACATATCTATTATTCCAATGAGGTATATCAATGCTCAAATAATTCTCCTACTTACAGTGATTTGTGCAATTGTGTTCCTTTGACTATATAAATGCATCTATGGATAACTTGAATACTTTATCATTATTTACTTTAGGCTAGACAAACTAAGATTTTAAATTAGTTAAAAACTACTTGTAATGATCAAAATTATAATTTAGAAAATTAGGGATTTTTTCTTAGTGTGAAATTGTGTAAGTATGCCTTGATATTGAAATTACCAAGTGGTAGAATAAGTAACTTGAGTGTCCATTTATAACAATCCAAAAGGAGAAACCATGTTCTAAGAATCCTCAAATCACAAAATACAAATATAAAAGAGGATTTAAATTAAAAAATTAAACTATTAGAGGACCAAAGGACATGATAGATCCATAGGTATATATACTAAAGCCATTATTATCCACGTTGGTTTATCATATCCCTTTAGGAAAACATATGAAATTGGATCTAGGTTTGTCTGGACATATGTTTAAGGGTGTTATTTTCAATATAAACACTTCTATATGTAATATTTAATAGTTTTAAATAAAAGTAGGTCTTCTTAGGTGTTTAGGATAGGGTGAGGTGGAAAAATAGGTCCAAAATAAGTGTACAAGCTAATTAAAATGAAAAAGGGACAAAACTAACATGATCACATATTCATAAATACATTTAGGTGTCTACAATTACCTAAATTTAGTATTAAAATGAAATTACTATAGTAAATTAAGTGTTTAAGACACACTTAGCATTTGAACTAGTACTTTAATTGTGCAAAGAATTATAGTCTTTTGTAAAAAATATGAAGTAGTTACTTTGTTCTTGTAAAAAATCTTGAATTTGAAAATGTTTGAACTAATAATTTGAAATTGTTTGAGTTTGAAAAATTCTTAAACTCAAAAAAGAGATCAAGGGAGGAACACACATGTATTTTTGAAACCAATGTGTTAATTCTATAAATTTTATTAGAGGCAATGTTTTCTTGAAGCATTAGAGAATTGGTACTTCCCATGAAGCACTTGTATAAGATTGGTTCCTTAGATAAACCAATGGATAATAAGGGTTATAAATACCCAATTTAATTTTCAATTATAAACTAAATAACACCTAATGAGGGATGTAAAAAATAACTCATGTGGTCTATTGATGCACTTTTGTTGTTCCCTATGTCATTAGGGAATAAGGGGAAAGTAGAAATTCAATTTGAAGTCTTGAAGTGACTTGGGGCTTGAGTTGTTTGTATAAATATTTCTTGTAATAGAAAAAATGACAAAGATGTGATCACCACATTGAAGTCTGCAAGTAGACCTTATTGTAGGGGCAATAAATGTCTGTACATTAATATAATTCCTACCAATATTTATGAATTATCTTAATGTTTTCCAATTAATTCCCAAAATACAATTGAATAATGGATATATATGACATGATATAAATTAAAGTGATTCATGGGTAGACACAAGAGAGAGTAGGGTAGGGTAGAAAGAAGTTTCATTTAAGATGAAAGAAGACTCCAATTATGCTAACTTGTAAAGCAAATCACATGAAACTAACATTTACCAACACTAGGATAATGATAAAAGATGAATAAATGTAGTTGAATATTTTGAAGAAGGAGAATGGATATATATAACAATATACATTGCATAAATATAACCCACTTGTAGTAAATTGCATCACATATTTAGTTGCTAATGAGAGAAAACAAAGAAAGTATACTACTAAATTAGTTAACCTAGCATCAAGATCACACTAAAAAATACATATATGAGATGTAATTACCAAATTAGATTATAGAAACGAAACAAACATATGTCTAAAGCATAAAAATTCAAATGTCACAAAACCACACAAAAGAACACTACAGATAGACTATCGAGTTTTTTGGGTCTTTGCATTAATTTTTGTAACAAGTGTTTTCTAATTACAAATTAGGGGTGAACCCCTATTTATAGGGTCAAATTCCTAGAACAAGATTTTGAATAGGCCCATAGATGGCACCCAAATATAACCAAGTGGATGGAATGTTTACATTTCAAACTAATATTTTCATTTCAAGATTACAAAATATAACTAAATAGTCCTAAGGGCCTAGAGGTGGTTGTTGACTCACTTGCTATTGTTGTTTCTTTTGCTTCTTTTTTAACTCTTCCCTAGTCCATATTTTAGCACATGCCTTATAATATTTATCTATCTGAGTGAAGTGAAGGATCATAGGCCTGAATAAATTAGGCATATCCTAGATTAGCCTATCATGTTTTGTGAGTATGGGCCTTAATGCTTCTTTAATTTCCCTAACCTTCTATAGTCTATAATTGGTGATTCTAGTTTGTGAAATATTAATGGTGAGCTCATAAACTTTATATTAAAATTTTTGGCATTTATTTTTCTTTGATTTATCATCAATTTTAGATTTAGATCTAAATATTTACACCTCTTAACATGTGGTATGCCACATCAGCTCTAACTAGGTACTTGGAGGGCCTAAAAGTGACTTGGTTATTTATTTGACTTGAATCTAGACACATGGCACTCTATGATTGATCTTAGTCTCCTTAAGATGTGGATTTATATGATGAGTCATATGTTATCCACCATGAAACACCTTTTGATTCATGGAAAGATCCAGGGTAGGGCCCTCTAAATTAGTTGACTGTGGGAGTGCCACTTGTCACTCTCACAAGCAATTGGGGCATTTCTTGGATAGGTGTTTCTCTTGTGAGCCATCATAATCTTGAATATCCACACATTGCCTTTTTATTTCTCTCAAAAACCTTATGGATAATTTTCATTGACTTTTTATTAAACATGTGGATCAAATGGAGTGACACATTGATCTCAGGGGCAATTTGTTGATCTCAGATATAACCTTATGAGGCTAACACTTGACATCATCTTACGGGTCTGAGGGGAGACACGTCATCCTCACAAGATTTTAAAGGTGATCAAGTGGATCTTTAGATACAAGTAACATGGGCATGATAAGTTTTATCACTACATGGGTTTGAGAGGACACGCATTTTCCTCATGAGCTTCTCTTCATTCTTCTTCCATTTATCATTCTCAAAAGGGGATTTGACAAATGGATTCCATCAATCTTTGATCGAATGGATCTACGGGTTCCATGTGTCAATTTTAGAAGGATCTTACAAGTCATAGATAAAATAAATCAAAATCTTCCATATGTTGATTTGAAGGAAGCACATAGCATCATCTCATAGGTTTAGTGGGGACATACATCATCTTTACAGCTTTTTGGCATATTGACTTGCTTTGTACTATCAATCTTCATTTATTCAATTGAATAAGCATCATTGATTTTCATCTACTTGATTTATTGCATATCATAAATCTCCATCTAAATGATTAAACATGAATTATTGATATTTTAAGCATATGATCAAATATGGGTCATTGATTTACTTCTAATTCATCATGATTGTGACACTTTTCACCATTATGTTCAATCTCAAGATCTTTTCATATATTGACTTCATGCTCACCACTGAATCTTCATCTACATGATTGAATATGAACCATTTATCTTTTATCTTGACTTATTGATCCTAGTCTTTAATGTGGATCATCGATTGGGATTTGTATATTTGAATACACACCATCGATCTTTGATCAGGGGAACTTTGACTTATTGAACTTGGGTGATCACCTGTATGCCATTGATATATGATCTGAGCTTTTGAGATTTCACCACCCTGTAGCCTAAATTTAATTCATACCTTGAATATTAAAATCAAATAACAAAGATCTAGACATATAAATACTTAGTATAAATTTTAGACTAAAGTTTTAATGAACTAATACATTCAGTCAAAACTTAGGCTTGAGATTAGACTAAGGCTAAGATGGAATAAAGTGACCTGTCAAAAATATGAATCAATTTTAATAAGAACTTTAGGATAAAATAATTTATACTAAGGTTTTAAATGTCATTTAAACTTGGATTCAAATGGGACCAAATTAACTGACCAACTAAAGGTCAAATTAACACTGAAGCATAAATCCATGAACATGTGTTCATTTTAATGAAGATCCATTAATCCTGCAAGATGGAAACATAAGGGCCAAATCTTAGAAATATTAGATAAGATAAAATGAAGCTTATATGCTAGCATGTCAATGTAAGATAGATCAACATATGATATTCAAAAATGTACTTTGATCAATTTGAATGCCTAATTTATAGCATAATTTGAAAAATTAAGATAGGAAGGTACCCATTCTAGAAATAGGGGTAGTTTAGCATCACCAAATGGAAACCTTTGTGAGGAAACATTAAAAAATATTAGAATCCAGATCTTTTGTTTGAAGATGAATCAAAAATCAATCATCCCACTATGATTTTTAGCCACATCAAACTACTTTTTATAATAAATGAAAGTTCATAAGCTAGAAATTGAGTTTGAATCTTGTAGACCAACATACTATGTGTGTGTTTTGTAGTTCATTGACCATTGCCATTGGGTTCATGAATATTAAATTTCAAGTTTTAAGACATCAAACATGAAATTAATTAAGCATTCTTTAGATTTAAAAGATAATAATGCTTTGTTAAGTTGAGGATGGCTTGGTCATTACTCTGTTGCATGCTAACCATCCATAGCCCTAATAGAGATATCTTTCACTCCACTTTGAGCCTTAATATAATACTATCTAAGCATCCATGCCTCAATAGAAATTACCTAAATCACCATTCATGGAACATGAAGTAGTTAATGATTTCACTTCATTGGTGTATCATATTTTATTTTATACCTGCATTCATAAACTAGAATGGTTGGGAACTAGAATTAGCCAGGTGTAAGGATTGTGTCAAGACATAATAAAATGTTATTAACTCTTAGATAATGAGTTACACCTAGGTAATTCATTAGTGAATTTAGGTGACAGTACAGTGGTCTACATAGGTTCAAACTCTTATTCGACCAAATGTTCAATCATCTGAACTATATTACAACATTAATAATAACTTAAGATATTTATAATTAAACCAATTTATAATTAACCCCACCCATATTTTCTAATTTAGATCAATGCTAAAATGCCTCAAAACTTTGGGCTACCAATTTTAAGATCAATAATCCCCTCTTCCCTTTTAGGACAAGGTTTCACAAATCTAGCTAAAAGATTTCTTGTCTAAAGGACTTATTACTATGATACAACACATAAAAGAAAGCAAACAAACTGAAAGTGAGGAAGGAAAAAATAGGAAAACAAAGCATACAAATAGAAAACCAAGAAATAAAATAGAAACATAAAAAAGAAAGGAAACCTACTCTACCCCTACCTACTCAAAATCTAAACAAATCTTATATATTACTCTTGAAATAATAAGATTTCCTCTAGGATCAAATGGAAAGATATTTAATCCGTAATATAACCTTGAAACATGATGGATTATTTTTGATGTCATCATCTTGTGGATAGGACCACTAGTATGTTTATGTCTTCTGAATGATGCATCTTGGATTCCTATCTCCCTTTTCATGTATATGGACTGAAGATATGGATCTAAGATCCAATCATACTTTTCCCAAATTACTCCTTTCATCAAAAATTCTAACTCTACTTCATTTATAAACTGATCATGATATGTCTCATTCTTATTTAATGATTTTATTGGAAACTCAACTAGTAAGCTTGGATTGATGTCTTCACTAGGATCCATTTGAGGTGTTGTTTTGTGCTCTATATGCATCATTGGAGTTATTGAGGATATATTTAATAAAAGGAGTTATTAAGCACCTAAGATATGTAATACATCAGTAATTTATTCATGATGAATAGCTACAACAACTCTTTTTATAAAAAAAATCTCAATCTACATATGATGTAGGGATGGACTATCAATCTTTGCACAAAAACTATCCAAGTCATCCCAAAAGGCCTCTTCATCATGACCAACTGAAAGGACATGAAATGCACTTAAAATATTATCATTTAAAACATGTTAATCACATATTTTTTACTTTTTGATGGAGTCATATAAAATTTGCTAATCTATCAAACTTGCTTCATCTTCATCTTCTATAGAGAATGGCATCTCATTTGTCTAGTTAAGCTCCAACTCATCTTACTTTGGGATCTCCAAAATAGAATTGCCTTCTTGAAGATCTAAATCATTGGTGAAATCCTTAGATGGAACATCAATCTAATATTATACTTCATTATATACCATCTTAAGATTTTTAATTTCATTCAAAAAATCCTAGTATAAGTACTACCAATGATCATCTTCTTCAAGAATATTCCCTATTTCAGCAATGACTCTATGTGAGTTATCCTCATGGTTGCCTTTTGAAGAAAGGATAGCTTGTAATTAATCTATATCAGCTATTAAAAGTCCTTAATAAATCTATTACAACTCATCTTATTTACCTAAAAGCATTTCAATGATGATGTTATGTTGATCTTATATCGAAACCCCTTTCACATCTTTAGGAACGTCATTCATATTAGATACAACTTGTTTAATTGCTTCAAAAAGGATAGGCTCTTTATCCATAATTAGAATAGTAAATTCCTCCTCTCTCTACATTATTTCTTGAATAGATTTTCATGAAGGAAAGGATTTGGACCTTTGAGGAGGAATGACTAGAGACTAAATGATCTTTGGATTGACTTTAGCTTCTTAGCTTATACTTGAATGTCCTTCTTTCTCCATAGACTATTGTAACTTTGGAGGTTCTAAGTTGTTATCTATTTTGGGATCAAGAAGATTATCATTGTTGTTTGGTGGAGTGGACGCTATTAGCGATGGATTCTAACCTTTACTCCTTAAGGCATATTTACTTGTTTTTTAATGCTAGAAAGTGCATACCTCTTCAACATTGTCTTCAAGTTCATTCTCATATTAGATTGGAATGTCATAATTATCCACTATGAGGATATATTTAGGTACTCTATAGGCATTATTAGAGTTATCAAAGATTTTAAAATTGTTTTCGTTAGTGGGATTCATGTAGAATCCCTCCAATTAGCTCTGGATAGCTTCAAAAGCATGGCATAACTCCACATAGTCCATCTCTCCATGTCTAGCAATGTCATGCACTTGACACCAATTAGGCAAGGCCATCTCACAAATGTTAATCTTAGGCAATTTATTCAAAGGGGGCTCACTATTATTATTAGACCTATTGAAAGGTATTTTGTACCTTTAGAAATTATAATTCTTGTTAGAACTCTTAGTAGTATTTTCCATCTACTTTTGGATATCTAAAAAATAATTATCAATCCTTTGGATAGTTCTTTGAATGGATTCCAAATCTCCCATTGGAGGCTTTGAGTTCTTGGTCTAGGTAGTAGCTTGGACATTAGTATTGTTGATAGGAACCATTATTTGACTATTTTGGGGATGAGCTCCAATATTATATTCATTAAAGAATCCAAGTTGATGGTTAGGTGTAGCATGACTCAGAGACAACTAGTTGAGGACTGGAAATTGATTCAATACATTTTAGTTTTGGTTCATGTTGGGAATAAAATTCAAAGTAAGGCATGGTAGGATTAAAGTAGGGAATAAAAAAAGTAGGTTTCCCTTATGGGTGCATTTTCTCATATGTGTGTATTGTTTTATTATACGCTAGAGGTAATTTTTTAATGCCCACAACTCTTCTTAAGAAGACCACTATCATTAGATCTAAAGCATTCTTATATATTTCTAAAGTTAAATCATCTATTAGCTTATATGGTGGGTAAATCAGGGTGTACATCTTCTATAACCTAGTATTGAAGGTTATGATTGGTTCCTTTGGGTCCCTCTTTAGGGTGGTAAACCATTGGTACATAATTTCTAGACTAATTACCCTACCAAACTGATCAATAAAGGTATCATCAAACTGAGTCCATCTTGTGATGGAATGTTTGGGTAGATTAAGGAAGCAATCATAAGCTGCATATCTAAAAGTGAAGGGGAAGATGATACAAGCCACACCCTCATGAATTATGTTAATGAGCCTTAAATATGATTTAAAAGACTTTATATGTTCCTTAGTAGTCACTCTATCAGTGGGGGGTGAAGAGAGGTAGGTATTTCTCTAGATTTCTATGCAAATCATGAACAACTATAGGGATCTTGATGGGTAAACTAGATAACCATGACATGAATGGCATAAGGGGTTGTAAATTCTAGTTTAATAGAAAATTGGGCTGAGTCCTAGAATTTCTACATTTTCCTTTGTCTATTCTTACTTTTGTATGGGTTTCTAGAGATGCTAAAGGGATTCTAGGTTCAACCTAGTTTGAATCCTAGGTAACTCTAAGATGTAGGATGGGTGATAAGAGTAAAATAACTCTAAAGATAGACTCTACAAATGCTAAAACCATAAATATATATGAATCTAACATAGAAAATATTAGATCAAGTATCTTTACTTTGATCTTTAAATATATAAACTCAAAAATTTCAAATTTCTCAAAACTTGCACAAATTTTTGTTAGCTTTGCACTCAAACCTATAAAGATCAGTGTTAAATTAAAATTTTGAAGAAAACCCATGTCTATTCACCAATAAAAGAGTGTTAGAGTGATTTAAAATTCTTTAATGTAAAAAATTATGCAAAGATTTACTTAAATCCAAATGAAACAAAATAATTAAGTCCTTAAATGTTTAGATCTAGTATGAGTAATGTCTTAGAGAATGATCTTTGCATAATTATCCATATTATTTAACAAATTATATCAAAATTTGTAAATATTACCAAAATAACCTATAATATGTGTAATGAACATAGTATTCGACCTATCTTTGCACTAATTTTAGCCAAGATCTAGATTATTATACCGAAATTGCATAAATGAACACTAATTTGATGAAATATTTCAAATAATGCAAAGATTTATGTAAATAATGTAGATCTTTAGGGTTATTTTATAGTATTCATATACTTTAAAATAATTAAACAAGTGTATAATGAAGTACATTTAAAATTCATCAAAGATATGTGAAAATAGTCGCATAGGGTCCTCCTAATGTCAGCTCTTCCCTCCTTATTGATGCACTTTTGGTGCTCCCTATGTCACTAAGGAGAAAGGGGAAAATACATACTCAATTTAAAGTCTTAGAGTAAATTTGGGCTTTATTTTTATACAAATATTGCTTAAAATAACAAAAATGGAAAAGATGTGATCACTACATTGAAGTCTAAAAGTAGACCCTTCTGTAGGAACAACAAATGTGTGTGTACTGACACAATTCCTGCCAATCTTTGTGATTTATCTTAATTTTTTGCTAATTAATTCCAAAAATACAAATAAAAAATGGATATATACAACATGATCTCAACTAAGGTGATTCATGGGTAGATCCAAGAGAGAGTAGGGTAGGGTAGAAATAAAATATGCTTAAGATGAAAGAAGATGCCAATTCTACTAACTTGTAAAACAAATCACATGAAACTAACATTTACCAATCCTATCATAATGCTCAAATATGAATAAATGTAGTTGAATCTTTTGAGGAAGGAGAATATATATATATATATATATATATATATATATATATATATATATATATATATATATATATATATATATATATATATATATATATATATATATATATATATATATATAAACATACATTGCATAAATATAGCCCACTTGTATTAAATTACACAACACATTTAGTTGCTAATGAGAGAAAACAAATCAAGTATACTACTAAATTAGTCAGCCTAATGTTAAGCTCAAACTAGAAAATGCATATATGAGATGTAATTTCCAAATTAAATTGAATAAAGGAAACAAATAGATGTCTAAAACATGAGAATTCAAATTTCATAAAACCACACAAAATAACATTGCAGACAAACATTCAAATTGTTTGGCTCTTTGCATTAATTTTTGCAACAAGTGTTTTCTAATTACAAATGAGGATTGGACTCCTATTTATAGGATCAAATTCCTAGAACAATATTTTTGATGGACCCATATATGGAACCTAAATATAACTAAGTGGATGGAATGTTTAAATTTCAAAGGAATATTCTCATTTCAAGATTACAAAATAGAACTAAATATTCTTAATGGCCTAAAGGTGGCTGCTGACTCACTTTCTATTATTGTTGCTTTTAATTATTTTTTGGCCTCCTCCCTAGTCCATATTTTAGCACATGCCTAGTAATATTTATCTATCTAAGAAAATTCAAGGATCATGGACCTAAATAAATTAGGTATGTCCTAGATTATCCTACCATGCTCTATGAGTATGGGCCTTAATGCCTCTTCAATTGCCTCAACCTTTTGTAGTCTTTAGTTGGCAATTCTAGTTTATGAAACATTAATGGTGAGCTTTTCACCTTTATATTCAAATATTAGAACTAATTTTTCTCTAATTCACCATAAATTTCATCTCTAAAAATAAATATTTCCACCTCTTGACATGTGGCATGCCACAATAGCTCCACTTGGGTACTTGTGGGGCCTAAAAGTGACTTGGTTGTTTAGTTAGCTAGAATTCAGACACATGACATTCTTTAATTTATCTCAAGCTCCATAGGATGTGGTTTTATGTGATGAATCATATGTTACCTACCATGCATTAAATTTTGATTCATAGTGAGATCCAAGTTAGGGCCCTCTAATTTGGTTGGTTTTGGGAGTGACACTTGCTGCTCTTGTAAGCAATTAGGGCCTTATATGGACATGTGTCTCTCTTGTAGGCCATCACAATGTTTCCTAGACATGAATCACCTTTTGATTACTCTAATAAATCGTATGTATATCTATTAGTGAATTTTTACTAAATGTATGGCTCAAATGGAACCATGCATCACTCTTGGAGGCAATCTATTGATCTTAGATGTAGCCTTACAGGTCTAACACTTAACATCATCTCGCATGTCCAAAGAGACATGCATCATCCTTGAGATATTTTGTAGGTGATCAAGTGGATATTTATATAAAAATAGTGTGGGCATGACACATGTTATCATTATGTAGGTTTGAAGGGACATGCATCATATTTATGATATTCTTTTTGTTATTCTACCACTTGTCATTCTTGAAAGGGGCTCAGACAACTAGATACCATTGATCTTTGATTGAATGGCTTTGGGGTTTATACATGTCAATCTTGGAAGGATATCACAAGTCTTAGATTTGATAGCTTAGGAGCTTCTACATGTTGATCCAAAGTAATCACGTGGCATCATCTTATAGGTTTGGTGGGGACATGGATCATTTTTATGGGCTCTTTAACATATTGACTTACTTTGTACTATTAATCTTTATCTACTCAATTAAATGCACACCATTGATTTTCATCCACTCAATTGAATGTATGCCATCGATATCCATTTGAATGATCAAATGCACATCATTGATCCTTTAAGCATATGATCAAATATAGGCCATTGATATACTTCTAATTCACCATGATTATGACATTTCCCACCATCACATTCATTCTCAGGATCTTTTGACATATTGACTTCATGATCACCATTCAATCTCTATTTGCATGATTGAACATGTGTTGTTGATCTTTGATCTTAACTTATTGACCCTAGTCTTTAACATGAATCATTGATAAGGATTTATATGTTTGAATATGCACCATTGATCTTTGATCTGAGAAACATTGACTTATTGACCTCAAGTGATCACCTGCATGCCATTGATTTATGATCTGAGCTTTTGATATTTTTCCACTTGATAACACTACATTTAATTCATACATGTGAACAATAAAATCAAATAATAAAGGTTGAAATGTATAAAAACTTAGTATAAATTTTAAATTTTTAATGAACTAATAAATTTGATCAAAACTTAGGCTTAAAATTAGACTAAGGTTAAGATGGAATAAAGTGACCCATCAAAAATATGAATCCATTTTAATAAGAAATTCAGGCTAAAATAATTTAGACTAAGGTTTTTAATGTGATTTAAACTAGGATTCAAATGGGACCATATTAATTGACCAACTAAAGGTCAAATTAACACTGAAGCATAAATCCATGAACATGTGTTCTTTCTAATAAAGACCCATTAATCCTAAAAGATGGAAACACATGGGCCAAATGTTATAAATACTAGATAAGATCAAATGAATCTTATATTCTAGCATGTCAATGTAAGCTAGATCAATATATGATATTTAATAATGTACTCTAATCAATTTGAATGCCTAATTTATAGCATAATTTGAAAAATTAAGATATGAGGGTCCTCATTCTGGGAATAGGGGGTAGTTGAGCATCAACATGGTCTTTATAATCCCATGACATAAAATGATTTGAAATATCAAATGTATTTGTAAACATAATGTTATGGGAACTAAACTTCTAATTCATGCATTACGGACTTAAAATAAATCAACCATTACATATCACTTGTATATTCAAATGTAAGTTTATTATTGAATGCATGATAAAAATAGAATATAGTACACCTTGGATCCTACCATTTCCTCCACTTAGAAAATAATATTTAAAAATTTGAAAAATAAAATAGTGTGCATGAATCCATATCATGCCCCCATTGATAAAGGTACAATTTGTAATTATATATATATATATATATATATATATATATATATATATATATATATATATATATATGTCAGTTTTAAATTTTATTTTAAACTTGTGCACTAACTTGTATCACATACTCAAAAATATATGACTTTGTACTTTGATCTTGTAATTTGAGTTCATGAGCATGACATATGGCCCCATAATATATGTCAAAAACTAAATTTTGAACCATTTTACAACCTTTGGAATGGTATTATATAACAAAACTATTTTTTTATTTTGAAAGGTCTATCTCATGTATGAAAATATCACTTAAATGCCCTCTTTTTGAGGTGAGTAAATTGATCCTAAAATTCACTCTTCTCAAAAGAAAAGTTAATTGTAACATGTATTAAGATGTAATCATTATGTAATGTAGCATATGTGAAAATTATGTTAGCATAATAAGATATGTATCATTTGAATTATAGATGTAACATATGATGTAAGGCTTATATAAAATGTATCAATGTATCTCATAGTAATTGAGAGTTAATTTAATATCCTATGTGTTAGCTAGTGCATGATATAGATCATGGAATTCATCAAAATTAACACAAGATGTAACATATGAAGTATAGATGTAACATGTGAAAATTATGTTAGCATAATAATATATGTATCATTTGAATCATAGATGTAACATATGATGTAAGGCTTATATAAAATGTATCAGTGTATCTCATAGCAATTGAATGTTAAGTTAATATCCTATGTTTTAGCTAGTGCATGATATAGTTCATGGATTTCATCAAAATTAAAACCACACAAATAAGAATAATTCATACAATAAGGCCAAGGGTTACATGAAAGGAACATGTCCAAATGTCACCAAATGAAATATTGTCTACACAAGGGCAATGCCCAATATAAAAACACATAAATAATGTTACAAAGAAGGGACATGTTCTATTATCACACACTACATAGGGCCAAGGGAGAAAATCAAATGGACATGTTTAAATGTATCACATTCCAAAAGAGATATCAGGGAGGTGTCTAAACATTTTTTTACACAAGGGCCAAGGGCCACACATAATAGACAAGAAATGTCTAATCTATAATGTAAATGTAATAACATTGATGAAATATAGAAATAAAAATGTGTTGTACCCAACATACCCTCATTTTTTTAATCAGAGTAAGGATCCACTATCTTTTAAAATTGACCTCTACCTCTATTTCAAAGGTCCTTCAAAAGGAAAGGCCTTGCATATTATGATAAAATTAGTACTTGGAAAACATATGATTGTACCTTTTTGTATTTTAGGACTAACCTACTAATGATTTTTAGAAGCTATGTATATACGAGTTTCAGTTCATCTTCTTTAGAAAAATTTCATGGTGGAATGAATTAGTACAAATTGGTCTTTTTGAAATTCTATTTAGAAATTTCATCTTATGAACTCTTTTAACGTGATTTGGTCTTCGTAGTTGTGTTCGATGATATTCTTCTACAATTTTTCTCAATGAATCCCACCAATACATTTCAGGTCTTTCATAAAAACATTCAACAATTTTCTTTGGCACTCTATATTTCACTTACCCTATAGGAATTTATTCTTTGGTGTTTTACTTTCGATAATTTTTTTGGAAAAAAAATATTTAGGATTTTAAGGATAGGACTTTGAAGTTGTATTCACCAGGTATTATAACTATTTTAACTTACTCTTTGGCCACTAATATTTAAGAAATAGGTCTATAATGAAATTAATTATACATTCACAAAAAATGATTTTATATTACACAAAATAAGAAAATATGATAGATTACATAGCGATAATTGATAACATAACATAATTTTAGATAATATAGCAAAGCCACTTCAAGGGGGCAACCTCCATAAAAATGCACTAATAGTAGAATACTTCACATTATAATTAAATACTAACCACTACATAATATATATAGTCTACTTATCCAAGGTTATTCCATAGGATAACCTATATAAGAACATAGAGAAATGTAAAAAATAAATACAAGAGGTATGTAAGCCACAAGTCAGCCACACATCCCTAGACACACCAATGGTTAAGGGCATAAAAATCCCTTCCCCTTAAAAATAATGTTGTCTTAAATGTTTTGGAAATTTTAGATGCTACTAAAAAAATGCTTCATCCTCCCAAGTGGCATCTTCACATGATAGATTCTTCTATTTGATCAGGTATTCTATAATTGCTCTAGAACATAGTTGCTTAGTGCACCATTTAAGGATCACCTCAGGATCAAGAATAACTCTACCTTCCTCATCAATTTTTGTAATTATGTTTAAATGGTAACTATATGTCTAATGAATTTATTTAGGCATGATACATGAAATACTAGATGTATGCGATTAGATGAAGGAAAATCTAACTTGTAGGCCACATTGCCAATTTTCTGCAACATTTGATAAGGCCCATAATACTTAGGGGACAACTTGTTATCCTTTTTTTGTTTCTTCAATGACATATATTTATATGGTTATAATTGAACAAAGACTCAATCAACAATGATAAAATTCCTCTCACTTCTATGTTGATCTACCTGTTTCTTCATGTGATTTTGGGCCATAGCTAAATTTTCAAACAAACCTGCAAGGATGTCCTATTGATGGTGAATATGTTATTCAAATGCATGACCCTTAGGATGGACCTTCAAGGTTGAAGTCATGGATGGAGGGTGGTATCCATATATTTCCATAAAAGGAGACATTTTGGAATAACTATAAATATAAGTATTATACCACCATTCAATAAGTGGCAACCAATGAACCCATTTATCTTATTTATAAGAAATAAAATAATATAGATATCCTTCCAAACATTTGTTGAATACCTTAATTTTTCCATTAGATTGAGGATGCTAGGATGAACTATGGGCCAATTGAGTGCCTAAACATGTAAATAACTTAGTCCAAAAATTTCTAGTAAAAATGGGATCTCTATCACTAACAATCATCTTAGGGGTCCTATGTAGTTTCTAAACTATATTGAGAAAAGCATATGATACTATACTAGCAAAAAATGGTTGGGATAATGAACAAAAATGAGCATACTTATTGAGAAAATCTACAACAACCATGATAAAATTTTGACCATCAGATCTTGGTAACCCTATAATGAAATCTATAGATACCTCTTCCCAATGTTGGCTAAAGATAGATAAAGGTTGTAAAAGACCTAGAGTTTTGATGGTTTTACCTTTATTTTATTGATAGATCATACATTTAGCCACATATTTATAGACATACCCCTTGAGACCTTCCTAAAAAAAATATTTCTTGATCTTGTGATAGGTTTTCAAGAATCCTGAATGACCCCCAATGGGAGTTGCATGAAGTTATTGAAGGATTTTTTGTTTAAGAAGAGAATTATTACATATGTACAATCTATTTTTATACCATAATACATTACCTTTCTATGTGAATTTTTCAAATCCATCTAAACCTTGCTGAAGATTTTGAATCAAATCATGCGAAGTACTATCATGTTCCCATTTTGATCATGCTTCCTCTAGCCAATCTACCTACAAAATGGTTATGGCACATAACAATGCCTCAACTGATTCATATTTTTTGGATAGTGCATCTACCACCACATTGTCCTTGTCCTTTTTTTAGACTATTTCAAAATCATTGCCTAACATATTAGCTACCCATTTTTTTTTTGTTATTAAGATGACAAATTTTATTCTAAAAAATATTTAAGACTATCATGATCAATTTTTACCTGAAAGTGATGACCCATAAAATAAGGTCTCCATTTTTTGACTGCATAAAATGGCCATCATTTATTTATCATAGATGGTCTTGTGTTTATTTTTACCCTTGAGTTGATAAATTTAAAATTCTAGTGGTCTACCTTATTGCATGAGTATATCACCCATACCTTACCCAGATACATCACATTCAACCACAAAAGTCTTAGAAAAATTAGGAGTGGCCAATATTGGAGTAGTGCACATAGCCAATTTCAATTGTTCAAATGCTTGGATAGCTGCATCAATCCACTAAAAGGAGTCTTTATTTGATAAAGAGGTAAGTGGAGCTATAATACTACCATAATTTTTGATAAATCTATGATAATAACTAGTAAGCCCCAAAAATCCTTGAAGTTGCTTGAGTGTCTCAGGAATTGGCCAATCCACCATTGCTTGGATTTTTTAGGATCCATTTTCATTCCTTGATAAGACACAAAATGACCCAAATATTCAACCTCACTAGCCCCAAAAGTACATTTGGAAGGTTTAGCATATAATTGATTTTGCTCCAAAATGGAGAGTACCTATTTCATATGTTGCAAATGGTCTACCCAATTTTTACTATAATTGAGGATATCATAAAAGAATACCAAAACAAATTTCCTCAAAAATGGCTAAAAAATAATATTCATCAAACTCTAAAATGTAGATGGTGCATTTGTTAGGCCAAAAAATCATAATGGCCCTCATGAGTCTTGAAAGTGGTTTTGGGTATGTCTTCAACATGTATCCTAATTTTATGATACCCAAAACACAAATATAACTTGGTAAAATAAAGAGCACCATTCAATTCATCTAGAAAATCATCAATGATAGGAATTGGAAACTTATCTTTGATAGTGTACTTGTTGAGTTCTTTGTAGTCAGGGCACATCCTCAAAGTGTCATCTTTCTTTCTCACCATGACAACTAGTGAAGAGTATTCACTTTGGCTATGGAAAATGATTCCTACATCCAAAATCTCTTGTACCATATTTTAAATTCAGTTTTTGTGCATAGGGATACATGTATGACCTGATGTTAGGTGGTGTACTACTAGGAATAAGTGTGATAGAATGATCATGTATTCAACTAGGTGGAAGTCCTTTTGGCATGTCTCTAAAATAATGGAATGAGAATCAATTATTTATTGTAGATCATGAGGTGGAGATGGATGAATTGGTTGTACTTCTAGAGAAAACAAGTGAGCTACAAATCCCTCAGCACCCTTATAGAGAATCTTTGTCATTTGATGGGAGCTAACAATTTGGGGAGAGTTATCATTTAATCCTGTTAGCTAAAATGTCCTTTCTTCAGAATGAAAACACATAAATAATTCTTAAAAATTCATCTCAATAGTGCCTAAAGTGGTAAGCCACAAGACTCTTAGAACAATATCAGCTCCACCCATCAGAATAGAAAATATAGGAGAGTCTAATAATTAGTCTCTCATGGATAACTTAATACTATGAAATTTTCTTGAATAGTTGACAATACCACCATCTAAAATCATAACCTGTAATTTTTGAGCTAGATAAATGAAATAGTTCAGATGACTAGCCAACTTACTATGGATGAAGTTGTGTGTGCTCCTAGAATAAATCAAGATAGTGACCTTTTATTTCTTAAAGAAACCCATCAACTTAAGAGTTTGGGGAGTACTAATACTTGACAGGGTATGGCATGAAAGAGTAGGTTGAGATTCTTTAGGTTCTTCCTAAGGAAATTTTGCATCCACATCATGTACTTTTACATCATCTTTATCATCATTAACACCTTCAATGTAAAATAGCTTCTTTTTAGCATAATGATGGTCTTTGCTCCATTTGATATCACAACCATAAAATAACCCTTTGGCTCACTTCTCCTCAATTTGTCATTGTGTTAATTTGGTGGGTTATGGAAATGATGGTACTAGAAAATTGTGATCGTGACCGGTAGTGAAAGTTTTCTTTTTGACCATCTCTTTTTCTTCTATCATGCATGCATTAGGGATAAATTCTAATATATATGCTGGGATAAACATTCAAAACTAGTATTGGATGATATCTTTGAGGCTACCCAAAAATAGATCCATCAAAATTCTCTTAGTGATATTTTCCACCTATAAAGAGAGATTCTAAAATTGATGAATATAATCCTTCACAGGTCCTATTTGTCATATCTTGGTTAATTAGCTAAAATAGTTCTTAGAGACATTATTCTAATAATGAGCTATCAAATCCTTAGTAAAAATAGTCTATGTAATAGGATCACCATTCTTTTTATTTTGAGCACATAACCAATCATACCAAATGAATTAATTAGGTTTCATATATAGGGATGTCACCATCACCCTCACAGAACTAGGGGTTTCATGTAACTCAAATAAATTCTTAATTTGGTTAATTCAAGTGAGAGGATCCTTACCATCAAACTTATGCATGTCCACTTTTGGCAACATTGGTTTCATACCAGCATGGGAGTTATTAAGAGGAGGATTTGAATGCTAAAGTGAAAGGTTGTTAGGCTAAAATTGAGATGTAAGGGCAGACAATTACATAGTGATATACTGTAATTCATTATGAACTCCATCAATCTCTTTCTACATCCTTGAAACATCATCTTGGACTGCAACAAAGTCATCATGCCTCATCAAGATTTTTATCTCTTCTTAAAGCTAAGAAATCATTAGATCTAAAGTTCTAGATTCCATGTCATCGATAGAAGGAATCTTAGGAGTTTTTGGTGCCCCTTTTCTTCCTTGAGTTGAAGGACCTACCATAAATAAATCCTAAGAGGGTTTTGACCTTGAAAAAAAAGTGTACCAAGAAATGGTACCATTATGATCACCTTGTCAAGTGAATCCAATGATTACCTTTACACACTAGAGTAAAATTTTTACTATCAAAAAAGTGTACCGATAGAATATAATGTTGTGATCATCTCATCGAGATAAATCCAATGACTGCAAGTGTGCAAGGGGAAAAAATTTTCTAGACTATTTTTTAAAATATTTTTTTCAAAAAAGTGTTTTAAGTAATACTATGCCGACAAAAAAAAATTCTTCTTGGATTGCAAGTTATGTTTTTTTGCTTTCACTACTCCTAGAAGCCACACCTGACTAGATTAAAAAAAAACATAGTAGTAAACTTTCCAAAATTAAAGATCTGATACCACTTGTAATGAAATTACTGAGATATTTGCATTAAATGATTTTATATTATGTAAAATAAGAAAATTTGAGATATTACACAATGATAATTGATAGAAAAATAGAATATTAGATAATATATCAAAGCCACTTCAAGGGGGTAACATCCATAACAATGAACTAATAGTAGAATACTTCACATGATGATTAAAGACTAACCACTACCTCCTATATATAGTCTACTTAGCCAAGGTTATTTCATAGGCTAACCTATCTAAGAACATAGAGAAATGTAACAAGTAAATAAAATAAGTGTGTAAGCCATAAGTCAACTACACATATCCCTAGATACACTAATGGATAAGGGAATAAAAAGGTCACTAAATTTTGCACTATAGTTTATCTAAGTCTTTAGTTAGATTTTTTTTGATAGTTTTGCTTAGCAAGTTCCTGTGACATATCTAGCAGCAATTTTGTTCAGTGGAAGATTTATGAATGCTTTTGTCTTCATGGGATATCTTTGGCATAAATCCCTTAGCAAATTTATATGATACATTTAGGTCTCTAACAAAAATGTTTGATGATTTTTCTTAGCAAATCCCTTTGACATTTAGGTCTTCAACAATTTTGTTTGGTGGAAGAGTTTTGACTAATTAGGTCTTTACGAAAAGTGTTATGAAATTTTGCTCATGATACTCACCTACCTCACATATATTTTTTTACCCAAACTACTGACTTATGAATACCGAAAGATTCATTGCTTGGTAATCTAGATTTGAACAAATGATGACAAGACACTTGGAAAAGGGTAATGATATGGCAATCCTACTAAACACCAGGGATTTTTACATGACATACCTTTTTAAATGAGGTGGCAAAGTTTTAATTAAACAAAAAAATTGAAGTTATATACATTAGACATTAATGGATCAAAAACTATAAATCAGTATCAAATATATATTAAATTAGTTCAAATGACAATGTGATCATTTGATCAAACACTAACTTATGAACTCTCTTACTCTCTTATGATTGAGCGCAAGCCACCAGTGTCTTCAACTTAATAGAATACTAAATAAAGCTGAGTAATTAAATAGGTTGATGTCATACTCTCTTACTCTATGTTGTGGGATGACATAAAATAGGTTGATGTCCACATGCATGAGGAAAAATTATCTCTATACCAATGCTAATTGGACATATACCTCCTCCCTCTCAAGAGATAAGGGCTAAATTTTATAGTTGTGAAGCTAGAAATCATGCCCTATATTGACCACTTGCAATATTCATTCTTCACATGGAAGATATCTAGACGAGTATACCTACATCATATCAAACATAAGATGATCACAACATACATCTATGATGACACATTTTAAAGATACTTCTCCCTTATTGTTACATATAACACCTATGATTTATATAGGGTAGTGGTATGGAACAAGGATAAGTCTATTGAGAAGGCACTTAATATTTGGATGATCCCTAGGGAGATAATCAACTTGAAAGACAAACAATGCAACCCAATAACAAAATTTAGAATGGGAATTAGGATTGAGATGTCCTTGTTGAATAGGTTATTTGGATAACTAACCATAAAATTACTCCAATTAGTATGAGTTCTGCTATTGGATATGTTGAGGACATCAAAATTAACTTTTGTTCTAGGAGAAGTGATTGGAGTAAGCTTATGAGAGCAATTTTTTCATAAAAGTTAAGAGGACTCTAGGAGGTCACTTTTAGATGATTTATTAATTTCTCAATGTAGTCCTAGGGATGATATACATCCATAATGTCTCACTCTAGATCCCCCCTACAGATTACATAAAGAATAGTATTTTCTAATCTTACTCCTTCATGCACATCTATTTGTACACTTGTAATATTGTGAGAATCATCGAGGATGTTTACCCATAGGTATGGAGGGTCATACATGAATACCCTTACTTAGGATATCAAATAGTATCATAGATACACTATTGGTCATGGGAGATCACTAGCTATATGATAATCATGGTATTGGCCATAAGGTTAGACCTTTACAGCTACCCAAGAATGTCCCAGACAAGTTAGTAGACTAGGAGATAGCCTACCAATTATGTGGGGCACTAATGAGGACATACACAATAATAATAAATCCTACCTTCATAGTTCTCACTTAATGATTAGAAAAATGTGTTATAGTAATCATAAACACTTTTATGAGGTGGGGAAGTACATGGAGTATTATTCTTTGGCCTCATTGCCATACAGGGACTGAGATCCCCATGGACATCTTCAAAACCATATCAAGGTAGCGAGAATAAAGTATCAACATGATACTTATAATCATGATTTATTGTTCTTCAACACTAATAATGATGATCAAGTTTTGGAGAGGGCACAATCAATTCAGATGAAGGACCTTCTAAATATTATTCAAGGATATCCTTCCCTTTCTATAAAGGAGGCATGAAATAGACTCCCACTAGATGAATGATGGGATACATCTAAATTTTAAACTATCCAAATTACTCAACCAATAAGACAACAAGGTAAATCCTCCCAGGCATACACTATGGCACTTAAGGTAGTGAATAAAAAACTAGGGTTACTAGATATTTCACTAGGGGGAAAGCAAAATGAGCCAAGTTCTTTGGATCCCTCAGATTTAGAGGGCCTTACCCAAGGTAATATTTCATCAACTCCAAAGGTTCATGTTATGGTTACCTTAAACACATAAATATATTATTATACATCTCTAAATACAATCATCTATAACACAAGGAATCCAAGCCCTCAATCCCTTCCACAGAGCCCATCCATGGAACGACCATTGGTGAAGATATCTACACAAGAGGTAGTTAGAGAAAATATTTCTAATGAGGATGTAGAATTATAAAAAGTAAAAGTCTTGAGCCTCCAAGAAATCAATGGGAAAGGCACCATTGCATCATTAAACATTAGGTGAGACCACACCCTCTCCCATTTCCATTATCCTTATTGTTTCATATGTTCTTCATTCTATCACTAGTTCATTTATTCCTAATACATTCACCACTCCTAGCCCCTTCCTCTCTTAGTTCCTAAGATGTAGGGTGATCCTATTTATCCTATTGTTTAGCTAACTCTATTAGTACAAAAGGTAGAGGATCCCTCCTCTACCCTTATAGTTCCTACTTCTTCAATTGTTATTCCTCCAATTTCTCCTCCCACATCCACTCCTACTATCCCTCTAGCTGTTCCTTCCATTACTACTCTACCCACCACAAAAATAAATAATAAATCCATAAATAATGTAAGGGGAGTAGTAGTAACTCCACAATTAAATGTTTCATCTACACAATTAATTTTGATAATTCCCCCTCCTAATCATTCTCAAGAAACCACTATTATAACCACTAAGAAGGCTAAGAATAAGAAAAGTCTAGTATACATAGTCCATCTACTACCACAATATGGTGGAGTGTACTGGTCCAAGATCATATGGCCTTCACTCCCTGATCCCTTCCTAGAGGAAACTCTAAATCAAACACCAAGTGATATAATGGGTGATACTACAACCTTAGACACTCAACCTATTGACCTAGCCCAACTAGTCTTCTTATAGTAAGCAACAAACATGTAGTCAGGGTCCTTTAAAAGGCCTTATCTTGTGATTACCGAATTACCCACTGTGAGTACATTTTTTGAAAAATCCATAGGAAGTGTTTTATTATTTTTTGGAATCTATTGTGTAGTTATTAAATAATAAGAGGTCTTTAGTATGATAAAAAATCTAGTTTAATATGGTAAAATATATATTTTTATCAAGTAAATTACATGAGGAAGAGAAATAAATTTATCAAAAAATGGGCTGAAATGGATGATTCAATAGCAATAAATTAAGATGCAGGACTGAGACACTATCTAGAATCTGGATCTAGCTTTCATTTTATGATTGGATAGGAGCACTAAAAGTGGACAAGAGTGGAACTAGTGTTGTATTATACCTATATCACTATTGTATTAAGGATCTAAGCTTTATATTTTTTGTTTGTTAGGTTAGTGTGAGCTTTCATACCAAATTTTGGAGGCTAGAAGTCAAAAAAACTCATTATATGTCAATTTTAATCTCCAAAACCCTATATTCATCTACACACATGAAAAAAATAAACACATCAAAAGAAAAAGAGGGAAAATTGGGTTAGGGGAAGATTGATACATGATCTAGAACCCCTGCTATCTTGATCACTGCCTACATTAACCCTCAAGCTAGGGTCTCAAATCCAATGTAGTTCTCCCTTAAGGAATGTACATAATCAATGCACACGATAGATGTAAGAATGACTTTTGTCTAGGTCCTTCATTGATCAAGCATGTAAGTATATGTGTGATATAGAATACTGAGCTATAATATTGACTAATTTTTATTATGTCTAATGTGCCAAATTAGTAAGTGCTATATATACATTGCCTTGTGTAGTCCTTTATATATGAAACTATTTGTTTTAAATTTTTGAGATTTATTCACATTATCTGACATAAAAATTCTAAATAAAACTTAAGGGAGGGGATAAAAAGGCTTTAGGACCCGTTAAGTAAGAAAAAATAATTGTTGGACAATAGCACCAAAAAGGACAGGAGCACTGAGAGCTATAGTCCTATAGAATTCTATTGTCTGGGACTTAAAAAAATAGGTTGGAACTAACATAGACTAGGTCTAGGAGTTCCTTTAAGTATAGGTCAATTAGTTGAGATAATAAAGAGGTGATAAAATCAATAAACAAGACCAAAATATGTAAAGCAAGGACATGGCTAATGTGAACAAGGCTCATATTCTCCAGTTAGAGTCTCATATGAAAGGACTATGAAAAGACATGATATGTGTGGTTTCTTGACCAATTTAGAGTGAATACATTTTCCCCCCTTTTATTCTAGTGATGTAATGAAATGAATTACTAGAGTAAAAGAAATAAACGAAAATGCATACCTAAACCTAATTACATGGAGATAAGTGTGCTAAAAAAAAGTTCAACTCACTTCATGGCTAGGGAAGTGGATGGAGAGATGAATAATGCCTAGATAAAGAAGGAATCCCTAAAATGGATTCCCCTTGTAATGAATCTAAAAGTGGAATCTATACAACATGGAAAAGGAGGGCAATGCTTGTCCTCTATGTTGAATCTAGCTAGACATGAGAAATGCTTAGAAGCCCAAAATAAATGTTTGTCCTCTGTCCCACATAAACTCATGTAATATAGAATGTAGATAATATATATAATATGAAGATTATAATCTACCAAGCCCTCACTTTGAATATTTAAACTAGAACTAATAAATTTGGAGGCCCAAAACCAATGTCTATCTTCTTTCCCACATAAACTCATGTAGTTTGGGTCTGGGTAATGCTATGGGCCAATCACTACAGATAATCATACAATCCAACTTGGTGACAACCTGGGTAATTCTAGGTGTAATCTAGAACTCTTACAAATGTGCAAGAAGAGAATAACACATCTTTCCATTCTAATCTGTACAATCTTGGATGATGTAGAACATGAATATCTGTGCCATGACCCCAAATCTGGTATGCTAGTGATGTGTATGTATAGTCTATAAATCTATATAACCACATATTAAATGAGCTATCATGCCATGTCTCATGTGAAAAACTAGAGATCAAAACAATTTTCTCTGCACTATTCTTATAATTTGGTATATGGTTTTGTAATGGTTTCATGTTATATGAAGTTATGATTGGTATCTCAAGCTTCAAGATAATTAGACAAAGAGGCTATTAAAATTGATAGATAGTTGAAACCTCAAATACCCAACACTTAGAATATCAATGTTAGTTTTACATTTCTGAACCCAGTCCCTCATGCTAATCAAAATGTCTTTGCTTTCAATTAGAATCAGCTATATGAACCACCTCTTCTAATGTTATAAGTTCCCAATTATAACTATAGTTATATGAATGACCAAGTATAGATGAATGGTCATCAAAATAATTAAACTCAAATCCCTTTAATGTTGAAGTTATACAAGGAAATAATTCTACTAAAGCAAAACTAGATACCATCTAAAGAATGGTTCAGAAAATGAGTAATTACTTCCCAAATATGCAAAGAAAGATGGGTAGCACCATTGGCTATAATAGTAACCATAATATTGGGTTTCATAGATATAGCATGCCTTTTAATAATCTTACTAATAATGCAGAGCATCACCCCAATAAGTTGATAAAGATCAATATAGTATAAATGGATATTCCCAATTAGTGTAGAGTCTATAATACATAATATCATGGTGAACTTGAATGTGTGGATTTTATGTAGTGTTTGAGATCTTCCAAAGAGATGTTAAGGAAATACTTGATGAATAATCCATTAGAATTCCATCTATAAGCTGGCTCTTCAAACATAATAATGGTATTTTAAACACATGAGTCTTTTTCGCTAGAAGAAGTTGACAATGAACCAAAAGATAAATATCATGAATTATAGGATTTACAACAATACCAGAAAGGAAATTATATCCTCAGGAATAAGCAACCCTTCATAATGTCTTCTCCTTCAAACAACATTACTACCCCATTGAATATAAGAGAAAACAATAATCCACCACACCCTAAAGGGAATGAATATATACACACAATATGTTTATTAAATTTATCACTTAATGACACTTTCACTCTTGCAAGAACATGTCGTGTTTCAATCTCTTTGAGTGCATGACTTAAAGCGTGAACCAAGAAAGGGGTGGGCAGATCATTGGTGATTCACAATATTATTGTGGATTTAGATCATTCCTACCATTAGTCTAAATTCATTACAATATCTATCCATTTGCCTCTTATGATTCCTACCTAAAATCTTAGAATCCTAAAATATGGCTAAGTCTAAAATCATATAACCCTAAAATGTGGCTAAGTCTGAAATCCAATAGGACCCTCCAAAATCTAGAATTTGTATTATAGCTCCTAGAGGTCCAAAACCACACTCAAACATATTGAAAGTATAAATATAATATATAACTTAAAGTATAAGTTGAAATTTTGGCATGGACATACTACCTCTTTTTAGTCCATACCTAAGCCAAAACCTTATTTTACCATCTACAAGACTAAGTCATACTAGGTCAAATATCTTCTAAGAGTTTAGAAATTAACAATATAGAGTTGATTGGGATGACCCTGTATTCAAATTATTAAAAATATGGTATAGGTCTAGGTCAACTCTTGTCAACCTAGATCAAGACCTAACTTGTTTTTATCAATTGATATGGAATCAATTAGGTCAACCCTACTAGATAAAATTTTAGAAAGGTTTAAGGTTAGACTCTGTTATATATACACATTCATTTCCATAATTTATAAGATAAGAGAAGAAGAAGAATATTATATTTCACATCTGCTTATCCACCATTCTACTTGAGAAACATAATTTAGGGTTTCAATACTTTCTTTGGAGATACAAACCTTGTCTTGTGGATAAGTATTTTATATGCATAGAGAAGTTATGTAATCTCGAGTTAAATTATCCTTTTTCTTCATTACATACCACAACAAACTCTTGTGAATCACCTTAGGAAAGAGAGAGATTGAGGTTCAGAGGGTTCTTCTTCAAAGGTAGGTATTCCTAACTATGTTCCTCCTTTTTAAGAGTAGATACATTAGAATTTATACTTCTCTCCCATGCATTAGGATTTCTTATATGTTGATGTGAGTATAGATATTCTATGCATGTTTAATTTTTATGTTTATTACCCTAATTTGTGCCACAAGATTTGGTGAGCACTAGATTATATTTTACTCTACTTATCATTTAATTTGTGAATATGAACACATATGACCCAACTAGGGTTATTTCATGGTGTTTCTTGACTAAAGGCTTTGGAACCCTCTCTAGTGATGTTATTATGGTAAGATATCCCTTGGTTAGGTCTAAAAAATTGATCTTGGTCATGACCTTGAATATCTAATGTATCAACAATCAAAAGTGTAAGTAAGATTTATCTTCTCCAATATAAGATTGATTAATAGATTAATTGCATTTCCATTTGTATACAATGAGTAGCTCTAGATTAGATAAGATTAAGGAAAAGGGTAGTATAACATTGTTGAAGATATGAATAAGTTTAAATCCAAAATTATTATTCATTTATTAGCTAAAATCATAGAACAAAAGGAGCTCTTATGGAGGTCTATCATAAGTAAAGTGACTGCCAGCAAGACAAAGGCTACTCACACCAATGTCATATGCAAGATTAAACCTGAAGTTACACCTTTATTAGTAAATATTCAAGTGTTTGTAAAGAATATCCATAATTTTTTATTTGATTTTGGAACTTGAGCAATGGTGATGCCTACTTTAATTTGTTGAAAGATGGGTTTAACCCTAAATCCGTATAAGAGAATAGTTTCACAACTGGATAAAATTGTGGTCCCTATAATAGGATAGCTAAATGATGTGTGGATCCAAGTAGCATCTAAAACATAAGTGAAAATGATAATATACATATTGGTGGTATATATTCTAAAAGGATATAGACTCCTTAATAGAGTCTAGTCCAAGACATTGAAAGGGTATGTAGCAACAAACTTCTCTCACATTTGGTTACCATGGAGGGGTATTCCAAGCTAGATTCAAAATGATCAAGAACCAAGAATTAAGCATTCAATTATGAAATACAATAAAAATAATTAACAAGTTATATATATCTTAACCTTGGGATTTATACCTTCACTATAAAACATGAAGTAAAAGTAACAGAAGTCTAGGGACCTTCCCAGTTGTGGACCCTTCCCTTTAATAGTGAAAGATCCAAACAAAGATTAGGTGTTGACATTGAATTAGTAGAACCACAAGGCAAGAAATACCTAACATCATAAAAACTATAGTTCCCTTACATCAATAATAGAGAAGAATATGAGAGATTAATATTAGGACTATATTTTTCTTTCATAAATATTATCAAATAATTGTTGATTTATGGAGACTAATAATTGGTAGCCTACTAGGTCAAGAACAAATACCAATGCAAGTTATTATATCTAAAAAGGTAAAAACATAGAGCATGGGATTTTATTAAGTTTTTCGAAGCCTTTAACATCATGGCTATACCTAGAGGATAGAATCAAGATACTGATTCATTAGCTACCTCAACTTCCAACTTAGCACCCCTACAAGAGTCCAAGGTAAAAATACTCTTTATTGAGTTAGGACCTTGTCCATTAGTTCTAGAAAATGCAGAAATTTTATAAATTTTTTATGATGACCAATATATTTTCTAGTTCTTGATTAATTTAAGACAATTTGAGTCTGAAATCATTGATGACAAGGAAATTAGTTACTTATTCCAAGATCAATTAGGAGAAAGAGTTATTTAAATAAAGTAAAACTACCTCCCTTTATGAATGGTTTCCTTAGAAAAGAAATTTTATTTGGATCTCAAGCTCAAACATAAAGGCAAACAAAAGTAAATTAATCTAAATTCAAAAAGGAGGATCCAGGAGATGAGTGTATCCCACACTATGTCAACATTGGTCTCAATTATACTCCAAAAGAAAGAAATAGAATGAAAAGTTTGATCAACCTCAGTATAGTGATGTGATTGTATGGACATATGAATACCTGAAGGTTTTTAACCCAAAAATCATCACCCCTATATTTCCACTAAAATTGAAAAACAAACCATACAGATAGAGGAAAAGGTTAGTAAATCCTATCATATAACCTCTTATTCAGAAGGAAGTGGAGAAGTTGATTGTAAAAATAGTTTTTCCTATCAGACATTCTAATTGGGTAGCTAATTTAGTCCCAGTCAAGAAGAAAAGTGGAGATATGAGGATCTGTGTTGATTTTAGAAACCTAAATAAAGCCTATGAGAAAGATAATTACCCACTACCCTCCTAGGATTAAGTCATCTAAATATTGAGTGGTCTAGTAATGATGTCTTTTTTGGATGGATTTTTAGGGTATAACTAGGTGTTTATAGAATAAAAAGAGAAAAAAAAAGACATCATTCATAATAAAGTGGGGTAATTATGTGTTGTTTCCAAAATTGGCTATGCTCATTTTGTGGATAACCCCTATGAAACTTGTCCACTTCATAATCTACACTCTAAGTTCATCATTCGAGATAAGATTCTTTTAATCTCAAGTGAAGTTGTCTAACCTCCTAAGAAAGTTTATGACATTCCCTCACCATGATTTCTCAAAAATCATGAAACTTGTTGAAGTCTTT
The DNA here is from genome assembly GCA_037957365.1 of Torreya grandis. NCBI lineage: Eukaryota > Viridiplantae > Streptophyta > Pinopsida > Cupressales > Taxaceae > Torreya > Torreya grandis. Next base: position 2,044,416 of record JARHVA010001314.1, read on the forward strand.
ATCTGATCAAAATGTCAATTTTGATCATTTTAAAGGTGTTAGTGAATTTTGATTTTACCTATGTAAGGTCAAAAAAATTCCACCATTTACATGGATTGTGTTTTTTACATGCGTCACTGGCACTTTTTACTGCCATTACATGTTCTTGTCACCGGTAGTGTCAGGGAAGCAAATTTCACCACCTGATCAAAGATCTTCAAAATCTTAAACTTTGAGTGGCATTAATGGCCATGTGTGTAAAGTTCTAAAGGCTTGTTTGGAGCTTTTAAGTGTATTTTATTTGTCATTTATCTTATCAAAGTTTCATCAACCCCTTTCTACAATTGTTGAATTGTGGTAACAAAGGAAGAGTTAAAATTCACGACTGCTAAGCTTAGGATTTTGAACTTGCCAGGTAAGTTGTTTTCTACTTCTAGGGTTTCATTTTTTGAGTGTTTTCTACTACAGATTGATTTTTTTCTTTTATTTTTTCTTTGTCTTGTGTGTTACCACCTTTTTTTTCATTTTTTCCTTAGTGAACTTAGCAAGGAAAATCCACTGATCTCCTTTCACGCCCTAGGTTTTCATTAAAGTGTCATCGATGTTTTGATCTAACCAAGTCTTAGCCCCCCCAAACCATGTTGGTTGAAAACTAGCTTCCAAACCCAATATGATGATGGCTATATAACCTCTCACACTTGTTCCAAATCTTACCCAGTTAAAGGCAAAAATGGTGGTTTTTACCTCTTGTGAATTTTTAACTAATCAATTAAAAGTGTATGGGTGGAAAAATACACCACCCTTACATAAAAAAATTCATCTCTCCCATATGTATCATCAGCAAAATTAGCTACTCAAACATCAAAACTTTGATTTCTTTTTCACATGTAGTGTCTGCATTTTTTGTCACTCCTACATGCAAATGACATGTTACGATGGTAAATTTAACCATCGATGCAAATGGTAAATATCACTCACATGTAAGTGCAGCAAATTTTGCCATCCATATAAACATTCTCTTAAATTTTCCTAACTCTAGGATATTTTTAATTTTGCTTTTTCCAAGCCTGATTTCTTCTAATTGTTTTTTGGCCTACTCACACTTTAGCCCTTTCAAGCACATCCCCATAGTCATGATCATCGACATGCAATTTTCTTAGATTGATAGTATTTTCCCTAATTGCATGATCATGACTTTTTGTTGTAGTTTCTTCTATGGATTTTATTTATTTATTGACATCCTTCTTGTAATAGCTCATTTAGATGATTGATTTATCTATGAAGAAGTCAAAAGTGATGAAGTACAAATATCAAAGTGTTTTTCTAATCACCTTAGTTACTTCTAATGTTGATCACATTAGAGATATAGATATTGGTCATGTAGACATGGCTAAGTTTGTGGAGAAAACCAAGTCAAGCAATCCTAGATCTAAAATGAATAAGATAATTGATAGTAACACTCATTTGGTATCTTCTTTCCTGATGGTAGCTCACAACACAGAATTTGTTCTTCAGTGTGCTTAGTTTTATAACAAAGATATTAGGGCTATGTTGGATGCTAGTGGCAATGTGATAATCAAACTAGATCCTGAATTCATTGATAAGGTGTTTATGTGCCCTCATTTTACATAAGTGATAAATCTTGATTTTGTTGAAGCACAAAAAAATTATGACAAAAATACTAAAAAAGCAAAGGTAAACAACAATAAATGGCTCAAGACGTCAAGCACAAACTTGTCAAGGTGGCCATGGAGTTTTCCTAGAAGTGACTTTATTAAAGAAGTTGGTGATTTGATAACTCTTTTCAGTAAGATAAGAGGTTTTTACTCTTCCTCATAGTTTCATGAATGGATGTATCCCTTCATCAAGGTAATACTCTTTGGAAAACAAACCATCTTCTGGGGAGAAAAAATCAGCGATGTTTTGCACAAACAGTTGACAAAGATATCCACTACCTTCAAGTTTTAAATGACTTCTTATCTAGTGTATATTGCAGCTTTAATGAGAATATTTCTAGGTCTAACATCATAAGGAGATACAAGAGTAATCCCAATATATCAATACTACTCTAAAGTAACATTGAAGGGTTTTATTCATCATTTTAGGAGAGTAAATGATGCTTTCTTTATAGTATTCTTATGTATTTTTATCCTCAACTAGAACTAAGAAAAGTGTTAGATGAGGCTTAGATAGTGGTAAATGATTTTGGATGTATGTTTTTATGTTTCCTTCTTTCATATACCTAAGGATTGGCTTTTTCCAAGGTCATCCTTATATGGTTATAAGATTTCTCTTAGACAAATTGATCTTAATGGAGCTATGCAGATAAATGATCATCATGCACAATAAACAAATGGAGCTCAAGAAGTTTGGTTTTAGGTTCCTAGTTGAAATTGGCAGGTATTTAATATTAACTGCTATGAAGGTTAGGGTCATGGAAACTGAGATGCAGCTTGTAACTATGAAACAATTCAAGGAAAGACCAAATTTTGACTACAAGGGAATGAAAGACATAATCAAGAGGAAAACCTAATTCAATGAACCTATGATTGAAGATGCTTGGGTAGATTTGAGAATAGAAGATGTCAAGAAAATGGACTATAATAGGTTATCTTTGTAGTAGATTGAATATCTAAGACCTACTAATATCCCTGAGAATCTAGTGGATGATCAAAATTTGATTAATGATAAATACAATACTAAACAGGTTGCTAATTCCCCTCTTCCTTCAATCCAATGGTCCAAAAAGGAGCTGACCTCTTTGAGGAAAATATTTGAACCTATCTTAGCAAATACCAATAATTGGCTAGAAAATAAGGGATTTGCTTTGAAAGAATTCCTCACAGGATCAGAAGCTAATATTCAAAAGGAAATAAGAAGAAAGGTAGAGAATAGGATAAAAAAAAAAGTGATGTTCCTTCTTCATCTAAGCCACATAAGCCTAAGATCATATTTGTGACAAAGAAGTCAAAGCCATGGAAAAAGAATCTAAAATAGAAGATATGGAAGTTGAGAAATAGAGCACTGAAGAACTAGTGATGAAAGAGATTGAGATTGAAGATAGGCCTACAAATCAATAAGAGGAGGAAACCTTGTCCACACAAGAGAATTTACAATAATAAATGGGAGTATCTTCTCCCCTACCTAACACACCTATTATATCTCCTTCATTTGTTTCTCCTATTAATGTTCCCTCTTCTGAATCTCCCTCTCCTTCCAAAATAATTTTTGACAACCATCAAAACACTTGGAATGATATTCTTCATTCTTCTGGGTCTATTCCTAGTTTGTCATCCCCATCTTTTGATATTGGAGATACTTATATTTTTGATCACTTAGTAAAAGATATAGTTTTTACTAACACTCTACCTATTGTTTCCACTACTTATGCAAGTTCAGCTCTGGTGATGCCAACAATGGAGACAAATCCTAATGTGAGTACTTTTGTGCTTCCACCATGGTTGTTAGCTTATACACAGAAAGGAAGAAACAATCCATCTCTCTAGATGACTTTAATTTTAATAAGTTGGTGCATGTAAAAGACAAGACACCAAAGAAGCCAAAGATTCTTTCAAAAATACTTGGGGATAAGGGACACAAATTTATAAAGATTACAAGGCCTCCACAACATACAACCATGGAGAATTTTGATCTAAATAATTACTCTATCTCTAGAGTTGAGTTAGGCAAGACAACTCATGAAAGTGCCAAGAATGATATGGAGTCAACCATGGACATCTTGATTCAAAAATTTGATAGGGAGCAAGAAATTAAGGATCACTACAAAATAATGGTGGAATAGTTGACTTCAGTGGTAAGGAAGATCACTTTGAGTTTAGAAGCAGTAACTCCTAAGGCCATTTTTATAGAAGACACCATTATTCAAAAAGTAGAAAATACTTATCTCAAAGGAAAAGTACTTGAAGAGTACTTAGACAAGATGCGTGCACAAGGAATCTCCCTACTTATAGAGCTATCTGATAAAACTTATAAAATGAGGAAAATAAGAGCAAAACTTGATGATCACATTGAAGTTGTTTCTCAAGATATTGAGCTCATAGAAAAGAATCATGATAAATGGATGGAGATGAGAAAAATAAAAATCATCACTCTAATATCAATTGACATCATTATGGATAGGGATTCTTATACTAAAACTAAAGAGGCATTGACATATAGGAGTCATGTGCTTAAATATTTGATCAGTGACCTTGAATCTATAAGGAAACTTAGTGAACAAAGTGATGTCAATATTTTGCCTAAATTGGAGGAGCTACCTTACAAGCTTACATCACAAGATAATCAATTTATCTTTGTAGAAGAAATGAATAAAGAATTTGAAGATACATTCCATAAAGAATTTGAAGATAAAAAATTTTCTATAACATTTATGGAAAATATTCTGAACAATCAGTTGACTCTAGATAATTTGAAAACCAAGTTAACTAGTCATGCAAAATTAGTCACCACAATAAGAGATGCCATAGTTAGAGCCAAGATGATTTTCAAGAACACTGATAGTCCAAACAGTAGCAAGATACAAGCAAATTTCACTATGTATGATGCTCACATGAACAAAGATGGCAATACAAATTGAAGCAATTTTTTCCCTTAGTTTATTTTCCATTTTTCATATGTAATTTTGAAATGACTTTGGACATTTCTACATGTACTTTTTTCGTATGTAATTACATGTAAGAACATAGGAAGTCCTAAGTCAATAAGGAATCTTATTTTTGAATAGGTCAAAGTAGTTACATTTTTCCTAAATTTTCTCAAAGCCTCTCCCTATAAATAAAGAGGGCCTTTATTGTAATAGGGATCATATTTTAGTTATTGAAATGAAACTTTGAGAAAATTGAAAGGCATTTTGAGAATTTGAACTCAAATTGTAAATAAAATTTTATCAAGTGAATGAGAAAGCAAGTGATCTTTCAAACTTTGTGTTGAAATAACTTGTGTTGTATTGGAAATTATTCTTATGTTCTTTTCCTAATACAATCTTATCTATTTGATTAAATAAGTAGTGTGAGTGAAAATAATCTAGGAGATGTTCTAAATTTGATTGTAGAGACTTTGTGCTACGATAATTATTTTTAATTTGTGTTTTAATGTTTTAAAGTAAAGGATATCGGAAAGGTTATGAACTAATATTATCTTTTGTGATCATATATTTTTTTGTAGTTTTTGGTGAAGACTTTGGGATACACCTCATTCTACTATGTTCTAAGTTATAAATCAACAAAAGAAGTAGTGATAGACTTTGTACTCATGGGTTTCTTAGTTTTTCAGTTAATATCAAGAAAGTGTTCTTTTATTTTGTAAACATCATTTAAAAAAAATAGAGAAATGGATGATATGGTCTCACCCCTAAATTAATATTTAGTTTGTGATAGTTTATAGGGAACCTCCCCTTGCTGAGAAGAGAGATTTATCTTATTACACTATGGCTGATATAACAATTTTGCCTTCATTTAGTTGAAGACAAAATATTCAGCCAACATTATGTGTATAAGAGGATGCCATTTTGTCTAATTAACATAGGTGCCATGTTTTAACAAGCTACAGACCATGCCTTCTACGGGCTGATAGGTAAATGGATAATTATTTACTCTTTCAATCTTCTCAAAATCAATGACTAATCATGTAGGACACCTATAATCAGTCTTTTAAAGGTTCTTAAAGTTTGGTATTCCATTGAACCCCAAAAAGAGTATATTTGGTGTCACAAAAGGCAAGCTCATAGGTCATATCATCACGAAATATGGAATTATGACTGACCCATATAGAATTCAAGGGATATCAAAAAATTCTTTATAAAATAGTAGAAAGGAACATAAATATTTATTTGGGAAGATAAACTTTGTGAGAGTTTATATTAGGCTTTGCATAAATTGTTATATCTCTAAATACAATTCATAATTAGGATGATAAAATTGAATAATTTAAAGGATCTATAATATTTTTAAGACATTAAAGATGAAATATCCCATGTCCCTAGATTGATAAGTTTAGATTTCACCAAAGACTTTCTTATATTCATTCACCTCAAAACACACTATTACTGTCGTATCCCCTATAAAAAAGAGGAAATCAAGCATCCTATCACATTCATGAGTAAAAACTTGAAAGAAGCATAACTCAGGTATTCCATGATAGATAAACATATCTTATCCCTTGTCAAATTGGTGAAGAAATTTTGATATTACATCTTGAAGAACAAGACAATCGCCATTCTACTCGATCCTACTATTAAGTTTAATTTATCACAAAATGAATTAGGAGAACATATAGGAAAGTGGATGGAAAAATAATATGAATTTGACATGGAAATCAATCTTACCAAGATTATCAGAGGTAAAGGCATCATTTAGATCATGACTGAACCTCAACCATGTATCATTATCAAAGAGGTTTGTGAAAACCAAGTATCTAAAGGGGAATGGTATACTGACATTATTCAATATTTACTCATACCTAATTGCTCCATATATCTCAAAAGAGAATAAAGGAGATATTTGAGACTCAAACTAGCTCATTAAATGATAAAAAAATGGATCTTATATAGAAAAAATTATTAATACATCTACTTGAGTGCTTATCACAAGAGAAATCTAAAGAAATTTAAAAAAATTACACCAAAAGATAGGTAGTGGTCACCCCTCTAGAAACACAATTTCCCATAAGATCCTTAGAATGGTTTATTACTGGCCAGCAATCTTCAAGGATGCACATACTCACATATGAACATGCCATGAATGCCAAGTCCTAGAAAAGAGGGAAGTAAATGCATTCATGCCTATACAACCTATGATTTAAGGAAGACCATTCACCTAATGGGGCTTGAACTTAATTAGGGTCATTAATCCAAATTATATAAATGGCCACGAGTGTGCACTAATTTCTATAGACTATTACACATGATGGACTGAAGCTATAACTACAAATAATTCAAAAGCACAAGATGCGATCAACTTTATAGAGGAGAATATCACAACTAGATCTGGTACTCCTATCTTTCTAGTCTATTACAACAACCCAACATTCCATTCATTTTAATTTACTAAATGAGCCCATGAAAATCAATTCACCATCAAGTTATCATTTGACCATTACCCACAAGGAAATGGGTTGGTTGAAAGAACAAATAAGAACCTGATTGATACCATTAAGAAGTATGCAACAAACAAACCTATAAATTAGTACAATCTACTAATGTATTCATTATGGGCTAATCAAACAAGATATAAGTAAGCACTCAAAACCTCACCTTAATTACTAGTCTATGGGAGATAACCTATTTTCTAAACCATGGTTAAGTTTATGACATATAAATTTATGTCAGAATACATGGAACCAAGTGAGAAGGTAGAGTCTTGAATGTTGGACATAATAGAAATGGAAGACTCAAGGATTGATGTCTTACAAAATTTCATTAAACATCAAGATATAGTGAAAATATGGTTTGATAAATGATCAAAATTTAAATCATTCATAATATTTAACCCAATAATTCTATGGGAAAACCCCCATGAAAATAAATTAAAACATGATAAGTTTACCCATTATGGATTGGACCTTATTATATTTCAAAGATCTTGGGTAACAATGCTTTCTACCTAAGGGACCTCCAAGGCAATGAGATGACATATCCAGTCAATGGATATTTTTTGAAGCAGTAATTCATGGTTGTACCATTTGGACATGTTACCAAATAGAGAAAAATGTGATGGTAAGAGTAGGATTAGGGTATATTTATTGTTTTATTGAATAAATTTTATGAATTTCATAGAATAGTTTCCCCGTTTCTTATATTAGCTTTCTAGTTTTTAGTAGTTTGTTTTATGTAATATTATCCTGCTTTATCGATTAGATGTTTCCCTTTGTCTTATGGTAATCTAGGTGAATTTATCTAGTATGCTCAAATCAAGTGTATAAACTTTTGATATTCCATTTAATAGGTTCAAAATCTAAAGGATCAACCTACGAGAAAACATGCCAAGAATAGGTACATCAATTTGTTTATTTGTAAGATCTTGCACACATACCTTTTAGATTTTCAAAATTTTACTGTGTTATATTCAACACACCCCACTATGTATTTTTTATTCAAAAAATGGGGACCTCCTTTGTTATTTAAAATGATGAATATCTTTAAGGGGACACTTATGAGTTCTGAAGGTTATTATACTTGTGATACTTGAATAAAATCAATGTTTTTTAATGTTAAATCACATTGTGGTATACTTTTTGATGTACTTTATTAGACTAACCTATTAATGAAAAATATGAAATTAGTGGATTTACATTATAGGTATGAATATTGTTTAATTATGGAGTATTATTAGGTATAATTCTAGTTCAAAAAGGTTATCATCGAAAACATTTGCATCAGAAACATTCACAATAGAAACATTATCTATGAAATGTTTATCATTAGTGAATTTATTTTAGGAACTTTCCTTTTAGGAATTTTCATTCTAGGAAGTTTCATTTCAATAAGTTTTACTTCATCAAATTTATATTGGCAACAATTACTCCACATGATTTCACTTCAGCAACTTTCTTTGGGAGCTTACTCATAGACAAATTTCATACCAAAGACTTCACTATGGAAACATAGTCTTCAAAAACTTTCATTTCAGAAGGATTATATTAGAAAGGTTTGGTCATTTTAAACCTTTGTATCAAAATATTTCATGTCAAATATTTTTTATCAAAAAATTTCATTTTAAGGACTTTTTCATTGGAAGGATTCCATCGACAAATTTCATATCAGAGACTTCACTACAAAAAATTAGCCTTTGGGAAATTTCATTTTAGAAGGATTATATTGGAAAATTTTGGTCATTGGGAAATTTTTTTTTAGAAACATTCTCTTGGAGAATATTCTTATCAAAAACTTTCATGTTAGAAACTTTGCATTAGAAGCTTTATGTTGGAGACTTTGTATAAAAGAACTCATTTTGGAGACTTTTTCATTGGAAGGATTCCTTCAGCAAGTTTGGTCATCATTAAATTTGTTTCATAAACTTTTATTTTGAAAACTTTGGGAGTAAATATTTTAAAAATGTATTTTGTGCTTCTTTTGGCTTGAAATTGAACTTTAACTTTTATTGAATAGGAGATACAATGACCCATGGAAAAATATGGAATGTTACACCATGGAACCCTAGATGATAAGTCATCCAACATGGCATGCATACTAGGATAAGGAGGTTAAATTTAAATTGAATGAAGGTGACAAGATCATAGATGTTAATGAGTAATTGTGTATGAACTAGAAATCAATGTAGGAGACTATTTACATTAATCCCCCAACCCATTTCACATCATTCAATCTTTGAGCTCAAGTAGACTTCAGCCTTAAGTGATCCTAAAAGCCCTAACTTCTATCATAATGATTTATGATTTGAGAAATTTAGATAAGTGAAGATACATAATTATCTAAATCTTAAAACATACCAATACCCAACAAAGTTACCATGGCATCATCATCTAGGTCTTGTAGGTGAGCCTTGGTTCTATACAAGTTCCTGATCAAGGATTCTATAGAATATTTGGTTACTATGTTTAAGGCTACTAAATTTGATGGGTGTTATTCTAATTATTTAGTGTTGTGGGAAGTAGTGGATAACATGGATTTATTTTCACTTGAGGAAGACATATCAATTAAAGATAAGCAATTAATAAAGGACTTGATCCCTTTCAAAAGACAAGCCCTACATTATGTAACCATAAAGCCATAGGTAATGCCATGCATTAATTTACTATAGGATTATTCTTCAAAGGGATAATCATGGATGGAGGATATATTAATTTTTTGGACAATGAAACTATTGTTACATGTATATTAAAAGAAGCACTCAACAAATATTTAATCTTGCCTTTTGCATATGTTACTTATGATCTACACACTATTGTCACTTTAAAAAATACCCACCATTTGAAATGAGCTTTTTCAAAATGGTTACTACCTAGGGAGAGTTTAAATTTAAAAGAGAATGTTTTAGATTAAGGTAAAAATAGGTTTTGAAGGGACCCCAAAACCCTTAACAAAAGGAGAAAGATAAAACAGAAACGTCCATAGGCAAGCCAAAAGCCTACTTCACCGAAGTAACAAAACCAACATACAAAGACCAGAAGCTACCAAACGAACAACCAAAGTTATCCCCCAGGTTTTATAGAGACCTGTAAACTCCATAGTAAAAGTTCAAAAAAATAGGTACCAAGACCAGAAAACACAACCAACTAGTAAAAACAACTAAAAGAACCAGGAACTATTCTTCTAGTTCCAATATCATCTTCACTTCTTCCTTACCTTTCACAACAGTGTCCTGGATGGCAGCAGTCACCTGCATAGATCCCTCTTGCATTGCTTTCTTTCTTCAGCTTTGTCTAGTTCTCTTGCTAGGCCCCTCGAAAGTTTTGATTTCCTCATTTGCTCTTTTGTCAATGTTTACCATAGCAGCACAAATGCTAGAGGTTACCTCCTCCATCTTTATTCTGCTTTCCTTTATGAGTTCCCTTAGGTTGTTCTCATACTCTTTGAGTTTTATGGGAATATCCCTCATCTACTTTTCCATGTTATTGACTTTGTTCCAAACTGCCTCCTGTTTACCCTCCATTATTTCCATTTTCCTATTAATTTCCATAATCTCCTTATACATCCATAAATCAAATTGAAGGGTAGCATCAGCTTTACAATTGGCCATTCTAGTAGGTTCGTCATTCTACCTTTTGTCACTCCAATCTTCTATGTTCTTTTTAGGATTGCTTCCACCTTCTTCCATGTAATCCTCCATTTCCATTCGTTTCTGTTCCTTTATTTCAGCAGGGCTTACATTTTTGTTACTAACTTCCTTTACTTGAGCTCCCATTTCCAATATTTGGTTAGCAACCTGACTAGATTTTCCTTCTCATTATTTGAATTAGGGTCTGCTACAGGGTCATCTAGATCTTTATCCATTTCCTCAAACACTTGCTAGTTTTCCTCAGACTCATGGTTGTTGTTTTCAGACTTTTCCTCTATAGTGACTCCTTCTTTCTCATTCTTATCTTATGCTTCTTCTTCCTCACTGGAACTTGAATGCCCACTTTCTGTTACTCCATCTCCCTCCAGGCTCTCCTCCCCCATGTTTTCAGAACTTTCCCACTCTATTTCCTCATCAACAGTCTGGTTGTTGATGCTTGGGAGTTTGAATTTAGCTTTTTCATTCCCTTTTACTATTTCTTTCTTTTTACTCCTAAGGTCCTTGTATTTTCCCGAATAAGGATTCTTTACAATTGCCTTATTATTACAATGCCCTTCATTTATAATAATTAACCCCTCATGCAGGATGGGATGAGATTCCTTTTTCTTATGAGCGAATAAACTTTGTAGAAAAGAAAAATGCAAATAAAAAGGAAAGGAGATTCTTACTTTGTGTCTGAAGTGATTGAGGAATACAAAGTGAAATTTGTGGACTCTTTTGCTTCTTCCATCAAGTATGAAGTACTCATGGATACAGCATAAGACGTCCCTCTACATGCCCTTAATCTGCTCCAATTCAAAAAAATCTACACTTTTTTCCAGTTGTTGCTCCTCAGCATCCGTTTTAGGGAATTTGCAAAAAGCCTCATTGGAAATGCTTATTTGCTTAGAAAATTTTATTCCCTCCATTGGAAGTCCCATCACCTCTGCTATGAATTCCTTAGTGAGATTCACCGTAATGCCATGCAAGGTAACCCTATCATCAGTCCAGTTTTTGAAAAATGCCGTTGTGATATGGGGTTTTGAGCCATGAAGCCATTCCATGTAACTCACAACCTTTCCTCTCTGCAGTATCTTCCAGACATCTTTAGCTTTCCACTCTTCACAATATTTGGGTTCCTACTTCCTTGGTTCTCCTTTCCTATTACAGGCCATATGTATCTCCTTTACCGCCTGAACCCTGTCAGCTAAACAATGAGCTTGACTATTACCAATTTGGGCTAGAACTCGCCTATATTTTGGCATGTTTGGAGTCCTCCTCATGTACTCTTGAACATTTTTGTTTAATGAGTGTATATATTCCTCCATGAATTCACTCCCCCAAAATCATTAGTTTTTTATCCCAATCTGATCATTCCCTCCTGTTTAATTTAAAAGAGAATTTTAATATCCCTATCCTTATTACCAATTTTAGAATGGTAATTTGCGTAGGGATGACACTATTGAATAAGATATTTGGCCATGTTAGTATCCACTTCATGCACCTAAAATGGGTTACCCTTCTAGATATTCTAACTACTTCAGAGCAAAATGATGCTTTCAGGGAAGTCATCAGTGCATGCCTCCAAGAGAATATTAAACATAAGGATAAACAACCATTGGGAGGTAACTTCTACATGATGTCCTACTTATTAGACATAGTCATGGGCACTGTGTATAGATATAACATAATAATATGGGAGCCCAAGCCAAAATCATATAGAATAGGATATGTGACTATTACATCTTTGTACACATATAATCATATATGAGAAACATAACTAAAATTATTGAAGACCTTTAACTTTAGGTATGTATGGCTATCCATGATGAGTGATTGCCAAGTATCTCCCCAAGCATAGTTCAGACATTGGATAATAACATAGGAGACTACTAGCAATATCTAGAATACACAACAATCATGGTGGTGGGGCACAAGGTAGATCCTCTTTATCTCCCAAAGTTCATTATAGATAAGATCACTGAGTAAGAAATTGCCTATAAAATTTGGAATAGAATTGATGAGGATATGATGAAAAAAAAGAAGGCCACCTTTCATGGATCTCATGTCACCATTAGGCAAATGTAATACATAACTTTTAGATAGTTTGGGGAGGCTATCAACACCATGAAAGATTATGCATTTCCCACCCTTCCTCACAAATATTGGGACCCTCATGGCAAGGTCTAAAATAAATTTCATACACTTGACCTACAAAATTGAACCAATTGATCATGACTTTTTCTTCCTAAATTCAAAGGACAATAAAGAAGGAAAATAGAGGGACACAACTATAGGACTAAGGACTTATTGAGAGTGATTCAAACAAATCCATATTTAACACTTGATGAAACAATATTCATAATTCCACCACATAAAGTATGGATATCTTCATATTTATGGAGTGGTAGGCAATCAAAATAATTAAAAAGAGAGGGGCGAGATCCCCAAAAAGATTAAATCAATCCTTATGACCAACAACAATTGGTATCCAAGGCACCAATCATTGAAGATGAAGAGGAACAAACCAAATAAGAACAACTTCCTACCTCAACATAAGAGGAAGTATAAGTGCTCTTAGTTCAACCTTCAATAGTTAAATTTATCAAATTTTCTTAAAGAGTTAGCTGAGGAGATAACTAAAGTAAGAGGTAGTACACAAATAAAATCTAGAATTATCTACTTGAATTTCTTTGATGAAGAGGAAATAATGGCTACTTCATCCCCAATGCAAAGCACTAATCCCCATTTTCTTCCATCATAGGCATCAATCCCATAGTCAAGGACATCAACAAAGACATAGCAAAGGAAGCCCAAGGATAGACCATAAACCCCTCCAACCCAAGAGGTAGATGAGGAGGAGGTACAATAGGTAAATGTTCTAAACATTATAAACACTCAAGGCTAAAGCACCTATCATAAGTGACTCATATGGTAAGGGTCTCTTGCTCAAATATCCTTTGATTTTTACCCTTTTTATGTCTTTACCTATAGTTTCAATCACCCCTAAAACTTTGGTCTCCACATTAATTCCATAGTGAAAAATATCTATAGATTTATTATTTCTACACCCATACATGAGTCTAGTTAATACCACAACACCTACTCTACCCTCCACTACTGTAGCTTCTATCCCTATGGTTTCCATCCCTTTCATTTACCTTATATTAACATCCACTCCATCAACATTAGTTCCATATATTCCTTCCATTGCTTAGTCTATCACTCTAACTACATCTCCTTCTACCCAATTGGTTTCATCCTTTCATTTTTTTACTCCCACCATTATAACCATCATGGTAAAAAATAATAAGGCACATATAAGGTAGCCAATCTTTGTGGTCCATCTAATGCCATAATATGGGAACATAGTCTGGTCAAATATTTTTTGGCCTATAATGCCCAATCGTTCCACACAAATTGAGTAAGAACTTGAAGAACATGCTCAAGTGGAAGCACAACCATTAGATTCTTCAAATCTCACTCTTCTAGATTAGGCTAAGGAATTAGGTTCCTTGACCTCTAAGAGGCCAAGTCTAAAGATAACATAATTTCGAATAGTGAGCTATTAACAAAGCCACTACATCAGTATAGAGGATGATGAAGAGGATGATAGAAGACAACTCAGGAAGCAGCTTAATCATGGAAGAGAGAGAAAAAGTATACTTACTAAACAAAAGGGAGAATAAGAAAAAGGGTCATTCCCTTATCTATGTACATGAAGTCATATATGAATACCTATATAAAAACCATCCTTGATATACATCAAGGGATTGAAATGGATAGGTAGGATCTCGAGGAAGAGTTAGAGACACTCATAGAGAAACATCAAGTGATTTGGGTTCATCATGGTATTGAGTAGGATGTATAAGATGTTGCACTTAGACTATATGAAATTCTTGATTCCATTCATTCTTTGAGAGTTATCTTATCTCTACATGTTAATAAGATAACGCAATTATTTAGAATCCACAAGGAAGATTACAACAAGATGAATTTCCTAGTGTTTTATACTGCTAATAAGGCATTCATCCATCTAAATTTCATGACCCCATTTGAGTCATCTAATGATCTAAATTGAGCATTGATAAGGACATAAAAGGCCCAATATTGGGTACTATCTTCAGAGGCATTAGTCATTACTTAGGGAAATAAGAGAAAGAGGTCAAATAGGTCTTGTTAGGATTGGAGTTGGATACCATTCGATATAACCAAGGTAGGCTGGTGACTAGAGCATTTTTTAACCAGATGATCAAAAAAACCTTTGAAAAATTTAACCAAAGTATTCAAGGTTTGCTATTGAAAGACATCGAGGTTGTATTAAGATCAATGAGGAAGAAGGCCATAGAGGTGGAAGTATTCAGGGTTAGATCTATGAAAGGTCTTGCATATTTTGATAACATTATTATTTGGAAAACATATGATTGTACCTTTTTATATTTTGGAAATAACCTACTAATGATTTTTAGAAGCTATGTATATACAAGTTTCAATTCATCTTCATTAGCAAAATTTCATGGTAGAACTAATTAACACAAAGGGTCTTTTGGCAATTCTAATTGGAACTTTCATTTTCTAAACTCTTCTAATGTGATTTGGTCTTCATAGTTTTTTTTGATGATACTCTTCTAAAAATTTTCTCAATTAATCCCTCCAATACATTTCAGGGCTTTTGTAAAAACATTCAATAATTTTCTTTAGTAGTCTATATTTCACTTACCCTATACAAATTTATTCTTCAGTGTTTTACTTTAGAAAATTTGTTTGGAACAAAATATTCAATATTTTAGGAATATGACTCTGAAACTATATTCACCAAGTATTATAACTATTTAAAACTTACTCTTTGGCCACTAATATTGAGGCACCAGGTCTCTAAATTTTACACTATAGTTTATTTGGGTCTTTGGGAAGTTTTCTTTGATAGTTTTGCTTAGCAAGTTCCTACGACATATCCAGTGGCAATTTTGTTCATTGGAACAGTTATGCATTCTTTGGTCTTCCTTGGATATCTCTTGTATAGATCCTCTAGCAAATTTATCTGATACATTTAGGTCTTTGACAAAAATGTTTGATGTTTTTTTCTCAACAAATCACTTTGACATTTAGGTCTTCAACAATTCTATTTGGTGAAAGAGTTCTAACTAATTAGGTCTTTAGAAAAAGTGTTAGAAAAATTTTCTCATGATACTCACGTACCTCACATATAGTTTTTTTACCCCAAATATTGACTTATGACTACTAAAAGATTTACAACTTGGTAATATAAATTTGAATAAATGATGACAAGACACTTGGTAAAAGGTAATGATATGGAACCCCTACTAAACATCAATGATTTTTACATGGCATACCTTCTAAATGAGGTGGCAATATTTTAATTAAACAAAAAAAATAAACTTATATACATTGGACATTATTGGAACAAAAATTATAAATCAATACCAAATCTATATAAAATTAGTTCAAATGATGATGCACTCATTTGATCACACACTAGCTTATAAACTCTCTTACTCTCCTATGATTGAGCCCAAGCCACCAGTCTCTTCAACTTAATAGCATACTCAGTAAAGCTAAGTAATTAAATTGTAAACAAGTACTAACTAAATTGAAGAATAATGACATCCTCATCTATAGCATTCTGGAAAACTCTTCCTCCTTGAAGCTTCTCTATTAAATATTTTATTGAGTATACAAACATACTCTTTAAACTCGTTGTATTCAATAGTGACTATAACAACTACTTTATGTTGTGGGATGACATAAAATAGGTTGATGCACACATGCATGAGGAAAAATTATCTCTATCTTAATTTTAATTTTCCATAGACCTCCTCCATCTCAAGAGACAAGGGCTAAATTTTGTAGTTGTGAAGCCATAAATCATGCCCTATATTGGCCACTTGCGATATTTATTCTTCACATGGAAGATATCTAGAGGAGAATACCTACATCATCTCAAACATAATATGATCACAATATGCATCTATGATGACACATTTCAAAGATACTTCTCCCTTCTTCTTCCATATGACACCTATGATTTATATAGGGTAGTGGCATGGAACAAGGAAAAGTCTATTGAGAAGGCACTTAACAGTTGGATGTTCCCTAGGAAGATAAAATTGAAAGACAAATAACTTAGAATGTGAATTAGGATTTAGATGTCCTTGTTGAATAGGCTATTTGGATACCTAACCATAAAATTAATCCAATTAGAATGTGTTCTATTGTTGGATATGTTGAGGACATGAAAATTAACCTTTATTCTAGGAGAAGTGATTGGAGTAAGCTTATGAGAGAATTTTTTTCATAAAAGTTAAGAGGCCTCTAGGAGGTCACTTTTACATGATGTATTACTTTATCAATGTAGTCATGGGGATGATATAAATCCATAATGTCTCACTCTAGATCCCCCCTCTAGATTATATATAGAATCATATTTATGAATCTTACTCCTTCATGCACATCTATGTGTACACTTGTAATATTTTGAGCATCATCAAGGATGTTTACCCATAGGTATGGAGGGCCATATATGAATCCCCTTACTTAGGATACTAAAGATTATTATAGATACACTATTGATCATGGGAGACTACTAGTTATACAATAATCATGGTATTGGCCATAAGGTTAAACCTTTATGGCTCCCCAAGAATGTCTTAGACAAGTTGGCATAGTAGGAGATAGCCTACCAATTATGGTGGGGCATTGATTAGGACATGCACAAGAATAAGAAAACTTACCTTCATGTTTCTCACTTAATGATTGGAAGAATGTGATACAGTAATCATAAGCACTTTTATGAGGTAGGGAAGTAAATGGAGTATTATTATTTGGCCTCATTACCACACAGGGATTGAGATCCCCATGGACATCTTCAAAACAAAATCAACGTGTTGGGCATCGAGTATCAACATGAGACTTATGATAATGAATTTTCATTCCTCAACACTAGTAATGATGATCAAGGTTTAGAGAGGGCATAATAAATTCAAATGGAGGAGCTCCTAAAGATTATTCAAGGAGATCATTCCCTTTATATAAAGAAGGCATGAACTAGACTCCCACTAGATGAAGGATGGGATACATCTAAATTTTAAACTATCAAAGATAATCAACGAATAGGAAAACAAGGGTAGTTCTCCCAAGCACACCCTATGGAACTTAAGGTAGTGAATAAATAACTAAGGGTACTAGATATCTCACTATGGGGAAAGTAAAATGAGCCCATTTTCTTGGATCCATCAGATTCATAGGGCATTAAACAAGGTAGTATTTCATCACCTTCAAAGGTTCATTTTATGGTTACCTCAAACACAAAAATATATTCTTCTATATCTCTAAATATAATAATATATTACACATGAAATCCAAGGCCTCAATCCCTTCCACAGAGCCCATCCATGGAGGGACCATTATTAAAGATATCTACATAGGAGGTAGTTAGAGAGTATATTTCTAATAAGGATGTAGAATTAAAAAAATTAAAAGTATTGAGCCTCCAACACTCAAAGGGAAAGGCACCATTACATCATTAAACATTAGGTGAGACCACACCCTCTCCCATTTCCATTATCCTTATTGTTCCATATGTGCCTCCTTCTATAGCTAGTTCATTTAGTCTAATACATTCACCACTCCTAGCCCCCTCCTCTCTTAGTTCCCAAGATTGAGGGTGATCCTATTTAGCCTATTGTTTAGCTAAATTTATTATTACCAAAGGTAGAGGATCCCTCCTATACCCTTATTGTTCCTACTTCTTCAATTGTTATTCCTCTGATTTTTCCTCCCACATCCACTCCTACTATCCCTTTAGCTATCCCTTCCATTATTACTCCACCCACCATAGAAACCAATAATAAATCCATTAATAACATAAGGGGAGTAGTAGTAACTCCCCAATTGAATGTTTCTTCTACACAGTTAAGTCTGATAATTCCCCCTCCCAATCCTTCTCAAAAGATCACTATTATAACCACTAAGAAGGTTGAGAAGAAAAAAAGGTTAGTATACATATTCCATCTACTACTATAATATGGTGGAGTGTACTAGTCCAAGATCATATAGCCTTCTCTCCCTAATCCCTCTTATAGGAAACTCTAAATCAAACATCAAGTGATATAATAGGTGAGACTACAACCTTAGACACTCAACCCATGGACCCATCCCAACTAGTCCTCTTATAGTGGGGGAAAAAATGCAATTAGGGGCCTTTAAAGGCCTTATCTTGTGATTACCAAATTTCCCACTGTGAGTAAATGTTTTTAAAAATCCATAGGAAGTGTTTTATTATTTTTGGGAATCTAGTGTGTAGTTATAAAATAATAAGGGGTCTTGAGTAAGGGAAAAATCTAGTTTAATATGGTAATATATATATATATATATATATATATATATATGTATGTATGTACATACATACATACATACATACATACATACATACATATACATATATATATACATATATATATATATATATGTATGTATGTATGTATGTATGTATGTATCTATATACATACATACATACATACATACATACATATATATATATATATATATATATCAAGTAAATTACATGAGGAAGAGAAATAAACTTATCTAAAAATGGCCTAAAATGGATGATTTAGGAGCTACAAATTGAGATGCAAGATTGAGACACTATCTAGAATATGGATAGGGCCTTCATTTTGTAATTGGATAGGAGCACTAAAAGTGGAAAGGAGTGGCACCAATGATTTATTCAACCTCTACTTATATTTAATTGAGGATCTAAGCTTTATAGTTTTTGTTTGCTAAGTCATTGAGATCTTGCATACCAAATTTTGGAGGCTGAAAGTCAACAAAGCTCATTGTAGGTCTATTTTAATCTCAAAAACCCTATATTCATCGACACATGAAAAAAATAAATTCATAAAATTAAAATGGGGGAAAATTTGGGTTAGTGGAAGAATGATCACATGATCTAAAAACCCTACTATCCTGCTCACTACATACATTAACCCTCAATCTAGGGTCTTAGATCCAATGTAGTTCTCCCTTAAGGAACGTGCATAATCAACACACATAATAGATGTAAGAATGAATTTTGCCTATGTCTTTCATTGATCAATAATATAAGTCTATGTGTGATACAGAATGTTGAGCTATACTATTGACTAATTTTAATTATGTCTAATGTGCCAAAGTAGTAAGTGCTATATATAAATCACCTTGTCTAGTCCTTTATATAGGAAAATATTTATTTTGAATTTGGGAGATTTATTCACATTAAATGACATAAAAAATCTAAATAAAACTTAAGGGAGTGGATAAGAAGGATTTAGAACCTATTAAGTAAGAAAAAATGATCATTAGACAATAGCACCAAAAAGGACAAGAGCACCAAGTGTATAGTCCTATATAATTCTATTGTTTGGGACTCAAAAAATAGGTTTGGAATAACATAGACCAAGTCTAGGGGTTCCTAGAGGTATAGGTTAGTTATTTGAGATAATAGAGAGGTGATAAAATCAATAAACAAGGACATGGCTAATGTGAACAAGGCTCATATTCTCTAGTCAAAGTCTCATATGAAAGGATTGTCAAAAGACATGATATGTGTGGTTGCTTGACAAATTTAAGGTCTATACATTTCATCCCATTTTATTATAGTGATGTAATGAAATGAATTACTAGAGTAAAAGAAAGAAAATAAAATGTGTACGCAAACCTAATTGCATGGAGATAAGTGTGCTAAAAAAGGGTCCAACTCACTTCATAGATAGGGAAGTGGATGGAGAGATAAATAATTGATACATAAAGAAGGAATCCATAAAATAGATGCCCCTTGTACTAAATCTAAAATTAGAATCCATATAACATGGAAAAGGAGGGTAATGCTTATCCCCTATGCTAAATCTAGCTAGACATGAGAAATGTTTGGAATCCCAAAACCAATGTTTATATTTTATCCCACATAAACTCATGTAATCTACAATGTAAAGAATATATATAATATGAAGAGTATAATTTATCATGCCCCCACTCTAAATATATAAATTTTAATTAATAAATTTGGAGTCACGAAACCAATGTCTATCTTCTATCCCACATAAACTCATGTAGTTTGGGTCTGGGTAATGCTATGGACTAATCACTATAGACAACCATATAGTCCAGCTTGGTGAAAACCTGGGTACATCTAGGTGTAATCTAAAACTTTGGTAAATGTGTAGGAAGAGAATGGCATGTCTTACAATTCTAATTTGTATAATCCTAGATGATGAAGAACATGAACATCTATGCCATGCCCCCAAATTTGGTATGTTAGTGATGCATGTGTATAGTCTAGAAATTTGTATAACCACATGTGAAATAAGCTATCATGCCATGTCTCATGTGTAAAACTAGAGATTAAAACAATGTGCTCTACAGTATTCTTATGATATGCTATTTAGTTTTGCAACTGTGTGATGTTGTATGAAGCTCTATGTATGAGATGAGTAGTATTGTACATGCCTCCAAATTTGGTATCTAGCCTGAATCTATATCAAAGTAACTATGAATCCATATAATCTAAACCATTATATATGTGACTAATCTATGTATCTATAAACTAAAGGTATGTCCCTTTGAATGTCTTGATTAATGTTGAATGACCCATGTAGTCTAAATCACTATATATCTTCACAAATCTAAGTTAAATATAATAATTTGACTATTGGAGGTGTAAGAATAATGGTGTATCCATCTATGAGAGTGAATAAACATGTTGGATAAGTGTAAGAATAGGAATAGTAGGAATTATTCCCCCCTTTTAGGGAGAGGGATGAGATCTATGATAGAGGAGGTTAAGCCAAAAGTGATGACTAGTGGCATAATGATAAAAGCAAGGTTGGTATAGTTTGAATTGTTTGAGAAGTCATTTGATTGATTAGATTGAGTTTTTTTATTGGTTATGACCAAGTTCAATGTCTAGGTATAAAAGAGTTAAAAATGTGTGTGTGTCATAGTAGGTAGATGATGTAGTAAGAGAGTGAGGCTTATCTGATGTTGAAGGTATCATTGGTATGATTTTATGGAATAAAATGGTTTGTAAAATGGACCTATGGGGTTAAAGTTATAGGAAAAATGGTATTTTTCTTTGGATGAAAAATTTGTTTGATATAGGAAAGTTGGATTGATTCTTGATTCATTTGCACATTGATTAGTTTGAGATTTTGAGCTTTGAAGTAGGATATATGATAAGGAGATGAGCACTTGTTGTGACCTAGTTTGTGTAGTTGGCAACCCAAATTAAGGTTAGTGGGAAGATTAATCTATTAAATAGCTAAAACATGTGATTTTTTCCTATTTGAAAGCATGTTTTAGTTATTTTTTAGATGTTTTAAGAGTCTTACAAAAAAAATTGACTAGTTTTAACACTCCTATCCATCCTCCAAGACTATTGTCTAGGATCCATCACTACTATTTAGGTTACAATGCTCCTATCCATCGTTACTATCTTGTACCTATTGTTATTGTCCTAAAGGCTAGATTTTTTGGGTTACTACTTGGTTTAGTTGTTGTGTTTTTGCTTGGATATTGATTTGGCATGGTGAACTGATGTATATGTTATGTTTTGGTGTTTTTATAGGATGTGGTATGGATGAGGGAGTTCTATAGAGGCTAAGTGATGGAGACACTGATATTTTTACCTTTGTCAATGTATGAGAGGGCTATGATAGATAAATTAGGGATGATCATATGTATCTAATTACCACCTTATGTGAGAGGTGGAATGTAGAAAATTTACTTTTTGGCTTCCTATTAGAGAGATTATGATTACTCTGGAGGATGTGTACCATATTTTTCATTTGCTAATTAGTGGATGACAAGTGACATTATAAGATGGCATAGGTGCAGATGTTATTGATCATGCATCCTTATATTTTGTTGATGTGCCCTTAGACATACATAGGAGAGGCAATGATAATGATGTATTATTGTCATCTATTGTGTATTCAAGTATTCTAAGTTTGTGAAAGTGGTTAGTCATGTTGTTGGCTTCATTTTTTATTATAGATGTGAGTGGGGTGTCAATTCCACACAAGATGCATAGGATCATATGCAGATAAAGGTGTATGGTATTGTGTTATCATGGGGTAGGACTAAGCTTTCCCACTTATATAGAAACCTTTACAATTTTACTTAGGAGGAATTTAATGGTGGTGTAAGTGTGGCTACTTTATTGCATTATTGGTCTTATGAGCATATACCAATTTTTTGGTCAATAGGATTGCCAAGGGGGAGGTAGGCACCTCCACAACCATTTGGAGAGTAGTGGATGAGTATGCGGGTTATCCATTCTCCTAAGATAGATCATTATAAATGAGTTTTGGATAGATTAGTGGATCAATATATCATATGAAGGCCCTATAGAGGATTCTTTAAGTGGCTCAAGGATGGAGTGTAGTTTTAGTATATGAGGGTCATTTGTTGGTTATATGATCACTAGGCTGGAATGTATGATAAATTTCATTATGAGTGCATGAATAGACAATTTGGGTTCCAAAAGATGTGCCCCCTATAGCATGGGTGTGGGTGAGGAGTGCACAAACACCAATGAGGGTAGGGACTTGTGAGAGGCATACTGAGGTTGAGTTATCACCATTACCTTTGGATACACATGATGTGGTTATAGATATTACTAATGTAGATGATGTTGGATGCATAGAGGAATATAACACATGGTGGATGAGGCATTGATGGGATCTATTTTATCCTATTGATGGAAGGGATTCCCTCAAGTATGAGGGTCTTGTTTCAATCCAAATAATCGGAGGTAAGCATTGATTACATTTGAATTATGTGTAATGTAGTTTTTGTTTTATTTTGTTTGGAAAATGTATATATAATGTAGTGTTGTAACTTTTGTGTGCATGTGGATCAGAGGTGCTTAGGATGAAGAACCTACTAGGGGAGGAGGTGGAGATGATGTGTTCTAAGAGACCATCCTTGAGTTGACACTTAAAGAGCTTACATAGCATGTTCCTAATGATGGTATGGAGGAGGGCTTGATAGAGCGAGTGATAGTTACAACTAGTTTTTATGCTCATTTGTTTGATAGAGCTGATATAGTGATAGCTACATATGTTAGAGTAAAGAGGGAGAGGGATGAGTTAAGGGATGATCTAGATAGGCATACAATGCCTCCACCTAATTATGGATCAATGAGTACATATATTATGGGTGAGTAAATAGATATTCAGACATACTATATGGATTTTTTAAAGGAGCATGGTTGGTTTTTGGAGTGAGATAGTCATTGTAAGAGGCATTCAGGAGCTCAAGGAGGTGCAAGGGTCATCAAGTGCTAGAGTGGACTATGGGACTAGTACTAGAGGAGAGAGTGAGACTGATAAAAAGGGAATGACACCAATTCATGATTGATTGTATCTTGATATGATGTATATGTTTTTAAAACATTACTATATATGTGGATATTTTTTATATTTTGACTCATGTGTACTATGTTATGAGATTTGAAACATATTGTTATATTCATTGCATATGGTTGTTTTTTAGAAGTATTGATTTGGTATTAATGTTGAGGCTACATATATTTGGTAAAATGCTACTTGGGATATGTTTTTTGATTGTTTTGATAAGTGTGATGCTAGGTTTATGTTTAAATTTGTATGTAAGTGAAGAATTTTATTTGGTTTGTAATTAGATGTGAGAAAAAAATTTATTCATTTTGTAATTGGGAAATTGTTGAGATAAATTGAGCTAGTATGAGGTTGGTAATTTTTTTTATTGGTTGAGTTGGTTTAACGTTGGTTAAATAGGATTTGGTAAGATCTAGATTTTTGAGAAGTTGGTTTTGGCTATGGGTAGTTATTAGGAATTAGGAATGGTAGTTGTTAGTATGTAAGGATGTAAGACAACACATTGTGTGTATTACTTCCCCAAGAGTGGCTCAAGAATACAAAGAATAGTTAGACCTTTGTCTCCATCATTTCCCTGCTAAGTGAAGCTATGAACTAATGCTAGTATGATTATGTGTCATATCACTTTGTGTTGTATCACTATCTAAACCCTGATGGCCAACTAAAAAAATGTTGATATTGATCATGCTATGTAGGAATATGCTATGTATCTGATACTTTCTACTATGTACTAGCTATAGCTAGACATAGAGATTTTAGAAAATGTAACTTTATTAGTTGTTTAATAAGAACTATGCTGTGAAGAAGGCTCATCTATCCATAATAATATACCTTGTGGTCTCTTCTAGTATGTGTATAATTGAGACATAAATAAGGCTTGAGATGAAACCTATGATGGGGTCTCCTTTAATCTTAATTGTAGTGGATTACTATGTGACATCAGACTTATATGGCTGTAGTGAATATTTTTTGTGAGTAGTACTCTATGATGTGGTTTCATTTAATCTTAACCATAGCAGATTGCTATGTGAGATAGCATCTAGAAAATTTAGTCATAGTGAATATTTCTTATGAGTAGTGTTTTTTTGTGGTTCCTATGACTCTATTAGATATGTCTATAGAGCTACACTATGTACTCCATAGACTATAGTGATATATGTAAGTTGTTATCATTATACTAGTTTACAAACCTTATAAATAGGTGGAATAGGAGATCTCCTATGAGGCTCTATCCTAGAACTTGCATTACTCTCATGATGAGTGACCAATGATTCCTATGAAGGAATATCCTGGGATGACTCAATCATGGATGAATTACATATATGGTTTCATGGTTGAGGAGATTTTAGTGCCCCCTATGTGAATGTTATGATGGCATTATCAACACATATAGTAATGTAATCTTTGAGTCCATTAAAATCATTATCTCTAGGTCCACAGATACAATGATAGTTACAAAAGGGCTAATGTGGCTATCTATGTAAGAGATGTGGATCTTGTTGGTGAGTATAAGGAAATATGATTAACCTCTTATCTAGTAGTGTTTATAATATGATAGATAGGTTGTCTTGGTCTGAATCAAATTGTAATAGTGGCTTGATGTTGTTCTTTGTAGTGCACACTATAGGTTATGGTCTGGAAACTAGCTATTTTTTCCTAACTGGTTGATTTTTTGGTTGTGGTCTCCTATCTTGTTTAGGACATGGTGGATGTTGGATTCTAGGAGATATAGATGTATATATTACTATGAAATCTAGAGTAATTTTATCAAAGGAATCTACCTCAATCAATCCTAATTTCTTTTCCAAAGCTAGAACTGTATAGCATAAGTACTTGAAATAAGACTATATTTGATATAGTAGATGCTTGAATAGAGGTTGGAGAATGCCCTTAATAAGCATATGTTGAATCTATAAATATTTTATTTTGTATGTCAATCTTAACATGTGATTCTTTGATTGTAAGATATAATCACTAGCTAGCTCTAAAGTATTCTTATGTAAAGCTACAAGTTTCTCATATGTAACACAAGGGCCCATGTTTGTTATGTAATGTCTGATAAATGCCTCCTCTAAATCATCATATTTGTGCAAGGATCCAATGTGGAGTAGATTAAAGAACTAATTATGTGATTCCCCCACTAATGTCTATTGAAATAACTTGAGTAGAACAAAAGGCCTCGCATGAGATGGCAAAGCCTTTCAAAAGGCTTGAAGGTGTACAAATGGATCTGCAGTTCCATCATAGTGAGACAATAATGGTATTTATAAATGCTTTGGAAATGAAGCTTTTATGAATGTATTTATAATTGTGTTACCATGTAGATCATTGGAATCCATCTAAGACTTATAGGCCTTATTTTCCAAGATAAGGAGATGTATGTGGTGTTTTAATTCACCAACTACATGCATTAAAGAGATAATCTCCTGGGATGATACATTAGTATTTTGAAGTGCTTCATTTAATCATTGAATTTGATTGTTAATTTTATCCATGGGAATAATAAATTTATCAATTAAATCATAAAGAGGGGGTGTGTTCACTTGAACCTTAGGATTAATGGTAACTTGGAACTTACTAGAGGGATGTTAGCTACCATTATCTTTAGGTGAAGAGTGAGAATTTGGTTCTACTATAGTGAGGGGTGGCTTGGGAGATTCATTGGTATCTTTATAATTTAGTGTATCACATTTTAATTAAGTATAATGTGTACTATTATCATGAACATGTGCATTATTTGAAATAAAATCATGCATAGAAGTAAAAACAACATTTGTAAGTGCATTATGTTTGAGAGGAGGAGTGAGAGAAGAGTTAAAAACATGAGATGCATATTCTTCTTCACTATGTGCATAATAATCATCATTGTTCCAAGCATTATCATTATTTAAATATTTTTCATAATCAGTCTCATTTTCATATTCATTTGCATGTTCACTATCATACTCATTTTCGCTTCTAGTGCAAATAGGGAGAGGTGTAAGAGTAGAATTTAATTATTTTCTAATATGAAATAAAATATCAATAAAAGTTGTAATATCATGTGCATCAATGTTATCCATGGATGGAGTACATGAATTATTTTCATGAGAAGTAAGAGAAATAGATTTATCATTTAGATCTTCTTTGGACATAGTAGAGTTAAGAACATGAGATGTATCATTTAAACTATGAAGTGGTAATTTAATTATATTTCATTTATATTATTGTAATTTGAACATAGAAGTAGAGAGAGAGAGAGAGAGAGAGAGAGAGAGAGAGAGAGAGAGATTAGGTTCACATGTATTCAAATTATCACCAATAAGAGGTTTACTCTGAAGTGCATGACTAATTTATTCATTTGGTGTATTGTGCATTGGAGAATGAGGTGAAAAGTACCTTTACCATTTATTAAAATTATTTTTTTTGGAAGAGGGAATAAAAGAGATAGGTTTGAGAGAAGAAGATGCATCTACTTGTACTTCACTATCACTATCACGTATATCATCATATTCCTCATTACAATAATAATAATTATCTTCATTATAAATGAAATCATTTCCCATATTTTTAGCTAATGTGCAATTTTGCAAATTTGTCCATTCATTGTCATAATTATGAGAAAATTTTAAAAATTTATCTACGGGATGAGATGAAAGAAGAGCCTTAGTGGCCATTTTATTTCTTTCACCAAAGAGAATATTTAAAATTACTATTTATCAAATAATTGAAAAAATAACTATGAACATAGATATTTTGAATTTATGTTTGACAAAGTAAACATTTTTAAAAAATTTCAAACTATTTTTCTAAAAATTGTAAGGGATGAAAACTTGGGGTTTGAGGACCTAGTTTGGAAAACTAGGGGTTTGATCTAGGGTTTTAGAAGTTTTGAAAATTATGCCAATAATTTAAATTATAAAAATAGATTTGAATAGAATAAATGCATAAAAATTTATACAAAAATAAAAAAATTGAAATTGAATTTTTGTACAAAGTAACTACTAATTTTTAGATTTTGAAAATATTTTAGACACTCCAAACAATTTGAAAAAATTCTAAAATTTTTTTCTTAAAATTTCAAGGGAGGAAGGCTTAGGGTTTGAGGACCTAGTTTGGAAATCTAGGGTTTTAGAATTTTTGAAAATTATGTAAATAATTTAAATTCTAAAAATAGATTTTAATAGAATAAATGCACAAAAATTTATACAAAAAATTAGAAATTAGAAATTAAATTTTTGCATAAAATATGAAGGAAAAACCCTAAGGGTACCTAGGGTTTTAGACTTGTTCAAAATAATTTGAGTTCACCAAATGTTTTATTATTGTTTGGAATCTATTATGTAGTTCCTAAATAATGAAAGGTTTGAAGTAAGGGAAAAAATCTAGTTTAATATGGCAAAATATAGATTTTTATCAAGTAAATTAAATGAGGAAGAGAAATAAAATTATCTAAAAATGGGCTAAAATGGATGATTCAGGAGCTAGAAATTGAGATGCAAGACTGATACACTATCTAAAATTTGGATCTATCCTTAATTTTATGATTGGAAAAGAGCATCAAAAGTGGATAGGAGTGATACCAGTGCTATATTCCACATCTACTACTATTGTCCTAAGGATTTGAGCTTTCTAAGTTTTTTTTTCCAAGTTAGTGTGAGCCTGCATACCAAATTTCAGAGGATGGAAGTAAAAAAATCTCACTATATATCTATTTTAATATCTTAAACCTTGTATTAATCTACACACATGCAAACAAAAAATGCATCAAAAGCAAAAGGGGGGAAAATGGGTTAGGGGAAGAATGATCACATAATCTAGAACCCCTATTAGCCTGATCACTACCTACATTAAGCCTTAAGATGGGGTCTCAGATCCAATGTAGTTATCCCTTAGGGAAATTTCATAATTAATGCACATGATAGATGTAAGAATGTTTTTTTCCTAATCCCTTCCTTGATCAAGAATGCAAGTCTATGTGTGATGCAGAATGCAAAGCTATAATATTGACTGATTTTTATTATGTATAATGAGCTAAAGTAATAAGTGTTAGATATAAAATGCCTTGTGTAGTCATTTATATAAGATAATTTTTATTTTGAATTTGAGATATTTATTTGCATTAGCCAACATGAAAAATCTAAATAAAACTTAAGGGAGCAGATAAGAAGGGCTTAGAACCCATTAAGAAAGAAAAAATGATTATTGAACAACAACGTTGGAAAGGATAGGAACATTGGGAACTATAGTCCTAAGGATTTCTATTGTCTGGGACTTAAAAAAATAGGTTGGGACTAAAAAAAACCAAGTTTGTGGGCTCTTAGAGGTATAGGCCAGTCAGTTGAGATAACAGAGAGGTGATAAAATCAATAAACAAGACCAAGATAAGTAAAACAAGGACATGGCTCATGTGAATAAGGCTCATATTTTCCAATCAAAGTCTCCTACGAAGGGATTGTGAAAATACATGATATGTGTGGTTTATTGACCAATTTAAGGTTTATATAGGAAGTGTATAAAGGGTGAGGAAGAGTAATCTAGAAGATGACACTAGTAGAGAAGTTATTGTGGAGGAAAGAGAAGAAATATTCACTTTAACCAAGAGGAAAGATAGAAAATTATGACAATCCCCATATATAGAGGAGTTTAAATCCTATATGGAAACACACAAATATGTTCTAGTATAAGTATATGAGGGGATAAAAATGACATGGAGAGAGATAAAAAATAACTATAATAACTAAAAGATCAACAAAAAATATTTCATGTTATAACACAAATTAAAATGGATGTCCAAAGTGAAACATTTGGATTGTACAATACCATTGATTCAATTATCCCCCCACATAGTACAGACCACCAAATTATACAAATATTTGAATAAAGATATTAATAAAATCAAATTAATTTTTCTTTTTTAAAACTATCAATTCATACATATTTAAACTTGATGACACCTTTGGAGGCTACCAATTCCCTCAACTTGGTGGCCATCAGAGCACAAGAAGCCATGGAATCGGTTGAAGTGGCTGAGGTAGTAATGTCTAAATATTCATAGCATGAGACACACTCTTAAATTTTTTTGGATGAACTAAATATTTCTAAGTCCAATGATTCCAAAGGAAGTCTCATTAGCATGGCCAATTTTAATCATCTCTTACAACAAGCTTTAGAGAATTTGGAATAGGACATACAAGGGAAGAACATATAAAACATAGAGGTCAAGATAAATTTTTATATAAATTCAAGAATACCAAATTTTAACATGTAATACTCTTAGAGGAAGTTAATAGGGTGTATATGATCTAATTTTTAACATGAATATAATCATATATTAATATGACATTAGGAACCAACACTATCAGGATTTTGAAGCAAAGAAGAATGCCAACACAATAACTTCTAGCTCAAAAAAAGCATCCACTTAGATGCCTATAACAACCTAATAAGCCATGAAAACATCAATTAACATTGATGAATTGAGCAACATTTCAAGTGACAATTTAGGTGATGGTTCTACCCCAATTGGTGGTAGAACTTTTGGGAGACATAACTTTTGCACCATAGTTCCATTTGACTCCCCATTTAAACTGTTGGAAAGCTAAGATCAAGAAAAATTTGATGATATGGCATGGATATATACTAGATGGTTTTTGTACCTATAAATCCCAATGGAAGTATCCTAAATTTAAATTTTAATAGTGTAGTCTAAAAATAGTAATTTCTAAAATTTTGTAATGTTTTAAATCATGAAAGTCAAACCAATTCATCTCCCTCGATATTGGTAACCTTCCACATCCTCCTCCTACCTCAAAATTATGTATAAAAATATATGTATCCTAAAAATTTAGTCAGACATCTCTTCTCAGAGATAGGCATATGTTTGGATCTGCAAATTTGATCAATAAAACATCTTTTCTCAGAGATAACATTATTACAATTGTGTTATATTTTTTCTTGAATTATCTCTCAAAAAAAGCTCCTGAGTTTTGGATCACTTGATTCAAAGTCTAATTGTATTTGTATACATATTTAAAGTTTCTTGAACTATTTTAAGCATGCACACATTGCATTATATTATATAAGGCTAGCTAATTTTGACATAAATATAATTAGACACAAACATGTAAAACATGCAATTTTGAGACCAAAATTAGAATTGAGGTTGTAACTGAAACATGTAACTATGAGTTTACATATAGTTTGAGGATGAGGCATCATCTCCCCAAGTATATATAACTATGTAATTTCAAATTCCAAAGGGTTGGAAGATTTGACCAATATAAGAAGTCATTTTTTACTATCATGCAATTGTGTTGGTGGTTTCATCCTTTCACTCATATGATATTAAGGTTTTAATTTTTTGGTTGTCATAATATAATAATTTTGTGTAAAAGCTATAGATAAATTTTGATTATCTTAGTCAATGTATGCTAGCTATAGATGTGCAAATTCTATTGAAAGTTACCACATTTTATTAAGAAATTATTTAAATAATATTATTATTATTAGTGTCTATGAATGATTTATTTTGGTATAGTTTTATAAGTGTGTGCCACAACTACCTTAAACACCTTCTTATTTTGAGTTATATCCTTATAATTAAGGGTGTGCAAGAGCTAATCTAATTGAAGAAACCTTTAACTAAGACCATCAAGTTTCTTATGTCATCCCTCCCAATAATTAATTACTATGTTTACCTATAAGTGTCCAATAGCTTCAAGTAGCAAACATTAGTTTTAAGAGCATTTGTCCATCAAGAAACTAGCCTAGGAAGTGATGCTTTGAGATCACAAAACCTTTTTAATTCTCTACCCTTCCATCCTTTTCAAGTTTGTTTGAATGAGATATACCCACTTTAGATTAGATATCAACCATCCATCTCATCCACTTAGATTTGATTTCTCCATTATGATTCATTTCACTACAAGAAAACTTAGTTAATAATAAAAATTCTCTAATTGCTATTCCACCACAAGGTTGTTTAACCCATACATTCAACTCATGCCCTAGAGTTGAGTTTACTTCTATTGAGATCCTTAAATGTTATAGGCTACTTTTTATAAAATTTGGTTGGTGCACAAGATTTAAATCAATAGAAATAAAAAATTTGGCACTAGAATGAGGTCCACTTGTGTGCCTCCCACAGTGAAAAGTTACCCCATAGATTGAATTTCACTAGAGATACTCAAAAGAGTTACCAAGTCTAGGGCCCAAACTAGCCTATTGGTTTCACCTTTATCAATACATTGAAGGACTAGATATATATCATTTATTCCCAATATACTAATGGCTAAAACACTATCTCTAGTTTGGAATACCCATCCCATTAATATCCCTATGGCCCAACGACATCATTAGTTGGTTGGATTTTCCATTTCCATACTAGGAGACATGCATAATTTGCCTAGGAACCTAGAGAAATATCTATTTTTTTATCCCCATTAGGAATAATAGAGGGACACATTAAGTCCTTTAAGGCTGCACTAAGATTAATGAATGTTACTGATGAGAATGTTACATGCAGGTTCTTCTCATTTACCTTACAAGTTGTTGCCTATGATTGGTATCTAAAGCTTTAAGAGAATTGGAAAAAGAGGAAATTAAAATTGATAGATAGTTGAAGCCTCAAATACTCAACACTTAGAATATCAATGCTAGTTTTATAGCTTTAACTGTAGTCCTTCACACCAATCAAAATGTCCTTGATTTCAATTAGAATCAACTATATGAACCACCTCTTCTAATGTAGTAAGTGCCCAATTAGAACTATGGTTATATTAATAACTAGGTATAGATGAATAGTCATCAACATAATCAAAACTCAAATCCATCTAATGATGCAATTATACAAGGAAATAATTCTACCAAAGCAAAACTAGATTCCATCCAAAGAATGATCTATAAAATGAGTAATGACTTCCTAAATATGCAAATAAAGATGGGTAATACCACTAGATATAATAATAACAATAAGCTCAGGTTTCATAGATATAACATGCCTTTCAATAAGCCTACTAATAATACAGAGCATCACCCCAATAAGTTTCCAAAGATCAATATAGTATAAATGGATATGCCTAATTTGTGTAGAGTCTGTAATACATAATATCATGGTGAACTTGAATGTGTGGATTATATGTAGTCTTTTAGATCTTCCAGAGAGATGGTAAGGAAAGACTTGATGAATAATCCATTATAATTCCATCTAGAATTGTCTCTTCAAATATAATAATGGTATTTTAAACACATGAGTATTTTTTCCTAGAAGAAGATGACAATGAACCAAAAGATAAATTTCATGAATTATAATATTTTAAAAAATACCAAAAAGGAAATTATATCCTCAAGAATAAGTAACCCTTTAAAATGTCTACTCCATTAAATACCATTACTACCCCACTGAAAATAAGAGATAATAATAATCCACCTCACCCTAAATGGAATGAGTGTATACACACAATATTTTTATTGACTTTACCACTTAATAACACTTTGTCTTTTATAGGAACCCATTGAGTTTCAATATCTTTGAGTGCATGCCTTAAAGGCTGAACCATGAAAGGGGTGGGTAGACCATTGGTGATTAAAAATATTATTATGGATTTGTATCATTCCTACCATTAGTCTAACTTCCTTACAATATCTATCCATTTACCTCCTATGATGCCTCCTTGAAATCTTAGAATCCTTAAATATGGATAAGTCTAAAATCCTAAAACCCTAAAAATGTGGCTAAGTCTAAAATCTGATAGGACCCTCCAAAATCTATAATTTTCATTATTACTCCTAGAGGCCAAAAACCACTCTCAAACATCTTGAAAGTATAAATATAAAATATAACTTAAATTATAAGTTGACATTTTGACATGTGCATACTACTATTTTTAGTCCTTGCCTAAGCTAAAACCTTATTTTACCATCTACAAGACTAAGTTAGCCTAGGTTGAATCCCTTCTAAGAGTTTAGAAATTAAAAATATATATTTTATTGGAATGACCCTATATTCAAATTATTAAAAATATGTTATAGGTCTATGTCAGCTGTAGTCAACCTAGATTAAGACCTAACTTCTTTTTATTAACTAATGATATAGAGTTGATTG
Source organism: Torreya grandis (assembly GCA_037957365.1). Taxonomy (NCBI): domain Eukaryota; kingdom Viridiplantae; phylum Streptophyta; class Pinopsida; order Cupressales; family Taxaceae; genus Torreya; species Torreya grandis. The sequence continues at coordinate 2,078,630 of JARHVA010001314.1, forward strand.
GGTCAACCCTACTGGCTAAACTTTTAGAAGAGTTTAAGGTTAGACTCAAATATATTTACATATCCATTTCCATAATTTATAGGATAAGAGAAGAAGAATAATATTATATTTCACATCTACTTATCCACTAATCTACTTGAGAAGCATAATTTAGGGTTTCAATACTTTCTTTGGAGATACAAACATTGTCTTGTGGATAAGTAGTCTATGTGCATAGAGCTGTGTAACCTTGAGCTAAATTATCCTTGTTTTCATTACATACCACAAAAAACTCTTGCGAATGACCTTATCCAAGGGAGTGATTGAGGTTCAGAGGGTTCACATTCAAAGGTATGTATTTCTAACTGTGTTCCTCCTTTTTAGGAGCAGATACATTAGAATTTATACTTATCTCCCATGCATTAGGATTTCCTATATGTTGATGTGAGTATAGATATTCTATTCATGTTTACTTTTTATGTTTATTACCCCACTTTATGCCACAAGCTTTGGTGGTAACTAGATTAGATTTTACTTTACATATCATTTCCTTTGTGAATATGAACACATATGACCTAGCTAGGGTTATTTCATGGTGTTGATTCACTAAAGGCTTTGGAACCCTCTCTAGTGATGTTATTATGGTAAGATATCCCTTGGTTAGGTATATTAAATTTATCTTGGTCATGACCCTAAATATCTAATGTATCAATGATCAAAATTGTAAGTAGGATTTATCTTGTCCAATATAGGATTGATCAATAGATAAATTGCATTTCCCTTTGTATACATGAGTATCTCTAGAATAGATATGAGTAAGGCAAAGGGTAGTACAACATTTTTGAAGATATTAATAAGTTTAAATCCAACATTATTCTTCATGGATTAGCCAAAATGATAGAATAAAAAGAGCTCCTATGGAGGTCTATCATAGGGAAAGTGACTACCAACAAGACTAAGGCTACTCACACCAATGTCATATATAAGAGTAAACCTAAAGTTACACCATTATTATTGAATACTCAAGTGTTTGGAAAGAACATCCATAATTTTTTAGTTGATTTTTGAACTTGATCCATGGTGATGCCTAATTTAATTTATTGAAAGATGGGTTTAACCCCAAATCCATCTAAGAGAATATTTTCACAACTAGATAAAAATATGATCACTATAAAAGGATAGCTGAATGATGTGTGGATCTAAGTAGCATCTAAAACACAAGTGAAAATGATGATATACATACTGGTGGTTGATATTCTAAAAGGATATACACTCCTCCTTAGTAGAGTCTAGTCTAAGACATTGAAAGGGTATGTAGAAAAAAAAATATCTCACATTTAGTTACCATGGAGGGGTATTCCAAACTAGATTCAAATTGATCGAGAACCAAGAATGAAGCACCCAATTATCAAATACAATATAAATAATGAACAATTTATAAATATCCTAACCTTAGGATTTATACCTTCACTATAAAACATGAAGTGAAAGTACCAAAAGTTTAGGGGCCTTCTTAGTTTTGGACCCTTCACATTGATAGTGAAAGATCCAAACAAAGATTAGGTGTCAAAATTGAATTAGTGGAACCACAAGGCAAGAAACACCTAACAACATACAAACTATATTTCCCTTGCATTGATAATAGAGAAGAATATGAGAGATTAATATTGGGAGTATATTTTTATTTCAAAAATATTGTCAAATAATTTTTGATTTATCGAGATTCATAATTAGAAGTTTACTACATTAGGAACAAATACCAATGAATTTTATCATATCTAAAAAGGTACAAACATAGAGCATGGGATTTGATTGAGTCTTTTAAAGCCTTTAACATCATGGTTATACCTAGAGGATATAATCAAGCTACTGATTCATTAGCTACCTCAACTACCAACATGGCACCCCTACAAGAGTCCAAGGTAAAAATATTTTCTATTGAGTTAGTACCTTATCCATCAGTTCTAGACAATGTGCAAATTTTTAATGTTTTTGATGATGACCAACAGATTGTCTAGTTATTGATTAATTTAAGGAAATTTAATTCTCAAGTCATTGATGAAAATGAAATTATTTACATATTCAAAGAGGAATTAGGAGAAAGAGTTATTAGAATAAAGGAAAACTACCTCCCTCTATGAAAGGTTTCCTTACAAATGACATTTGATTTGGATCCTCAAGCCTAAAAATAAAGGCAAACAAAAGTAAATGAATCTAAATTCAAAAGGGAGGATCTAAGAGATGAGTGTATCCTACTCTATGTCAACATTGGTCTCAATTATACTCTAAAATAAATAAATAGAATGAAAAGTTTGCTCAACCTCGATATAGTGATGTAATTATCTGGACATATGAATACCTGAAGGTTTTTAACCCAAGAATCATCACCCATATAGTTACACTAAAATTGAACCACAAACCATATAGATAAAATAAAATGTTGGTAAATCCTTTCATATAACCTCTTATTTAGAAGGAAGTGGATAAGTTGAGTGTAAAAATAGTTTTTCCTATTAGACATTCTAATTGGGTGGTTAATTTAGTCCTAACCAAGAAGAAAATTGGAAAGATCAGGCTCTATGTTGATTTTATAAACCTAAATAAAGCCCATGAGAAATAAAATTACCCACTACCCTCCTTGTAATAAGTCATCCAAATAGTGGGTGGTCTAGTAATGATGTCTTTCTTAGATGGATTTTTAGGGTATAACCAGGTGCTTGTAAAATAAGAAGACAAAATAAAGACAACATTCACAATGAAGTGGATTAATTATGCATACAAGAGGATTCCATTTTGTCTAATTAACATAGGTTCCATGTTTCAACAAGCTACATACCATGCCTTCTAGGGGCTGATAGGTAAATGGATAATTATTTACTCTTTCAATCTTCTCAAAATCAATGACTAATCATGTAGGACACCTATAATCAATCTTTTAAAGGTGCATAAAGTTTGGTATTCCATTGAACCCGAAAAAGAGTATATTTGGTGTCATAAAAGGTAAGCTCCTAGGTCATATCATCACCAAATATGGAATTATGATTGACCCATATAGAATTCAAGGGATATCAAAAACTACTTTCTAAAACAGTAAAAAGGAACTTAAATATTTCTTTGGGAAGATATACTTTTTGAGAATATTTATATTAGGCTTTGCAAAAATTATTATATCTCTGAATGCAATACTCAATTAGGATGATAAAATGGAATGGGTAAAGGATCTATAGTATTTTTTAGACATTAAAGATGAAATATCCCATGCCCCTACACTGATAAGTCTAGATTTCACCAAAGACTTCTTATATTCATTCACCTCAAAACACAGTATTACTATCATGCTCTCCTATAAAAAAGAGGAAATAAAGCATCCTATCACATTCATGAGTATAAAATTTAAAGAAGAATAACTTAGGTATTCCATGATAGATAAACATATCTTAGCCCTTATCAAATTGGTGAAGAAATTTTGACATTACATCCTGAGGAACAAGACAATTGCCATTCTACCTAATCCTACTATTAAGCTTACTTTATCACAAAATGAATTAGGAGAACATAAAGGAAAGTGGATGGAAAAATTATAGGAATTTGACATGGAAATCAATCCTACCAAGATCATCAGAGGTTAGGGCATCATTTAGATCATGACTGAACCTGACACATGTATCATTGTATAAGAGGTTTGTGAAAACCAATTATATAAAGGGGAATGGTATACTAACATTATTCAATATTTACTCATAGGTAATTTCTCCATAGATCTCAAAAGAGAATAAAGGAGAGCTTTAAGACTCAAATTAGCTCATTACATAATAAAAAATGGATCTTTTATAGAAAGAATTATGAATAGATCTACTTGAGATTCTTATCACAAGAGAAAGATCAATAAATTACAAAAAAAATACACCAAAAGATAGGTATTGGTCACCCCTCTAGAAACACCATTGCCCATAAGATCCTCAAAATGGGTTATTACTGGCCAATAGCCTTGAAGGATGTACATGCTCAAATATGAACATGCCATGAAGGCCAAGTCTTATAAAAGAGGTAATTAAATGCATTCATGCCTATACAACCTATGATAAATAGAAGACCATTCACCCAATGGGGCTTGAACTTCATTAGGGTCATTAATCCAAATTATATAACTAGCCACAAGTGTGCACTAATTGCTATAGACTACTACACATGATGGACTGAAGATACAAATACAAATAATTCAAGAGCACAAGATGTGATAAAATTTATAGAGGATAATATCATAACTAGATTTGGTACTCCTATCTTTCTAGTCTATTACATAATGCAACATTCCAATTAGTTTAATCTACTGAATGAGACCATGAAAATCAAGTCACCATCAGGTAATCATTCAACCATTACCCACAAGGAAATGGGTTGGTTGAAATAAAAAACAAGAACCTGATTGATACCATTAAGAAGTATGCAAAAAATAAATCTAGAAATTAATACAATCTCCTAATGTATGCATTGTGGGCTAATCAAATAAGATATAAGTAGGCATTCAAAGCCTTAACTTACTTATTAGTCTATGGGAGATAACCTACTTTCCCAACCATGGTTAAGTTTATGAAATATAAATTTATGTCAGAATACATGGAACCAAGTGAGAACGTAGAGCCTTGAATGTTGGACATAATAGAAATGGAAGACTCAAGGATTGATGTCTTACGAAATTTCATTAAACATCAAGATATAGTGAGAATATGGTTTGATAAATGAGCAAAATTTAAATCATTCATAATATTTGACCCAATAATTCTATGGGAAAAACCCCATGAAAATAAAGTAAAACATGACAACTTTACCCATTATGTATTGGACCTTATTAGATTTCAAAGATCCTAGGTAACAATTCTTTCTACCTAAGGGACCTCCAAGGCAATGAGATGACATATTCAGTCAATGGATATTTTTTGAAGCATTAATTCATGGTTGTACCATTTGTATATGTTCTAAAATATAAATGAAGGTGATGGTAAGAGTAGGATCAGGTAAATTTATTGTTTTATTAGAATATATTTTATGGATTTCATAGAATAGTCTCCCTGTTTCCTATATTAACTTTCTTGTTTTTAGTGGTTTATTTTATATAATAGTTTCCTAATTTATAGATTATATGTTTCCCTTTGTCTTATTTTAATTTGATTGAATTTATCTAGTATGCTCAAATAAAGTTTATAAACTTTTGAGACTCCATTGAACATGTTTGAAATTTAAAGGATCAACCTATGGGAAAACATGCCAAGAATAGGTACATCGATTTATTTATTTGTAAGATCTTACACATAGGCATTTGAGATTTTCAAAATTTTAGGTGTGTTAACACACCCCAATACGTATTTTTAATTCAAAAAATGGGGTCTTCCTTTGTTTTTTAAAATGATGAATATCTTTAAGGGGACACTTATGAGTTCTAAGGGTTATTATACTTGTGATAATTGAACAAAATCAATGTTTTTTAATGTTAAATCACATTGTGGTATACGTTTTGATGCACTTTCTTAGACTAACCTATTAATGAAATTGATGAAATGAGTGGCTTTACATGATAGGTATGAATATTGTTTTATTATGGAGTATTATTAGGTAGAATTCTAGTTCAAGAGGGTTATCATCGAAAACATTCACATTGAAAACAATCTCATTAGAAACATTATCTGTGAAAGGTTTATCATCAATGACTTTATTTTGGGAAGTTTCATTTTAAGAAGTTTCATTTTAGGAAGTTTTACTTCAACAAATTTATATTAGCAACAATCACTTCACATGATTTCACTTCAATAGCTTTCTTTGGGAACTTACTCATCGATAACTTTCATATCAAAGAATACACTATGGAAACTTAGTCTCTGAGAACTTTCATTTCAAAAAGATTATATTAGAAATGTTTAGTCATTGGAAACCTATGTATCAAAATATTTCATGTCAAAGACTTTGTATCAAAAAATTTCATTTCAGAGACTTTTTCATTAGAAGGATTCCATCAAAATAAATTTATATTAGAGACTTCACTACGAAAAATTAGCCTTTGGTAAATTTCATTTTAGAAGGATTATATTAGAAAGGCTTGGTCATTAGGAACTTTTGTTTCAGAAATATTCTTTTAGAGAATATTCTTATCAAAAAATTTCATGTCAGAGAGTTTATATCAAAATCTTTTATGTTGGAGACTTTGTATCAAAAAAATAATTTTGGAGACTTTTTCATTGGAAGGATTCCTTTAGTAGGTTTGGTCATCATCAAATTTGTTTCATAAAATTTTATTTTGGAAACTTTGCGAGTAAATATTTTGAAAATACATTTTGTGCTTTAGATTATTTTAACTCAAAATCAAAATTTAACTTTTATTGACTAGGATATACAATGACACATGGAAAAATATGGAATGTTAGACCATGCCACCATAGATAATAAGGCATCATACATGGCATGCATATTAGAACAAGGTGATCACATTTGAATTGAATGAAGCTAACAAGATCATAGGTGTTAATGAGTAATGGTGTATGAACTATAAATTAATGTAGGAGATCTATTTACATTAATCCCCCAACTCATTTCACATAATTTAATCTTTGAGCTCAAGTAGACTTCAGCCTCAAGTGATCCTAAAGGCCTTAACTACTATCACAATGATTTATGATTTGAGAAATTTAGATAAGTGAAGAGACATAATTATCAAAAAGCTTACAACATACCAATACAAAGCAAAGTTACCATGGCATCATCATTTAGGTCTTATAGGTGAGCCTTGGTATCATGCAGGTTCTTGATCAAGGATTCTATATAATATTTAGATACTATGTTTGAGGCTACTAAATTGGATGGGTGTTATTCTAATTATTTAGTGCTATGGGAAGTTTTGGATAACATTGATTTCTTTTCAGTTGAGGAATACATATCATCTGAATATAATCAACTAATAAAGTACTTGATGCCTTTCAAAAGACAAGCCATACATTACATAACCATAAAGCCATAGGTAATGCCATGCATTAATTTACTACAGGGATTATTATTCAAAGGGATAATCATGGATAGAGGATATCTTCATTATGTAGATAGTGAAACTATTGTTGCATGTATATCAAATGAAGAACTGAACAAATATTTAATCTCTCCTTTTGTAAATGTTACTTATGATCTACACACTGTTATCACATTAAAAATGCCCGCCATCTGAAACGAGCTCTTTCAAGATGGTTATTACTTGGGGAGAGTTTCAATTTAAAAGAGAATGTTAATATCCCTATCCTCATTACCAATTTTAGAATGGGAATCTACATAGGGATGGCACTACTGAATAGGATCTTTAGCCATGATAGTATATCCTTTGTGTACCTAAAATGGGTTTTCCTTTTAGATCTTCTAACTAGCTTAGAGCACAACTATGCTTTGGGGAAAATCATTAGTGCATGCCTCTAAGAGCATATTGTACGAAAGGATAAAAAAACCATTGGGAGGTAACTTCTACATGAATAACTACTTATTAGATGAGTTCATGGGCACTGTGTATAGATATAACATAATCATATGGGATCCCAATGCCAAAACCATATAGGATAGGATATGTGACTATTACAGCTTCATGCACATATATTCATATATGAGAAACATAGACAAAAATTGCTAAAGACATTTAATTTTAAGTATGTATGTCTATCCATGATGAGCCATTTCCAAGTATCTTCCCAATCATAGCTTAGACATTGGCTAATAACATAGGATACTACTAGCTATATCTAGATTACATAGTAATCATGGTGGTGGGGCAAAAAGTAGATCCTCTCTAGCTCCCAAAGTTCTTATTAGATAAGGTAGTTGAGTAAGAAATTGCATAAAAAATTTGGAATATCATTGATGAGGGTTTGATGAAAAACAAGAAGGCCACCTTTCATGGATCTCATGTCACCATTAGGTAGATGTAATACACAATTTATAGATAGTTTTGGGAGGCTATCAACACCATGAAATCTTGTGCATTGCCCACCCTTCCTCATAAATATTATGACCCTCATGGAAAGGTCCAAAATAAATTTCATACACTTGGCCTTGAGTATAAGATTGAACCAATTGATCATGACTTTCTCTTCCTAAATTCAAAGGACAACAAGGAGGTCGAATAAAAGGCCACAATTGTAGGAATAAGTGAGGACTTACTAAGAGTGATTCAAGAAAATCCATCTCTAACACTTGGTGATATAATATTAATAATTCCACCTCATAGAGGATGGATATGTTCATATTTATGGAGTGGTAGGCAATCAAAATAATCAAAAAGGGAGGGGCCAAATCCCTAACAAGATTAAATCGAGCCTTATGTCCAACAATAGTTGGTATCTAAGGCACCAATCATTGGAGATGAAGATAAATAATCCAATGAAGAACAAATCCCTACCTTAACATAAGAGGAAGCACAAGTGCTCTCAGTTCAACCTTCAATAGTTAAATTTATCAAAGTTTCTTAAAGAGTTAGTTGAGGAGATAACTAAAGTAGGAGGCAGTTCAAAAATAGAAGCTAGAATTATCTACTTAGATTCTTTTGATGAAGAGGAAATAATGGCTACTTTATCCCTAATTAAAATCACTACTCCCCATTTTCATCCATCATAGGCATCAATCCCATGTGTATGGAGACCAACAAAGACATATTAAAGGGCCCAATGGTTAACCACATACCCCTCCAACCTAAGAGGTAGATGAGGAGGAGATATAATAGGTAAATTTTCTAAGATTATAGATACTCAAGGCTAAATCACCTATCCTAGGTGACTCATTTGGTAAGGTCCCTTACTCAAAGTTCCTTTGAGTTTTGCCCTTTTGATGTCTTTACCTATAGTTTCAATCATCCCTGGAACTTTGGTCTCCACATTCATTCCCCCATGAACAATATTTATAGGTTTATTATTTATACACCCATCCACGAGTCTGCCTAATAACATAACACTTATTATATGCTCCACTATTATAGCTTCTATCCATATGGTTTCCATCCCTTCCATTTCCCTTCTATTAACATCCACTCCATCAACATTAGTCATATCTATTCCTTCCATTGCTTAGTATATCACTCCAACTACATCCCTTTCTACCCAATTGGGTTCATCTTTGCATTTTTTGACTCCCACCACTATAACCATAGTTGTAATAACTAATAGGGCACTCATGAGGTAGCCAATCTTTATGGTCCATCTAATTCCATAATATGGGAACATAGTCTGGTAAAAAAAAATTGGCCTTTAATGCCCAATCCTCCCACACAAATTGAGTAATAACCTAAATAACATGCTTAAGTGGAAGCACAACCCTTAAATCCCTCAAATATCACTCTTTTAGATTGGGCTAAGGAACTAGGATCCTTGGCCTCTAAGAGGCCCAATCTAAAGATAACATAATTTTGAATAGTGAGCTCTTAACAAATCCACTACATTAATATAGAGGGTGAGGAAGAGGAAGATAGAAGACAACTCATGAAGAAGCTTAATCATGGAGGAGAGAGAGTAAGTATACTCCCTAAGCAAAAGGGATAATAATAAAAAATGGTTAGTCCCCTTATATTGTGGACATGAAGTCATATATGAAGACACATATAAAATCCATCCTTGATATACATCAAGGGACTAAAATGGATAGGTAGGATCTTGAGGAAGAGTTAGAGACACTTAGAGAGCAACATCAAGTTATTTGGGTTCTTCATGGAATTGAGTAGGATTTACAAATGCCGCACTTAGATTATATGAAATTCTTGATTCCATTCATTCTTTGAGAGTTATCTTGGCTCTACATGTTAATAAGATAATCCAATTATTAAGAAGCCACAAGGAAGATTACAACAAGTTGAATTTCCTAGTGCTTTATAACCCCAATAAGTTATTCATCCATCTAGATTTCATGACCCCATTTAAGGCATCTAATACTCTAAACTTATATTGATAAGGACATAAAAGGCCCAATATTATGTATTATCTTTAGAGGCATTAGTCATAAGTTTGAAAAACAAGAGAAAGAGGTCAATCAAGTCTTGTTAGGATTAGAGTTGGATACCATTTAATATAACCAAGGCAGGCTAGTGACTAGAGCATTGTTTAACTAGATGATCAAACAAACCTTTGACAACTTCAAGCAAAGTATGTAAGGTTTGATCTTAGAAGACATAGAGGACAAATTAAGCTCAATGAAGAAGAAGGCCATAGAGGTGGAAGTATTTATGATTGGATTTAGAGAAAACAACATAGAGCATAATAAACCAATGGATGAGACTAATAGGGTAACTAAGACATATCTCCTAGATATGAGTCTAATTAGAGTACATCATGTTAAGGCCTAAAAACACTATCAAGACTTAGATGAGAATACATTTACTCAATAAATGCCACTTGCTAGTTTTATTATGCCAAATCCACCAAGAATACCAACAATGATAACTATGTTATTGATTCCACCTTAAGATACTACTCCCATGGTGATTATAATTTAAGCAACTAGTGCATCTTCAAGTGTAACTCCATCTACTAAAACATTAATTGATAGTACCACTATAGTTCCCATAGTAGTTTTAAGACAAGTTAAATGAGATCCAATTTAGATATTAGTTAATTTTGTACATTTTTCATGTAACCAATATAATTGAATAGTTAAAGTATTAAACACACACACAGACACATAGACACACATAAACACGTACACACACACACACATATTATAATTAAATGATTTTTTTGAAGCATATATATATATATATATATTTCATGGTTGGTTTATTTTTAATACATCAATATGTAACTCAGACTTATCTTACATTCTTTTTGGATGTAAATGAAATGTTATAATCTTAGAGGATGAGGTGAAGCCCTCCCTAAGTCTATATATACAATTGTAACCCTCTTTCGAAGGGTTGAATTTTTGAATGAAATACAGGAAGAAATCAAGGATCTTGATTGTCATGTAACTATGTTTGTTCTATCTTCTTCCCTTTCTATGTTCATGAATTTAATTCTCTTTCTATTTAAGTTGATTCAATAATTTTGATGTTTGTTAATGTCATGCATGAATTAAACATTTATGTTTATGAATTTTAATCTTATGTGTTATAACTATTAAATATTAATACATTTTTTATTTATATAGTTAGTACATGTTGAATCATTATTCTAAATTAGGTAGAAGTGACTCATTTGATATAGTATTCTAGGAGTGAGCAATAGCTTCCTTCGATAACTTCTCAGTCTAAGATATAATTTATTTCATAATGGTTTTTAATAGTAGCCTTAAAATGAGAAACCTTTATTTGAGACCCATAAACAACTTATATATGAATACCCAAACTCCCAACCATGTTTGTTCATGATTGAGAAAAATATGCAAACAAAAAACATTAGTCCCTGGGATACTTTTCCAATAAAGAGATAGACTTAGAATGTCCTATTTATAAAACATAGAATCCTTCTTTTCTACCTTACCCTTCCCTATTTTGAAGTTTTTTTAATATCTACCCACCATAGATTAATATTTCACACATCCAACTCACCTAGTGATTTGTTATTTGTATTAGAAGCCACACATATACCCACAAACTTAGTTGAAAAAACCACAGGATCAGCCTACTATTCCACCACTCAGTTGTTCTAACCACATACCTAGAACTCATTCCCTAAAGTAGAACATAGTTACATAGGGATACCAAAATGTTAGAGGTTACCTCATTTAAAACTCTCTGAGGTGTGTATAAAACTCACACCAATTGAAGAGATAAATTTGGAGCTAGAAGGAGGGCACACTTGTGTACTTTCCCAATAAATAGGGAAATGATCATTAGAGAGACACCTAGAACACTAACAAGGTCTAGGGCCCAATCTAGTTTTTGGTTTCAAAATTATCACACTCTAGCAGGCCTAAACCTATACCATTGATCTTTGAGATACATATATCTTAAACACCATCCCCTTTAAGGAACATCCCACTTGTTAATGTTCCCATGGCTCAACCCTAGTTAATTAGATCTACCATTGCTATCCCTAGGGACCAGCATGACCTACCAAGGAACCCAAAGAAGTGTCTTGCTACTCTTTCCCCTTCAAATAGGAGGATGAATAGAGAGCATATTAAATATTTGAAGCCTAACTTGATATTAATGAATTTTATCTATGAGGATGTTGCATGTATTCTTTTTATATTTACTTTGAAATATTCCTCTTATGATTGGTACTTCAATTTGCAAGAAAACTCCATCACCTAATGGGATGAGTGTCAAGTTACTTTCCTTTCAAAATTTAGATAGGTAACGAATCCAAGTTTCATATATAAGCTCTTTAAAAACATGAAAATGGATCCTAAAGAGTGTATCTAAGTCTTGAATACAAGATTCCAAGAGATTCACACCTGATTGAATGATGTGTATAAGCTAGATGATAATATAACACTTGAAATATATAAGAATGCCTTGGACCCTATTACTATCATACTCTTATGAGGAGATGTTGCTACCAATACACTAACATTGGCATTTCAAGAAGCTATCAATATGGATAAGTAACTCAATCCAAAACATAGCCTATATAATCTATGAGGTTAAACATTCAACAATGGACTTTCATCCTTGAATACAATTCCATGAATGAAACATAATGCTCCCACATTCAATCAAAACTAGCTATACACTCTAATACCCATGATGTAAGAGAAAACAAATTAGAAATTTGATTTATTGAATAATCATGCACAAATAAATAATTAGCATTAGAATCAACAGTAAGCTCATACCAATGCAATAGTCACTCAAGGTTTAGATTCTAATAAATCTGAATAGATTCTATAAAGAGAATGGTTTAAAAGCTAAGCAATGATTTTATAAATATGTAAAAGAGGGTGGGATATACAAATACTCATAAATACAATCAAAATTTGGCCTTTCCAAGATACAACAAGCATTTCCATAGGTCCACTAACAATACCGACCAAAAATAATCCAATAAGCTACCAAAAATCAATATTATGGAAACAACTTTGCTTAACTGGTGCATGATCCACAATACATCCCAACATGGATAATTATATTGTATATAATTATGTGTAGCCTTCAAAATATTCTAGAGGGAGATGATTAGAAAAGATCAAATGAATCTTCCAAATTTGCCTCATGAATCTGGCCCTTCCAGTTCAGCTCTGGTCTTTGAGACCTTTGAGTCTCCCTTTCCTAGTGAAGATGATAACGTCCTAGAAGATAATTCTAATAAAGTGTAAGCATTCCAATAGTTTAACATTTTTGGAAGTATTATCATTGATGTCAAAGGTCTAGCAGTATTGGTGACAAAGGCCCCATAGCATTTAATGTCTAAAGGTTTTTTTAATGTTTATATCTTGGCTAAAGTATGTTAATATTAATTAAATATTAATGGATATATTCTTGGTAGCATAAAGACAAAAAAGGGCCCATGAGGAAGTCAAAGAGTCACCAAGTAAAGACAAAAGAGGGAAAGGGTGCATTTTCCCGTGAAAGGCCACCTTGAGGAATTCAAAGAGTCACCAAATAAAGACAAAAGAGGGAAAGGAGGTTTCTCCCCATGAAGGGTCACCATGTAGATTTTAAAATGAAAGAATTCACAGTGACATGCAAGTTTGGCACCATTTTCTATGTGAATTGAAAGGACTCAAAGGGTGAATGCCAAAGGTCATTTGAATAGCTATAAAAGGAGGCTTGGGAAGCCATTTGTAATATGGAAGTGCATGGTTTGTAATTATTTTATCTAGCTGAGAAGAGCAAGAGGAGAGAAGAGAAAATAGAAGGAAAAAAAAGAGATATAGTAGTGTTCTATCATTTGTTGAAAAAGAAACATTGAGAGATAGTTGTGTTTTACTCAATAATATTTACAAAGGTGATGATAAAGTTTATAAAACTAAGTTCCAAACTTTTAAGAGATAGTTTGAGAGTCTAAAAATGAAAGAAGAAGAAAATATAGAAAGTTATCTTTTGTGGGTTGATCAAATAGTAAATCAAATTCAAGACCTTGGAAAAAAATTAGAAGAGTCAATGGTGGTACAAAAGGTTTTGAGATCTCCACCATTGAGATATGATGCAAAGGTATCTATAATTGAGGAAATGAAGGATACAACCAAGTTAAAGATGGATTAACTACATGGTATTCTTACAACATATGAGATGTAGACTAAACAAGAGAAACCCTCAAAGAGGAAAGCTAATTTCAAAGAATCTAAGAAAGACAAGGCTAAGATTCAAGAATCAAGTGATAGCTTAGTGATGAAGAAGATGAAAATAAATCCCTATTCATCTACAATCCTAAAAAGGGCATAGGTAAATATTAAGGAAAGTTGACATTTAAATGTTTTAAATGTGGTAGTATTGGGCATTTTGCAGATAAGTGCCCAGATAAGAATAATGGTGACAATAAAGAAGGAAAGCCTATTTACAATAAAAACTCCAAAGGAAAATACAAGAAGAGATTCAAGTAGAAGAGTTTATATTATAAATTTCTTAGCTCAATCGAAGGTAGTGAAATCAGTGACTTAAATGAAAAATAGATTATATTCATGATCATACATAAAGATGCCCCTGTAATTAAAATTATAGATGATCAAGAAGTAGAACACAATGAAAGTGAGGATGAAGCTAAGGTGAATATTGAAGGAGAAATAATTTGTGCCTTAGAATAATTAAAATCTCTTGAGAAAAAAGAATCAATTATTGAAGCTCCAGATCAAGAAAAATGAAAAGGAGTCAAGGGAAATAATTGAAGATCTACAAACACACATTGAAGAAACCAAAAAGACTGAAGAAGATCTAACAACAAAATTTCAAAAGATAAGCAAAGAATTTGAAAGGTATGTTGTCAAAATTTCCTATTTAAAATAATATATTGGGAAAAAAATAAAGTTGCCAATGATTCAAAATTTTATATTAACATTAACATGTTAAATAATATATTATAAAGTCAAATATTAATGTCAGATAAGATAGGTATCAAATTTGAAAAAGAGAAAGGGGAGGCCACTACTTCCACAAAAGCTTAAGACAATTTTAACATATAAAAATAAAAGAGATATGCTAAAGCCCTTACAAAAGAGAAAATGAAAAAGGAAGAAATTAAGGATGAAGAGGTTAGCTCAAATAAAGAAGGCTAGAGAGAAGAAAGCTACATATGACACCAGGTCAAAGATACACAAACCATAATAGGATTAGTAATTATTATTTTCATGGTTATTATATTTATTTTAATGGTTATGGTCATAAGAAAATAGACTATAGGAAAACAGATAAAAAATTTATAAATAAGGAGAAGGGAACTCATGTAGAGTCAAATAAAAGCCACAACTCTTTTGCTCCTCTATCAGGATTTAATGAAGAAGCCATAGTATGTTACAAGTGCAATAATTTTAGACACATAGCTTGGCATTATAGAAGCATGTTTGAGTCAATCAAGAAGGACCAATTCTTCAAGGTTACATTCATCAAGAAGAGAGTTTAGATAGATTTATGGTAGAAGAAATAAATTAAAGAGTTTATTTAGTCCAAATAACTTTGCATATAAGAAATTAAGAATAACCATGGTTCATTGATAGTGGATGTTTGAGGCACATGATAAGAGATAAGAGAAATTTCATAATTGTAAATAAGATCAATGGTGGCATAGTGAAATTCAAAGACAATACCACCACCAGGATAGCCAAACATTAAGTTTAGATAATGGTAGAACCAAGACTAAGAATGTATTGTATGTAGTTCTTAAGCATAATCTATTGAGTGTAAGTCAAATGTGTGATCAGGGACACACATTAAATTTTTATGCATAAGGTTTTGAGATTATAATAAAATATTTAGATGTATTGATTAAATATTCTTAGAGGATAGGCAATAATTTATATATGTTAGTAGATATCTTCACAAAGGTACTACTAAAGGACACATTTGAGTATTTGAGAGAGAAGTTGGGAGTAATTTATTTTACTTCCTACCATTAAGGATCAACATTAGTTGAGGGGGAGATAAGTTTTAGCTCTAGGATATAACCTTTTCCATTGATGTGAAAGGGGGAGAATTATAGGAACAAGTTTAAAAAATAGGATGCTACAGTAAGCAGGAGTTACTGTATGTTTTCAGTTGGTTCAATTTGTAGTTTGTGTAGGTCTCAGTTTTAGGTTGGCATGTGTAGTACATGTTTTAGAATGTTGTAGCTTCAATTTTAGGTTGCCATAAATGACAAAGGGAGAGATTGTTGGAAATATTATCATTGATGTCAGAGTCCAAGTAGTATATAATGTCTAAAGATGTTTTTAATGTTCATATCTTGGCTACAGTGTGTTAATATTAATTAATATAATATTTATTACATAAAGACAAAAAAGGGCCCTTGAGGAAGTCAAAGAGTTACCAAGTAAATACAAAAGAGGGAAAGGGTGCATTTTCCCATGAAAGGTCACCTTGAGGAATTCAAAGAGTCACAAGATATAGATAAAAGAGGGAAAGGATGATTTTCCCCATGAAGGTTCACCATGTGAATTTTCAAATGAAATAATTTAAAGGGTCATGCAAGTTTGGCACCATTTTCCATGTGAATTGAAAGTTCTCAAAGGGTTAATGCCAAAGGTCATTTTGAAAGATATGAAAGGAGGCTTGGGAAGCCATTTGTAATATGGAAGTGCATGGTTTGTAATTGTTTTATCTAGCTAAGAAGAGCAAGAGGAGAGAAGAAAAAAGAGAAGAAAAAAAGAAATAAATATAGTATTGTTCAATAATTTGTTGAGAAAGCAACATTGAGATATAGTTGTGTTTTCAACACAAGAGGGGTTGGTGCTCTTATGGGTGGGTGCTCACAAATCATTATTGCGTTGGTGCTCAAAAAAAGGGTTGGTACTCCTAAAATTTGGTGCTTATGAATTTTGTAAACTTTAGTTGGTGCTCATTTACATACTTGAGATATTTATCCATGGTTTTTACCAAATTGGGGTTCCATGTAAAAAACTAGTCTCTCTCTCTCTCTCTCTCTCTCTCTCTCTCTCTCTCTCTCTCATGTGGTGTATGTTATTATTTAAATTTTATTACATATATTAAATGTATGATTAATTGGTTAAATAAAATGAATTTGATTAAGTAAAATATTTATAAGCTATATGATATACTAATTCATCCCCCCCATCTCAGTATATCCCAAGCTTAACAAACATGAAAAATTATAATCTAAGGAATAGATAGTTGTTAACTACTTCTAATCCTCCTAATAATCAAATTATCCCTTCAAACCCCAAGGATAATAATAATCCTCCTCCCCTTAAAGGGAATGATCAACCTCAGTATAAAGAGGAATAGAATAAAGGATGATATAATATTGTTAAGGATATGAAAAACATCAATGCCAATATTAATCTTCATGAACTAGCACAAATCATACAGATAATGGAGCTCTTATGGAATTCCATCATAGGAAAGTCTATTATAGAAAATTCTAAGACATCTAACACAAATTTGATCTACAAAATCAAGCAATAAGTTTCCCCTTTCTTGATGAATATTCAACAATTTGGAAAGAATATTAAAAACTTCCTAGTAGATTTAGTTGCTTCAACAACCGTAATTCCAAATTATATTTATCAAAATCTTTGTTTAACACCCAATCCATCTAAGAGAACTGTGTCATAGCTAGAAAAAATAGTGGTGCCTATGTTGGGAGAGTTGAATGATGTGATAATTTATGTTTCATTAGAACCAAGAGTCTAGATGACTATTGAAATATTAGTAGTGCACATTCATAAAGGTTCAAGATTTTTATTGACCAAATATTGGTCAAAGATGCTAAATGGATATGTTTCCATGGAATTTTCACATATTTGGATGCCATGGAGAGGCATAGCCAATCAAATCAGAATTGATTGAGAGTGGAATGATATTAATTCACCAAATAAGTAGATATACAATAATATATCATAATGATATGTAAATATAGTAGAAAATATGAATAATATATAATCCACTTTGAGGTTGAAACCTCCCAAATGCTTGGAATAATAATGAATACTCAAATATGATGATGAATAACTAACACTACCTCTTATAGATAGTCTAACAAGGCCATGTTCCACCCATAGGGCAAACTAACAAGTATATGAATGGATATTAAAGAAATACAAGATGTTTTTTCTTGAATGATTCATCCTCCCAAGTATCATCTCTAGAAGGAATATTCTTCCACTTGATCAGATACTCAATAATCAGTCCAGATTGTAGTTGGTTAGTGCATGTTTGAATGACTACTTCAAGATCAGGAATAACCCTCCCTTCCTCATATAATTCTAGTAAATAAATTTGAGTGGTAAATTCTATATAGTTACCTTATTAAGGAAAGATACATGAAATACCAGATGCATATAAGTGGATGGAGGAAATTCCAGCTTGTAAGCCACACTACCAATTTCTTACAAGATTTGATAAGGGTCATAATACTTGGGAGATAAATTATTATCCTTTTTTTATTGCTTCAAGGACATATTATTATATGGATATAATAAAAAAAAACACCCAATCACCAATTTTAAACTACCTCTCACTCCTGTGTTGATTTACCTATTGCTTCATGTGATTCTAGGCCAAAACTAGATTTTCATGAAAACTAACAAGGGCTTCCTATTGATGTTAAAGGTGTTCCTCTAATACATGTACATTTGGGTGGGTCTTCAAGGGTGAAGTGAGGGATGAAGGATGGTATACATGTAATTCCATAAAAGGAGACATTTTGGATGAACTATGCATTGAAGTATTATACCATCATTTAGCCAAGGGCAACCATTAAACCCATTTATCTTATTTATCTAACACAAAACAACAAAGGTACCCTTATAGACACTTGTTTACTACCTCAATTTATCCATTAGATTAAAGATTATTTATTCAATTGGGTTCCCAAACATGCAAATAATTCTATCCAAAAACTACTAGTGAATATGGGATCTTGATCACTAACAATAATAAAGGTAGAATCTATTGTACTGGCCACCAATGGTTGAGATAAAGAACAAAAGTGAGAATAATTTATTAGTCTATCCAAAAAAACCATGATGAGATTTATACCTTTAGATCATGGTAATCCAGTAATGAAATCCATAGATACCTCTTCCCATGATTGACTAAGGATGGATAAGGGCTATAAAAGACCTAGGGTTTTAATGGTTTCAATTTTATTTTTTTGATAGACCATACATTCAACCACATATTTTTATACATCCCCATTTAGTCCTTTAAAAAAAATATTTCTTGACTCTATGATAGGTTTTTAAAAACCATGAATGACCACCAAGTGGAGACACATAAAATTATTCAAGGATTTTATGCTTGAAAAGAGAACTCTGACACATATATAATCTATATTCATACCATAATGCATTACCCTTCCATGTAAATTTTTTAATCCCATCAAAACCCTACTATATATTATAAATCAATATTGGGTAATACTATCATTTTCCCATTCTACCCTTGCCTTTTTGAGCTAGTCTACTTGCCAAATGGTCATGACACATAATAATGCCTCAATTGGTTCATCTCACCTAGATAGTGCATTGACCACCAAATTTTATTTTCCTTTCTTTTAGACAATTTCAAAATCAAAACCTAACATTTTTGTCACCCATTTGTGTTGTTATTCAAAGGATAAACATTATTCTAAAAATATATAAGGCTATCATGATCAATCTTTACCTAAAAATGATGACCCGATGGATAAGGTCTCCATCATTTGAATGCATGTAGAATAGCCATCATCTCTTTCTCATAGATTGGTTTGAACTAATTTTTACCCTTTATTTGATGACTTGAAAAGTCATTGGACCTACCCTCTTACATGAGTAATATACCCATACCATATCCAAATGCATCACATTCAACCACAAAAGTTTTAGAAAAAATTGGATTAGCTAATGTCGAGGTGGTGCATAGAGCCATTTTTAGTTGTTTAAATTATTTGGTAGCTATATTAGTATATTTGAAGGAGTGTTTCTTCAATAAGGATGTGAATAATGCTATAATACTACCATAGTGTTTGATAAACCTATGATAATAACCAATTAGCTCCATAAATCCCCTTAGTTTCTTAAGTATATTGGGAATCTACCACTCCATGATGGATTGTATTTTTTTAAGATAAAATTTTACTCCCTTATGTGATACAATATGAACCAAATATTATGCTTCATAAACTCCAAAAACACATTTAGATGGTTTAGCATATAATTGATGTTCCTCAAGATCTAAGAGTACCTATTTCACATGATGTAAGTGTTCTTCCCAATTTTTTTATAAATAAGGATGTCATTAAAAAAAAGTATAAAATTTCTCAAAAATGTACTAAAAACCATATTCATCAAAATCTAGAAGGTGGATGTGTATTGGTGAGACCAAAAATTCATAATGGCCTTCGTGAGTACATAAGGCTATTTTCGGAATGTCCTCATAGATTCAAATTTGATGATACCCAGAGTGAAGATCTAATTTGGTAAAATTAATAGCACCATGTAATTCATCTAAAAAATCATCAATTACAAGACTAAGAAACTTATCTTTGACAATGAACTTATTGATCTCTCTATAATCTGGGCACATCATCCAAGTTTCATCCTTCTTTTGCACCATGACTTTTGGAGAAAAATATTCACCTTGGATATGGTGAATGGTACCTACCTCCTAAAACTCTTGTAACATTTTTTCAATTTCACTCTTTTTGGCATAAAGATATTTGTATGGTCTAATGTTGGGTGGTGTACTTCTAGAAATGAGTCTAATGACATGATCATGAATACGATTAGGAGGAAGACCTTTTGGCATGGGTCCAAAAATAATTGAATGCTCATCCAATATTTTTTGTAACTCAAGATGGGTAGACTCCTTATTTTGTTGAACATAAATGGAAAACAACCATGCCACAAATCCTTCAACACCTTTTTTTAACATCTTGGTCATATGATGTGAACTAACCATTTGTGAAGATTTAAATCTTAATCCTTGTAGTTCCACTAGATTACCTTTAGAATAAAAATGCATGAAAAATTCATGAAAATTCATCTCAATATTAACCAATGTGGTGATCCATTGTATTACCAAAATAATTTTATCGCCACCCATAAGAATAACAAACATATGAGAATCTAGAAAATAGTCCCCCATTGCTAACTTAATACTATGGCATTTTCCAGAACAATTTACTGTTCCACCATTTATAATCATGACTTAAAATTATGGTGATGGGTAGATGAAATAATTCAAATGAGAAATCAACTGAATATTGATTAAATTATGTGTACTACCTAAGTCAATCAACATTGTGACCTTTTATTTCTAATTGAAACCCATCACCTTAAGAGTCTGAGGAGTAAAAATACCTACAAGGGTATGGTAGGAGATAGTAGGTTGAGAATATATAGATTCATCATTAGGTCCTTCAGAAACCTCAATAGATGCTTCCTCATCTTCTTCATCCTCATCAACCCCTTCAATGTACAAAAATTTCTTTTTAGCAGATGACGCTTGTTCCATTAATTATCACAGCCATAACACAAAACTCTAGCATGCTTCTCCTCAATTTGATACGGTATAAATTTGGTAGGTTGAGGTCATGATGGATTTTTGAAAGTGTATTCTAGACTAGTAGTGAAAGGATGTCATTTAATCATCTCCTTTTCTTCTTCCAAGCATGCCCTTGGTATATATTTGGATATAGTTATGGGGTTAAACATACGAACCTCTAATTAATACTAGTTTTTAGTCCACCCAAAAAAAATCAATTAAATTTGCCTCAATGATATCCTTCACACATAAGGATAGATTTTGAAATTGATGAATATAATCCTTCAATTTTCCTATTTGTCATAGTTTGGCTAATTGGTTAAAGTAGTTTTCAAAAACATTATCTTGATAATGAGACATCAGTTCATCAAAGAATACTAACCATGTAATAGGAGCACCAATATTATTATTTTGATCCCAAAACTAATGATACCAAATGAATGGCTTAGGTTATAGATACAAAGATGCCACAACCACCTTTTGAAAGCTAGGAGTTTGGTGTAAATCAAATATATTTTCACTTTAAGTGATCCAAGTGAGTGGATCCTTACCATCAAAATTGCATAAGTCTACTTTTGGAAACATCAGTTTAACCCATATATTATAGGTGTTATTATTGAGAGGAAGAGGAATATAAGGAAAAAGTGGAGGGTTGTTGAGTGGTAAATGAGATGAACTGGTAGACAATTGTATCATGGTTTGATGTAACTAATTGTTCATGCCATCAAGCTCCCTTTTTATTACTAATATTTGAGTTTGGACTTGCACATCATTCTACATTAGGCCATGTAGATTTGAATATATTTGAGAATCATATCAGATGATTTATACTCCATGTCATCCCCTAAAGGAGTTTTACGAGTGGCTTTCCCCTTCCTCCATCTGCAAGTCTTAGGATTAGCCATATAAAGGCTTGATGGTGACCCTTATTTTTCCCCACTGACCCAACTTTGACCACTAAGTTTTTTAAATATTGTTTCCTCAAATCAAAAATATCAAAGAATATACCCAAACTAATTTTTTCCAAGGATTCCAAATATATAAAAAATTGAAAAAATCTACACATTATGAGCTATGGAGCAAATTTATGGAAAAACCTAAAATAGTGATAACTTTTTAAAATAGATCCAAATGAGCTAAAATTTTAATGTAAACTTAATTGAATCATTTATCAACTCTAGTAAAAACATTATAGAGAAATTTTCACCTATTTTCAAGATATATCTAAATTTCAAGATCTAGGGTTTTGACTTGATTATGTCCCAAATTGACACTCTGATACCACTTGGAATGATATTAATTCACAAAATAGGTAGATATATAATAATATATCATAATTATATGTAAATATAAGATAAAATATGAATAATAGATAAGCCACTTCGAGGGAGAAACCTCCCACATGCTTGTAATAATAATGAATACTCAAATATGATGATGAATAACTAACCCTACCTCCTACATATAGTCTAAAAAGTCCATGTACCACCCATAGGACAACCTAATAAGTATATTAATGCATAAATAATTTTAAAATAATATGTGAAAGGGTTATGCAAGCCACAAGTTGGCTACACATATCCCTACACATGCCCACGGTTAAGGGTGTAGCAGAGAGCCAAGAATGAAACATCTTATTACAGAATGTGATACTTCCAATGAGGAGGTAAGTTATAAATATCCTAGTCTTATAATTTATACATTTACTACAATTCATGAAGTGTCAAAATAAATTTTGGGCCCTTCACAATTATGGACCCTCCATTTTGATGGAGCTAGATCTAAATAAGGATCAAGTGTCTATATTAAATTGATCAATCCAGAAGGAAAGAGATTATTGGTAACATACATGATCTAATTTACATACACCAATAATAGAGTGGAATATAAATCCTTGATTTTGGGATTATAGTTTTCCCTCAAGAATAATGTTAAAAAATTACTAGTATACGAAGATTTTGAACTCATAGTAAACTATGTAAGAAATAAATATCAATGTGAATTATCATATCTGAAGAAGTAAAAACATAGGGCCTTGGATTTAATATAATCATTTAAAGATTTAAACATAGTTTCTATCCAAAGAGAGTAAAATGGAGCTAATGATTCATTGGTTTCTTTAGCAATAAATTTGGCACTCTTATAGAAGTAAAAAATGTAAAAGTTATCTATAGAATTGGTACTACATCCCTTATTACTAGACAATATTGAATTTTTTTTTTATGATGACCAATAAATTATCCAATTTATCACAAATTTAGGATACTTTTAATCTCAAATAATAGATGATGAATAAATAAACCATACAATCCATGAAGAATTAGATGAATAAAGTGTTATCTAGCTGAAAGAGAACTACATACCATTGGTAATGGTCACTCTAGAAAGGACCTTTCACATAGATCCTCAAGCTCAATCATAGAGGTATCTAAAGGTTAATGATTTTGAATTCAAATAAAAAAATGTTGGTGATGAAAAGAATGGAAATTTCATCAATATTGGCTTAAGATGCACACCTAAATAAATGCAAAGAGTTAAGGGACTAATTATCAATTACAAATATGTAATTACATGGACTTATGAGGATGTAAGTGTTTTCAATCCTAGGATTATGACCCATACAATTCCACTCAAGCCTTCTCATAAACCATTAAAACAAAGCTAGATGTTGGTTAATCCCACCTTAGAACTATTGATTTAGAAGGAAGTGGAAAATTTATTTAGTGATAGGATTAGTTTCCCTACTAGACATTCAACTTGGGTGGCCAACCTAGTTCCAGTTAGGAAAATGAGTTGCTAGATCAGAGTATGTGTCGACTCTTAAAATTTGAATAAATATTTAGAGAAGGATAATTATCCTTTTCCCTCCATGGATGAGGTCATACAAATGGTAAGTGGATTTGAGATGTCATCTTTATTAGATGTATTTTTAGGTTACAATTAAGTACTCATAAAATCAAAAGATAGGATGAAAATAACATTTACCATGAAATGGGGAACATATGCATATAAGTGAATGCCATTTGGGTTCATCAATTTTGGATCCATTTTTTAAAGGTAAATAGATCATGCATTCTAAGGAATGATACAGAAGTCCATCATTTTATATATATATTGATTGATTGTCTCACTATTTTCAAAAATAAATAGATATGATCATATTAACCTTCTTCAATCTATCTTTGAGAGGTGTAATAAATTGGGGTGTCACTTAACCCTAAGAAAATCATATTTGGCATTAACGAATACAAGCTAATAGGCCATATCACTACCAAGGATGGGATCAACATTGACCTAGATAAGATTCAAGGGATATCAAAGATAATGTTTCTAAATGGCAAAAAGGAGCTCAAATCTTTCTTTGGAAAGATAAATTTTGTAATAAAATTTATATTAAGATTCATGGAGATTGTTAAACCCCTGAATGAAATGATAAAATAAGACACCAAAGTGGAGTGGATGCTTGAAGCTAAGAAATATTTCCAAGACATAAAGATGGCTATTTCATAAACCCTAGTGCTGGTAATCCTTGATTTCACCAAAGACTTTTACTTATGTTCATTCACCTTAGAGCATACTATTTTTTCTATAATAACATAGAAAAGGGAAGAAATCAAACATTTGATTTCATTTATGATTACTAACTTGAAAGATGCAGAGCTCAATTATTCATTAGTTGACAAGCAAATCTTTGCTCTCATCAAGGTAGTAAACAAATTTAGACACTACATCCTAATAAATAAAACCATCATTATAGTATTAGATCCCATGGTCAAGCTCACACTTAGAAAAATGAATTGGGGGGTTTAGAGGTAAATGGATGGTAAGTTTACAAGGATTAACCAGCCAAAATCATTAGAGGAAAAGGCATAGTTCAATTGATGACTTAACCAGACCCATGCATCACTATTAAAGAGGTCTGTCAGACACAGGTCTCCCAAGAAGATTGGTATTCAGGTATTATTCAATTCTTACTTATTGGGACATTCACCTAGGAACTTAAAAGAGATCAAAAGATAGCTTTAAGGATCAAGGCAACTCATTATATGATTAGAAATGGAGTCCTCTATAGAAATAATTATGAAGGCATTTATCTAAGGTGTGTTTCATTTGAGGAAGCTAATGAAATATTGAAGAATCTACATCAAAATATATTCAATGTTCATCCATCTAGTAACACCATAACACATAAAATAATTATAATGGGATACTATTAGTTGATGATTTTTAAGGATATTCATTTTCATGTGAGAATGTGCCATGAATTCTAAGTTTTGTC
Source organism: Torreya grandis (assembly GCA_037957365.1). NCBI lineage: Eukaryota > Viridiplantae > Streptophyta > Pinopsida > Cupressales > Taxaceae > Torreya > Torreya grandis. The sequence goes on from JARHVA010001314.1 coordinate 2,104,471, forward strand.
CAAGAGAGAAGTACACATAACTATACCAATACAACCTATAATTTAAGGTGATTTATTTTCCCAATGGGGCCTAGACTTTATTGGTGTTATAAACCCAAATTCCTTAGTTGGACACAATTTTGTGCTCACTGCTATAGATTACTACACTAGATGGATATAGGTAGTAGCCACCAAGAACTCTAGAGACCAAGATGTGATAAGTTTTATTGAAGAACATATCATAACCAAGTTTTTCACTCCCATCTCTTTAGTTTATGATAATGGGCTAGAATTTCAATCATTTAAATTCACTGAGTGGACCCATGATAGTCAGATTATAACTAGATCATCCTCAAATCATTACCCATAAGGGAATAGATTGGTTGAGTCAACCAATAAGAACCTTATACATACAATTAAGAAGTTAGCTATAGATAAACCAAGGGAGTATCACATCTTACTAAAGTATTCACTCTTAGCATATAGGATGAGGCATAAATAGGGCCTTAAGGCTTCACCATATCTACTAGTGTATGGGAAATAACCCATGTTCCCAATTATGTTAAAATTACCAACATATCAATTTATACAAGAGCACATGGATCCCAATGAAAAAATAGAGTCTAGACTATTAGAGATCATTGAAATGGAAGACTCTAGGGATAAGGCATTGTAAATATTTAATAAACATTGAGACATAGTCAAGAGATGGTTTGATAAAAGATCATAACTCAAAGTTTTTAGAATCTCTAACTTGGTACTATGGGATAAGGCCCATGAGAAGAAATTAATGCATGATAATTTTACCCAACTAAGGATAGGATCATATCAAATATCCAAATTTTTGGGTAATAATGCTTTATGTTTGAAGTATCTTCAAGGTAATGATATGACATATCTAGTGAATGGATAGTTTTTGAAACATTATTTCATGGTTAATCCATTTGGAAAGGTTTATGAATAATAATAATATGATTCAATAGAGGTAAGAGTAGATTATATTTCCTTGATTATTTAGTCTCTTTATTTCTATTGTTTGATTTTGCTAGATTAGTTTTTATTTTGTAGAGTAGCTTTTAATTTTCAATATTTTCCTACTTTCAAGAATAGTTTCCTTTTCATTTAATGAAAATAAAATTTTGGTCAATCCTAGTATAATCAAACACAATTTTAGGTGTTTTTAATCCAAACCAAATCAAGGGGCTAATGCACATTGTAGCTTTTAAATTATAATCTAGTTAAGCAATGAGATAGTTAGCCATGCATGTATCTTAAAAGTAATGATTTCATTAGGTATGTAAAATTTACTCCCATAATTCTATGAAAATTAAGAAAAAATTACTTCTTCCTTTGGGTTAAGTGCACATAAAACATTAATACTTTTTCAAGTTCATAATCATAGGAATATGCAAGAGTTGATACAGACATTTTTATTAAACCAAAATTTTAACTAACATTAGCTCTTTGTGGTCTCCTTTTCCCTCTTTCAAGAAAATAGAGAAAATAAAATAATTAAAAAAATACATAGTCCAAAAATAAAAAATAAAATAAAAAAGGATTTAAAGCTAACATGATGAAATAAGATCAATGCATCATGCATCATGAAAAATATGAAAGAAAGAGGAATAGGTGATCAAAGGTATCTCTATCAGGGCTATGGATGCCTATCTAATTGTAGATAAATGTTTGATCTCCCCATATATATACCTAATTCCAAATAATATTAAAAAATATGGCTCAACCTTATGTCTTTGCCTAAAAACTTGAAACAAAAGGTAAAGAACAATACTTTTCACAAATAAATTCAAGGTGTAAGTAGATATAGTATGTTACATAGAATTATTAAGAGTCTCTTTCCATTTTTGGTTTAGTCATTTATTTTAGGATAAATTTATGGTTGATATTGGGATTGCAAAACATGGATTCTCGATTGTTGAAAACTTTAGAGTATTTACCCTTGTAAGTCACCATTTGTTGTATTCAACACACCCTCAAAAAAAGGGGACCCCCTTTGTTTTTATAAAATGATGAATATCTTTAAGGGAAAACTTATGAGTTTTGAGGATTATAATATTTTTGATACTTTCACAAAATCCATATTTTTAAATGTTAAATCACACTATGGTATACTTTTTGATGCACTTGTTGAGACTAACCAATTAATGGAAAGGATGGAAAGAGTGGATTTACATGATAGGTATGAGTATTGTTTTATTATGGAGTATTCTTTGGAAAAATTCTAGTTCATAAATATTCTCATCAAAAACATTTGCATAAGAAACATTCACATCAAAAACATTATCTACAGAAGGCATCTCATCAGTGACTTTATTTTAAAAACTTTCCTTCAGGGAAATTTCTTTTTGGGAATTTTCATTTCAATAAGTTTCACTTTGTCAAATTTATATAAATAATAATTAATTTTATATATTTCACTTTGGTATCTTTCTTTGTGGTCTTAATCTTTGATAACTTACTCATCAACAAATTTCACATTAAAGACTTCACTATAAAAACTTGGCCTTTGATAACATTAATTTTAAAAGGATTATATCATAAAGGTTTGGTCAACAAGAACATTTGTATCAAAATATTTCATGTCACAAACTTTGTATTGAAAACTTTCATTTAAGATACTTTTTAATCAGAAGGATTCCATCGACAATTTTCATATTAAAGACTTTAATACATAAATTTGGTATTTGGGGACTTTCATTTTAGAATAATTATATTGGAAAGGTTTGGTCATCAATAATTTTTGTTAGGAACCATATAATTTAGTAATATTCTTATCATAAGCTCTGATTTTAGATACTTTGTATCAAAATCTTTCATGTTAGAGACTTTGTATTACAAACATTCATTTTAAATACTTTTTCATTAGAAGGATTCCTTTGACAGGTTTGGTCATCAACAATTTTTTTTTCAAATTTGGGAGAAAATATTTCTAAAATGCATTATATGCTTCAGATTATCTTGACCCAAAAGAAAAATTTCAATTTTATTGACTAGGATATACAATGACACATGGTAAAATATGGAAGGTTACACTATGACACCCTAGATAACAAGGCATCCTACATGGCATGCACACTAGGACAGGGTGGTTGAATTCAAATTGAATGAAGGTGAAAACATCATAAAAATTAATAAGTAATGGTACATAATCTATAAATTAATTTAGGGTATCTATTTATATTGATCCCCTATCCCAGTTCATGTCATTCAATCTTTGAGATTGAGTAGGCTTTAGCCTCAAACAATTCCAAAAGTCCTAACTACTACCATAATGATTTGTAATTTATGAAATTTAGCTAAGTAAAGAGATCATTATCAAAATATTGAAACATATAAGTACCAAAAAAATTTACCATAGAATCATCATATAAGTCCTAGAAGGTATCCCTAACACCATCTAGTTCTATAGAGTAATTGGATACTGTGTTTGAGGCTACTATGTTTGATGGGAATTATTCAAATTATTCAACATTATGGGAATTAATGGAGAACGTTGATTCATTTTCACTTGATGAATATATAGTAACTAAAGATAAATAGCTAATATAAGACTTGATCCCTTTCAAAAGATAAACCCTACACTATACATCCATAATGCCAAAGGTAATGCCATGCATCCATTTACTATGGGGTCTATTATTTAAAGGGAGAATCGTGGATGGAGGATATCTTCATTATGTAGATAATAACATTGTTTTCATATTTATATTAGGAGAAGCATTCAACAAGTATTCAATCTTGCCTATTACATATGTTACTCATGATCTACACATTGTCAACACATGGAAAAATTCCCACCATCCAAAATGAGCTCTTTTAAAATGGATACTTCTTGGGGAGAGTTTAAATTTTAAATATCATGCCAAGATCCCTATATCGATTACAATTTTTAGAATGGTAATTCACATGGGGATAGAACTAATGAATAGGCTCTTTATCCATGCTAGTATTTACTTCATGCACCTAGAATGGGTTCCCCTTGTGCACCTTTTGACTACCTTAGAGTGCACCTATACTTTGGGGGAAATCATCAGTGCATACATCTAATATCAAATTTTTTAGATGGATAAAGAACCATTAGGAGGTAAATTATACATCATGTCCTACTTATTGGATACAATGATGGGCACTATATATAGATATAACATAATCCTCTAAGATACCAATGTTGAAGTCATAAAGAATAAGATATGTGACTATTATATCTTCATAAACATATATTCATCTGAGAAAAACATATCCAAAATTTTTGAGGAACTTTAACCTTAGATGTGTATGGCTATACATGATGATCCATTTCTAATAATTTCCCTAAACAATGCCTAGACATTGGCTAATAACATAAGAGATTACTAGCTATATCTAGATTACATAGTATCATAGTGATGGGGCATAAGGTAGGTCCTCTCTAGCTCCTAAAGTTCATTCTAAACAAGGTAGTTGAGTAAGAAATCACCTATCAAATTTGGAATATCATTGATGAGGATTTGATGAAAAATAAGGACACCTTCCATGGATCTCACATCACCATTGGGTGAATGTAGTACATAGTTTATAGATAGTTTGGGGAGGCCATCAACACCAAGAATGCTTATGCATTTCCCATTTTTCCTCATAGAGACTAGGATCCTCATGGCAAGGTCCAAAATGAAATTCATAACCTTAGCCTTGAATACAAGCATGAGTCAGTTGATTATGAATTTTTCTTCCTAAATTACAAGGATGATAAGGAGGTCAAAGAAATGGCCACAACTATATGACTAAGTGAGGACTTGATGAGAGTGATTCAAGTAGAACCATCTCTAGCACTTAGTGAAGCTATTTTCAAAATTCCACCTCTTAGAAGATGGATATCCTTATATTTTTGGAGTGGTAGGAAATAAATAAAACTAAGAAGAGAGGTTCCAAAACCCAAACAAGATTAAAGCCATCCTCAAGACCAAAATTATTTGGTATCTAAAGCACCATTCATTAGAGATGAAGAGGAACAAGCTGAGGAAGAACAACTACCTGCCTTAACACAAGAGGAAACATAAGTACTCCAAGTTCAACCTTCAATAGTTGAATTGATCAAAGTCAAGAAAGAGTTAGATAAGAAGCTAATTATAGAAGGAGGTAGTGCACAAATAGATGTTGGGATTATATTCTTGGATTCATTTGATGAAGAGGAAATAACAGCTACTTTAGTGCCAATTCCAAGAACTAATCCATCTTTTTTTACATCATAAACATAAATTCCATAAGAAAGGAGAATAATAAAGACATATCAAAGGAATCCTAAGGATAGAACATAGGTCCATTTAACCTTAGAGGTAGATCAGGAGGAGATACATTAGGTAAAGGTTCTAAGCTTACAATCACTCAAGGCCAAAATACCTACCATAAGGACTCATCTGGTAAGGGTCCCTTGCTCACATCTCCTTTGAGTTTTTCCCATTTGTTGTCTTTACCTATAGTTTCAGTCACCCCTAGCCCTATGGTCTCCACATTTATTCCTTAAAAAATAGTCTCTATATGTTTTTTATTTCTACACCCATCCATGAGTCTACCTACTACCATAACACCTGTGATACCTTCCACTATTGTAGGTTTTATCCTTATGATTGTTATCCCTTCCATTAACATCCACTCCATCAACATTAGTTTTATCCATTCCTTCTATTTCTTAGTCCATCACTCTAATTACATCCCCTTATACCCAATTGGGTTCATCCTTACCTTCTTCCTCTCCCACCACCATAACCACAATGTTAAAAACTAAAAGGGAACCCAAGAGATAGCTAGTCTTTGTGGTACATCCAATACCACAATATGGGAACATAGACTGGTCAAAGATTATTTAGCCTATAATGCCCAATATTCTAACACAAATTGAGAAAAAACTTATAAAATTATCAAGTGGAAGTATAGGCCTCAAATCCATCAAAGTTCACACTTCTATATTGGGCTAAGGAACTAGGAGCCTCGATCTCTAAGAGGACCAATTTGAAGATAATAGGATTACCAACAATGAGTTATTTATTTGACAAAGCCACTACATGAATATAAAAGGTGAGGAAGAGGATGCTAGAAGATAATTTAGGTATAATATTAATCATGAAGGAGAAGGAGTAATTATAGTCCCTAAGAAAATATATAATATGCAAAAGGGTCATTCCCATTATATTGAGGACATGAAGTCATATGTGAAGACCCATATAAAAGCCATCCTTGATATACATCAAGGGATCAAAATGGCTAGATAGGAGCTTGAGGAAGAGTTGGAGACACTAAAATTACAATAATAAGTAATTTAGGTTCCTCATGGAATTGAGTAGGATGTACAAGATGTTTCCCTTAGATTGTATGAAATTCTTGATTCCATTCATTCTTTAAGAGTCAGCTTGGTTCCACATGTCAATAAGATAACCCAATTATTTTTAAGCCATAAAGAAGAAGATAACAAGCTAAATTTCCTAGTGATTTATACCCCTAATAAGGAATTCATCCATCTAGATTTCATGAACATATTAGAGGCATATAATGATCTAAACTATACATTGATAAGGATATAAGAGGCCTAAGACTGGGTACTATTTCTAGAGGCATTAGTTAATAGGTTGGCCAAACAAGAGAAACAAGTTGAGAAGATCTTATCAAGTTAGAATTGGATACCATTATAGATTTTTAAGGTAGGTTGGTGACTAGATAAGTATTAACCAGATGATCAAGAAAGCCTTCAAAAACTTGAAGAAAATTCTACAAGGTTTTAGTGTGGAAGACTTAGAGGCTAAATTAAGTGCAGTGCAAAAAAAGGCCATGGAGGAGGAAAAAGGCCATCTAATAATCTAATGAGTGAGACCAATATGTTAACTAGGCCATTTATTCTAGATATGAATCTAATCAAAGCAAAACATGCTAAGGTGTACACACACTATCATGACTTATATGTGAAGAATAAATTTGCTCAACAAATTCCACCTGGTAGTTATACTATGACAACTCTACTAATAGTGCCAATAATGATAACTACCATGTTGATTCTACCTCAAGATATTATTACCATGGTGAGTATAGTTCAAACAGTTGGTGCATCTTTAAGTGAAACTCCAACTACTATGATGTTAATCGTTAGTACCACTACAATTCCCACAGTAGTTTTAAGACAAGTTAAACAAGATATAATTTATATATTGGCTATTTTTTTACATTTTTCATGTAACTGACATAATCAAATATTTAAATTTTTAGTTAAATATGTTCACACACACACACACACACACACACACACACACACACACACACACACACATTATAATTAACTATTTTTTTAGTAGGATGCATATATTACATGGTTCAGTTATTTGTAATGCATTGATAAGTAACTCAAACTTATCTTATAGTATTTTTGGATGTAAATGAAATGTTCTAATCAAGGAAGATGAGGAAAACCCTTCCACAAGTCTATATATACAAGCTATAATCCTATTTCAAAGGGTCAACATTTTTTAATGAAATAAGGGAGAAATAAAAGATCTTGATTGTCATGCAACTATATTTGTTCTATCTTCTTCCCTTTTTTATGTTCGTGAAATTAAATTTTATTTGCTTGTAAGTTGATTTAATAATAATTATGTGTGTTAATGCTATGATTGAATCTAACTATTATGTTTATGAATTTTGATCCTAGATGTGTTATAGGTATTAAAGATTAATATCTTTCATTATTTTATATAGTTAGTATAGGTTGAATAATTATTCTAAAGTGTGTACAAGTGTCTCATTTGATATATTATTGTAAGAGTGAGCTACAACTACCCTAGATAGCTTCTTAGTCTAAGTTGTAATCTCTCATATAAAGGTTTGCAATAGTAGCCTTGAATGGAATGACCATCACTTGAGATCCATAAATACCCTATATTTAAATACCCAAAATCTCAGTCATGTTTTTTCACTAGATAGCTAAAACTAAAAACAACAAACACTAGTCCCTGAGATACTTTTCCACTAAAGAGATAGATTGAGAAGCTCCTATTTAGAAATCATAGAATCCTTATTTTTATCCTTACCCTTCCCTCTTTTGAATTTTATTTGAGATCTACACACCATTGATTAATATTTCACCCATCTGACTCAACTAGTGATTTGTCCTTTTCATTATAAACCACACATCCACCCATACACTTAGTTGAATAACTCACAAGATCAACCTACTATTTTACCACTCGATTATTATAACCACATGCCTACAACTTGTGCCCTAGAGTGGAGCCTAGTTCTATAGATATATAAAAATGTTAGAGGCTACCTCATTTAAAACTCTTTGAGGTTTGTATAAAACCCACATCAATAAGGTGTATAACAATAAGATGGATCATGAACAATAAACCACTAGATAATTTTTAATTAGGCATGTAAAGGCTGATCTCATTACTACATATGAATTTTAGAATGTTTTTTCACTTTCCTAATATCAAATGCACTTATCATATTAATACTTATTTGAGGAAATAACCATTGATATGGGTATAAATAACATGGTAGTCTAGTAAAATTATGCTTTGATAGATACCAACTCATTATAGTTTATACTATCCTTCTCCTAATCAATGTTATTCAAAATAAAATATAGCAAACAAGGATAAAAACATCCTCAAAAGAATATTCCAATATACCTAAGAAAAAAATCCAAAGTTGATCAAATATCTCCAAATTATGAAATAAGGTCAATGTACCATGCATCATTGAATAATACAGGATAAGGAAAGCGAAGGAACCCATGGTAGCTCTACTAGGGCTATGGACACCTATATAGAATCATATAAATACCATATTTACTCCAAATTTTATTTATTTTTTCAAAAACCAAAGTGAAAACTATAGTTATCCCACTTCTCTACTAAAGTCCTCATAATAAGGATAAAAGGAAATCACTTCCCCACATATAGATCTAAGGTAAATGAGAAGACAAGTGTGTTGTATGTGGCTGATAGGAGTCTCTTTTATATATCTAATTTTCTTATCCTTTATATGATGGTTCATGTTTGATCTAAGAGTTGTTAATCATAAGTTTTGGATTATCAAATACTTGGGAGTATTTCCCCTATGAGTCACCATTTTTTGTACCCAATATGCCCCTATTATTGTTTTATCAAAATAAGGACCCATTATTTCTTAGAATTGACATCTATACCTATTTCAAAGGTAGTTTAAAAGGAAATGCCTTATATATTATTCTAAATTTGTTATTAAAAAAATATGACCATAACTTTTTATATTTTTGGACTAACCTATTAATGATTTTTAAAGTTATGTATATGCAAGTTTTAGCTCATCTTCTTTGGAAAAATTACTCGGAAGAACTACTTATCACAAAAGGGTTTTCAATGATTCTATTCAAAAAAATTATATGTCAAATTCTTCTAACATGTTTTGGTATTCTATGGTTTTGTTCAGTGATACTTTTCAACATTTTTTCTTAATGAATCCCTTTGACAAATTTTAGGTCTTTGACAAAAATGTTCAGTAAAATTCTTCATCGCTTATTTCACATAGCCGATATGAATTTATTCTTATATATTTTATTTTAGAGAATTTTTTTGAAATAAATTATTTAAGATTTCAAGTTATGGGTCCCTAAAGCCTATTCGCCCGGTATTATAACTATTTGAAACTTCTTCTTTAGAAACTACTCTTTGGGAACCGAGTACCCAACTTTTACACTTTGATTTACCTAGGAATTCAAGAAGATTTATTTGGTAGTTTCACTTGACAAGTTCCTCTAACATATATAGTTGTTCAACAATTTTGTTTGAAAAAATATTTCTACACATTTCGGTCTTTAGAGTATATCTATAGCATAGATCCTTTGGTTAAGTTGCCTAACACATTTAAGTCTTTTATAAAAATGTTTAGTGATTTTGCTTAGAAAATACCTCTAATAGTTAGGTCTTATAAAATTTTATTTAGTGGAAGATTTCTAACTAATTAGGTCTTTGACAAAAGTGATCATAACTTTTACTTGAGAGACTCACTTGCCTCACATATAGTGTTATTACCCACTTCTTGACTTATTACTACTAAAATATTTGTTACTTCATAAGATAAAGTGGAAGAAGTGATGACATGATACTTAACAAAGGAAAATGATGTGACACTCCTATTAAATGACAATGGCTTCTATGTGGCATACCCATCAAATGAGGTGGAAAAGTTTGAATTAAATAAATAAATAAAAGTTATATACATTGGATATTAATGGTGAACAAACTAAAAATTAATGCCAAAGACATATCAAAGCAGTTCAAATGATGGCATGCTCATTTTATCTTGAGATAACTTATGAAATCACTTACTCTCCTATGATTGAGACCTAAACACCAATGTCTTTGACTTAATAACATACTTAGGAGATTTAAGTAATTGAATTACAAACTAGTACCAACTCAGTTGAATAATAATGGCATCCTGATAATGGATATTCTAGGGAACTCTCCATCCATCAAGGTTATCCATTAAATATTCTACTGAGTACACAAATACACTCTTTAAACATAATGTATTCAACAATGATTATAAAAACTACTCCACACTATGGGATTTCATAAACTAGGTTGACACACACATGCATGAGGAAAATGTGACTCCATCCTAGCACCAATTAGCTACAAACCTCCTCTCACTCAAGAGACAAGGGCTAAACTTAACAACTTTGAAGCCATAAGTCATAACCTATATTGACCTCCTATGATATTTTTTCTTAGTAAGGAAAATATCTAGAAGAGAGTACCTACATCATCTTGAGCACATGATGGTTGCATCTTGCATCTCCAATGATGTGTTTCAAAGGTACCTCTCCCTTCCTTTTCTAGATGTTGTAGATCCTAAATTTCAATTAGTGTTGAAATGCATCTAAATTACTAATCATTATAATTATATTAATATTTAACATTTCTTATTAAAATAAAATAATTGATTAATTTAAACATTTTGAGAAAGTCAATTGTGCACCTTTTAAACTTTATTTAATTCCAAATTTTCCACCTATTCAAACCTCTCCCACCTTTCTCTCCCTCATCCCAACCAAATCCATGAAACTCTCCACCTATTGTGACTCCTCCTCTGAGTTGTCAAGCCAATTGACTAAGTCAGCTAACCAACCCCTATTTTTCCTCTACTAGGTTGAAACAGTATCCATCCTCATGTATGAGGACTCATCTTCAATCATTGACCATTTAGAACATTGAAAAATTCCAAATGATCCTCCACCATTGGATCATTTTCCAATCTTCTATAAATAAGCTTATAAATCATCCAATTTCTTAAAAATCTTCCCTTTTGAGAGAACTATATATGGCCTTATATTCACACGTAGAAATTATCTACATGGGTTAAGTAGGTAGTGCTTAGAGACACATAGTCTCTAAGATTAGTTAGGCCATTGGCTTCAACATCATCCCTTTTGAGATCACAGATTTGAGAAATTTAAATAAATCATATAATCTTGAGAGATCACAAGCATACTCATAATTGTAATCATATCTTGTATCCAAACTGAATCAAAGTAAATCAAAGTCACCCATGTGCACATAAATGCTGCCCATTCTCTCTTTGCATTGGAGGAGTGAGCACTGCATTATTGATAGAGCAAATTAGATTCAAATAATAATGGAGTATTATTTTATTCAAACTATGATATTTTAATTATTGTTTTATGCATTTATTTCTCTAGCTTTATTGAATTTATCTTAGATTAGATTAGTTCATTGTCTTTGTATATCTAAATTTATTTCATACATTTCTAGCATGCCTAGTGAGAGAACTACAGTATAACATTAACTTAAGTATAAAATCCATGGGTTAATCTTATATTACACCATCACTTCTCTTCTCACATTGGGAAAACTATATATGGTCTGATATCCACACATAGACATTGTCTAAGTGGATTATGTAGGCAATACTTAGAGACATAGGGTCTCTAGGGTCATCTCAACCACCACCTTCACCATCATCCATCTAAGCCATTTCATCCATGATTTTTACTATCATTTAATCAAAGTGCTTTATCTCCTTATCAATGATTACAACTATCAATTTTGTAAATCTTTATCACAAATTGAACAATCTATATTTTTTATTTTTTGGCATATAGATTACCTACATTGGGATATATCATTCCCATATCTGCTTGTGAGACCCCTAAGTTTGAGAAAAATCTAAGCATCCAGTGTATAAAGTGATAAATATTATTTTTTTAATATCTTATCTAGTATTTGACATCTAGGGGTAAATAGTTTTACATGTCCCTTTTATAATTTTGTAAACATTAGTATTTAGATAAGTATCTATATTATTGATGATAATTTTCTCATTTCTATCCCTCATTCAAATCATCTTCATCCATTTTTTTCAAATTTTCAAAAACATTAAATCAAATTACTCTAATATTTGTTATCAACATTTGGCAATCATTTATCAACGTAAAATCCATAATCATTTGTAAAATTAATACCTTTTTTCTATTTATAGATCCATAGTTTATTATTGTTGGGATATATCATTCCCACACCTACTCAATTAACCCCTGAGTCATTAGCAAATAACAATAAGCATACAATCTTTGAGTAGTTAAAATCATTGATTTTCAAATCAAAACTCTACTTTTAATTAACTAGGGGAAACCATGTTACATTATCAAAATATTTTAAGTTTGACATCAATCTTGAAATAACTTGGTTTTTAGTTCATTTGTTAACCATTTCTTCTTTTCATCAATTTTGATCATTTGTCCGCTTCTCACATAAACCCTTCAGGAGGCATCATCACACTCATTTTCATTCATTTAGGGCAAATTTTTTATTCTCTATCACCAACACTCTACTTCTTTTATTATTCAAAATAGTATTACTTCACAACACCATTTCAAAGAGGAGTAAATATAGACACCTAAATTTCATTTAGTGTTGAAATCCATCTAAATTATTAATCATTTTTGTCAAACTAATAATTAACAATTCTTCTCAAAATAAAATAATTGATTAATTCAGACAATTTGAAAAAGTCAATTGTGTACCTTTTAATCTTTATTTAATTCTATATTTTCCACCTATTCAAACCTTTCCTGCTTGTTTCTCTCTCATCCCAACCAAATCCATGAAAGTCTCTACATCTTGTGAAAACTCCTTTGAGTTTTCAATTTAATTGACTAAATCAGCCAACCAACCCCTCTTTTTCTTCCACTAGGCTAAAATGGTTTCCATTCTAATGGATGAAGACTCATCCTCAATTTTTGATCATTTGTAACATTGAAAAAGTCCAAATGATCCTCCACCATTGGATAATATAAATAAGCTTATAAATCATCCACTTTCTCAACAATCATCCATTTTTGGAGAACTACATATGGTCTGATATTCACACATAGACAATGTCTAAGTGGGTTATGTAGGTAGCACTTAGAGAAATGGGGTATCTAAGGTCAGATCAATCACCACCTCACCATCATCCCTTTTGAGTTAAAAATTTTGAGAAATCACAATTAATCATAGAATCTTGAGAGATCATAAGCATACTTGAAATAACAATCATATATTACATCTAAAGTGAATCAAAGAAAATAAAAGTCACATTTTTTGCACCAAAATTCTACCCATTATCCCTTTGTATTGGAGGAGTGAGCACCACATTATTGATAGAGCAAATTAGATTCAAATCACAATAAAGGATTCTTGTATTCAAATTGTAATTTTTTTATTATTTTTTTCTACATTTATTGTACTAACTTAGTTAAATTTAGTTAAGATTAGATTAGTTCATTATCTTTTCATATATAAATTTAGTTCATACATTTCTATCACGTTCGATGGGAGAACTACACTATAAAATTAACTTAAGTATAACATGCATTGGTCAATCTTATATTACACCATCACTTCTCTTCCCACATTGGGAGAACTACATTTGGTCTGATATCCACACATACAAATTATCTAAATGGATTATGTAAGTATTTCTTAGATACATAGGGTTTTTAAGGTCAGTGTTAGTAATTTGACATGTCAAGGACAAATTACTACCCCTATCATTCAAAGCTTTCTTAAATCTCACCAATATCCATTTGCAACAGGTCAAACTAATCAATTATGGCCTAAAATCAGTAATTTTGGTAAAAAAATTTAGAAATGGATTTTTAATGGGTCATTGTCATTTCAAAATAGAATTTTTAAGTTTAAATATGCAGACAGTCCATGCAGAGGGTGTCAATTTTGAAAGAAATTGAGGATTCTAGGAGCTACAAGTGGTTTTAGGACCTCAAATTTTTTACAAAAGGTCATCACGACATGAGAAAACTTTTGAAAAAATTTCATGTCCATTTGATGAGTGGATATACTTTATATTTTGTACATTCCTCATCATGTTCATTGGAGATCACCATTGGAGTATGCATCATTTTGGAGTGCTATAGAAGCTTCTAAATATAGGTAAAAGTTTGAAAATCATAATATGATGTTTTAAAATCATAATCATACCTTTAAAGAGTGTCAAAAATCCAAATTTTAATCAAACCATGCTCATATAAGCTTTTGTAAGCAAACAAGCATAAAGGCCAAAAAGGGGTTTTTTTTTTTTTTTAAAGAAAAATATGATTTTATAGTGTTTTGATAGAATGGTACACAAAAAATTATGATTTTATTAGGCATTGCAAAGTAGGTGAAGATTCATTTTCATTTTGGTGATTTTTTTATTTTTTGTAGTTCTAGACACCCTTCCAAGCCTCCTATTAAGATGCTCATATCTTTCACCATGTGTGGAGTTTGGAAAAATGATATTATTATGTTTTAAATAAAAATATTTAATTATAATTCATGACAAATTTAGATCAATGTATGATATTTTCTTTATGAACAATCATTAAGAGCGTAGGTAGCTCAGAATATAGTCAAAACCCTACCAGCAGATTTATCCACGTGATAAATTTTCATATATTTTGAATGGGAACCCAATATTTTTAGGGATGTTTGGGAAGTAATTTTTATAAAAATAAATTTAAATTTTTTTTATTTCGAATTTTTACTTCATTAACCATCATTTTGAATATTCAACTTCAAAGCTCTCTTAAACCCTTAAAAAACTAGTTTTACAAAAAGTTGATTTTATTGAAATAAAATAATCATAGATAAACATAAAAACTTTTCAAATGTAAATTGAAACTATATAGGATTCCATAAATTTCAATTTTATGCATGGATATGTATGGATGAGGGTATAAATCATGTTCTTTTTGGAAAAAAAGAATGTAAAATAAAGTACAGGACACTTCAATGAAATATAATCAATGGAGATAAAAACCAAAGAATTTTTATTCATCTTAAATTTTTAATTTTTTTAATAAATAATCCCAAAAATCTATAAAATATCTCAATCAAAAAGGCTAGTTTTCAAGAAAATGGAGCAAAATAGGCCTAGTCAACCCTATTGACTAAATGATGAGTGTTTTCTCATCAAAATCAAATATCTTGTGATGAGAATTTTTTTCCACATATATTTAATTATTTTTTAAGGTTTCATGGCATATATTTTAAATTTTTAATGGATCCCAAACTTAATAAGATAGGCTATTAGGCCTAATTGGCCTAATAGGTTTAATTGGTCAATCAAACAAGTAAAGAATGGCATTGAAAATATATCAAATGAATTAATTTTGGAGTTGCCACATGAAATATATGTTTTTAAAGTGGATATATAATTCTAAATTGAATACAAAATTTTCAATTCTTGCAATTTTATCTCAAATTGAGTTAACTAGTCCTTAAGGGTCAAATCTATTTGGTTGACTAGTTTGACTAGTTTCATGCATCTCCCATGCTTTTCATGCAAGATAAGTAAATTAAAGAACTTAAAACCAATTTCAATATGGATTTATCTTATAATTTATGACATGAATTTCATGCAAGGAATGTTTACAAGTCAACATGGGCCCCTATTTCTCAATTCTATTCCAAACATGAAGAACATGTAATTTTTGAACACTTAGAAGATTTTAAAGCCTTTATTTAATATTTTAAAAGGATTTTAGTATTATTTTAACTCAAATAAGACTAATATTTCTCTTTTACATGCCAATTTTTATTTATTTAATATTTTAGACTTATATATTGGATTTTTGAAGCTATTTTTCATTAATTCTTGAAGTAGAGAAGAAATAGTAATTAACACCATTTGTCAAATAAAGAAGATTTTTTGCATATTTTTTTATATTAGAATAGAGTGTAGTTTGAATATTTAACATCATAAAATTGGAATCTAATTTCCCTTTTTCAAGTCTTTTCCATACCTACTATGAAAATCTCATCCTCTACAGGTCCTTTGAAGAGCTAGGATTTGAATTTGCTTTACAAACTTGTTTCAGGCCTTCTTTTGAAACACTGATGTTTAGGATCAAATGTAGAGTTTTATTTTAGATTAATATATGTGTCTAACTTAATTTTATAAATATTTCAAATAATATCAATCATTTAGGTGCATCACCCCATTTAGATAGGATTTTCCATTTAAGTTTCTTTCTCCCTTTTCATTGCAAAAAAATCAAAATAGTTTAGTTTTAATAGATAAATATTAAGGGAACCAACCCTCTCTAGAGGTTATTATTAGTACAGAGTCACCCACAATCTAATTATATCCAATTATATTAGCTAGAGAGAGGGTGTGTTTTACATATCTTCAAATAGGATTCTCTCTAGAGTGATAACAATTTTTGGCATGCCTAGTGGGACCTCATTCAAAAGATCAGTTCAAATTTCAAACACTCAGAGTTGGTTATGAACATTAGGTATCATTTCAATATTGATTAATTTCAAATTTTGGTTTAGTAATTTTCTCCAACAGCTTATTTCAATATGGATCCATATGATCCTCACTATAATTATTATGATCAAGCACACTATAATCCTCACCAAGAGTTTGAGGATCTATATCAGGCATATATACATGAGTACTTCCAAGATCCTCCATATGAATTGTCAATCCATCTTAATATTTTCCCTTACCAATCTTATCATGTCTATTTTTCATCTATCTAATCCATACTAGCACTTAAACAAACTTTTGTGAGCCTTGTAAAACATGCGCTAGAGTTTTATTCATAGAGATATTATGTCTATAATACCCCTACTCACCAGATCCATTATGTGAGAGGGTCATTAAAGAAAATAAAAGAGCAATGGGTACCTATTTAGAGGGAAAATTGGGGTAATCTCACTAGTGAAATTATGTATATAAGTGGTTACATTAAAATCATTGAGGATAAGCTAAAAAGCTTTAAATAATAATAGGTTCAACCATATCTCTCTTATATGCCATGCATTCCTCCTGTATAGACCATTCTAAGAGCCCCTTTAAGTTTTACAAGTTCTTCATATGTTTCTAAGACCTTCCCTTCTTAGATATCTATCCAAGAGAACTGTTAAAGAAAGAAAGAGGTTGTTATGGGATAGCTACTATTGAGACCACTAATCACTTTAAAGAGAAAATATTCTAGGAGAATATTAATAAGTAGATCAGAGAGTTGGAGTTGAAGATAAAGAAACAAGAGGAGAATTAGAATCAAAAGGTCAAAAAAGAGTCTTTATCTTTCTCATCTTGGAACCAAATCATGGAGTTAAGCAAGAAAGAGGAATAATTAAGCATCACTTAGGATGTTGAATTCAAGAGAGAGATCATTTAGCCTTCATCCCTTCCTCTTCAAAATAAAAAATCCTTTTCTTCATGGAAATCCATTCAATAAAAAGTGTAGAGAGATGAGGTGAAGGTGATCTAATAAGAGTAACCTCGTGATCAAAATTAGGTATCTATGGTTATTTTTGGTCATTTTTTGGCACAAATACCAAGCTTGTGCATAGATGAATAAGTTGAGAATAAGTCTAAATCTTGAAGGTCAAACAAAAGTTTAGTGAAAAAGTTTGGAAGGGATTATAGACCTTAGAAAAGCTTAGTATAAAGCCTTAGGGATTAAGTCTTTAATTTGGAAATCTTTTGGCCTTTTATTTGCCAAGATAGTTTTTTTAAGACAAGTTATCTTAGACAAAGTTTTCAAAGGGATAATTCTTTCAGACAAAATGTTTGAAGCAAAAGAAAAGAGTGAATTCATTTGAGAAAATTATTCTGCAATAGTTTCCTCGAAGACCTATATTTTTGAGAGAATTGTTTCAAACATTTTGTTCAAAAAAAAAGGCCTAAGGGATTTGAGTCAAAAGTGTACCAAGAAAAAGTTTTGAAAGGTATCTTTTTCAAAGCAAAGTGGCCAAGACAACTTCCCTAAAGGGATTTTCTCAAGAAAATGGTCTGATACAAAAAATCTGAAGGGCATTTTCAATTCCTTTAATGGCCACTTTGAAGAAGACAAGGGACCACTTACATTTTTTCCAAAAGGCACTTAGAAAGAAATCTAAAGGTTTTTTTTTCAAAAAAGTTCCCAAAGACAAAAAGTTGAAGGAAAAAATTCTGAAGGAGTTCCTTTGAGATGAAGTGCTGGAAAAAAATCTTGAAGGACCATTTCCCAAATATCAAAGGTCACTTTTATTGGAAAAAAGGGACCTTTTCAAGTTTTGAAGGGCCAAAACACTTTTTTATAAGAGTCATTTCCATGTCAAAGTGTCTTATGTAGCAATTTTGAAGGGTATATTTTGAGGAAATGGACCTTTGCAAAAGTCCTAAAGACCTTTTCTTTCAAGAAAGTGACTGAAGTAAATTTGTCTGAAGGGTCTTTTCCAAAAAAGCTGATGGTTCATTTCATATAACCAAAGGACATTTACAAATGTTCTAAAGGGTGCTTTTCCTTTGGAAAGGGGAATTTTCCAAGTGGTCAAAAGATACTTTTCCTTTATAAATGGCACTTCTCCAAAGGACTTTTCAAAATTTGAAGGGTCATTCTCAAAAATTCCAAAGTTTAATTCCTTCAAGAAAAAAATCCATGGAAATTGTTCAAGCAAATTATCCAAAAGGAGAAGGCCCTAAATAAAAAGGCCTGTAAGAAAGTGTCCAAAGGAAACATGATGTTCACACCAGTGTCAAAATTTAAGCTCATAAAATAGCCATTAGGATTCAAATATCCCATGACAGGCCTAAAAATATCAAAATCTAAACCCTTGCAAGTAGATTTTTAGATTTGTATGGACTTACATCAACATAAATGGATATAGGAAAACCAATGTCCTCATATTAGTTTTCCATCTATAGGAAATATATGATCTAGGTTTCAAGGTAGAAGTTGGTAGGTGCAATTAATGGAGAGGTCCTCATCCTTCAACCTAGCCATCATCTCTAACAAATAATTTCTCAATAGAAAAGAAGCATGGCTCAGTCTAGATTGAAAGACATGGGGATTTCATCCTTACACATGTAGGACATATAAAGTTAAGGAGCACACCAAGTTTTAATGCAAAGATAAAATCACTCACACTTGGTTGAGACATACAACTACCTTCGACATGGCTTTCTTATCTCCAAAAAATGGAGACTTGAATGCAGGAGGGGATTAAGAAGTTTTGTGGTGATATTATATAGTCTATCTCATGGTCAAGGTGGTTGCATGATTTGAATTCAAAAGAGCTCAAGGAGAATAGTGGTGGTTTTATCCATTTATGACCACCTTCCCCATTTTCTCACAAAAGCCCTTTCTTCTCTCATCCCCTTTCTACTATATATAGGCTTTTTAGTGTAAAAAAGGATCTCTCAATTGGTGATAGAGTTACTATATCAAATTTTCCTTGTAAGCACTCTCTTAAAGTAATAAGATAAAAAAAATTATTGTAGTTTAAAGTCAAGTATATATTATTGGGGTTTTAACTTGTAAAATGTATGTCTCTTTTCATCACCTGTGAATCCTCCATGCACCTTTCTTTAATTATTTTGGTCCCTTATAGGCTATGTGAAGTGTTAGACATTAGTGCCTTCTTAAAGAGTCACAAGTTTATAGTGTCTTAAATAGACTTATTCTTTCTATCCTTCATATTGTAGGGTTTCCCTTTGACCTCCACACAAAATAATTATTCTTGTGTCTTAAGATAGGATCATATTAGTCTATGTCTTGGTTAGGTTCATTAGTAGTTGTGAAGGTTTCCAGGTTGAAAGTTGATCATTTCATATTTGGTGTATAACCAACCTTAGATTATATTTCCCTTTCATGTTATCTTTCTCTCACTTTTCCTTAGTCATCAATAGGTTTTAGTGTGGCAATCAAGCCAAATGTGAAGCATCGAAGGAGATAGCCTCATTAAAAAGCCTAGAGGTTTAACCTCATTACAAGATAACCATAGCTTGCAGTTGTTCCAATGTTGTAGCTAGAAGTGAGAGAGCCTAAAAATATCTCTCACAAGGGTGAAATTCTCACCTACAATAGTTTTTGGCACACCTGATAGGACCACTTTCAAAGAAGATTGGTCAAATTTTATGCTAGTTTGATCAATTTTTAGTAGTTATATCTTTCATCTTTTAGCATCTGGTGACTCCAAAGAACACTCAACAATCTATTGGCAGAATAGTAACTATCTTTCATGCCAAAGGTAACTACAAGATCAGCTTCTAGAGGTATTCCTTTCGAGTTTGTTTAATTGCCCTTAAAATCAACTAAAATCTTAAGGTTTTTCAATATTATACCATACGTAAGGAAAACTTTTCCTAACCCAATCTTAAGGCCTACCCTTATAAGAAACCTCTTGATAGTCCCCATAATACCATGATTCCCTAAAGATCTTTCATAGACTTCAATGTCCAAATCCCTTTGAATCTACCATAATATGATCCTATGCTAGTAGCATCTCTAAAAAGCATCACATATTTTATAGGAGACCAATCCATAACCCCTATTGAACACATCAATGACATAGCTAATTTTTTTAGTATCCATAATGTCATTGTAAAAAATATAACTATTAGACTATTACTTGTATCCCTTTAAGGAAAATCTTTAGATTGGTATAGAGGCTTAGCTCATAATTATATTTGATCATGGAATCAGATAGGAGTGGCTTTGTGTAATATATTTTTAAACAAGAGTGACCATTTTTCACTAGCAGAACATCTTACCACAATCAAGAGAAATTATTGTGAAGTCAAGCAAGACTTCAACACGAGATTCCAAAAATCTTGGGACAAAATTTTAGCCTCTATTAGACCATCCCCTAACTTTGCATTCCCATACTACTTGAAGGATCTAAATAGTGATATAAAGGTAATGATCCAATCTATGGGAGGGGACATATTGCTAGATGCTTATGAGGTGGCCATTAAAGCATAAAATTATCTAGTTCAGGCTGACAAGCTTACTCCTATACCCCTAATGCCTCTTTTCCATAAAACTAGACTACCCCCTATAGTTATCCAACCACTTTATGTTATTCTTTGAACTCTAAAAATTATTTCTATACCTTCACCTAAGCAGGAAAAGGCATCCACTAATAGGTCAAGTGATTCCCAAGAGTACAAAAACTACTTAGCACTTAAAAGCATGCTCCAATCCTTGGGAAATGATGTGATAAATGTTGAAAGGTAGTAAGCTCAGTTTAATAAACCTATTCAATCTCCATATCAACCTTAGTAGCAATATTATCAAGGGAATAGACCATCCTCAAAGGGAAATTTCTAAAACTAGAACCATGAGCAAGGGTAAGGTTACCTTAGATACAATAAGTAGAGTAGCTATAACCCAAATTTTGTAGGCTCTTCCAACTCCTTGGTTCCTATTAAAAACAATATGGCTCAAAAGGCTAAAGGGATCATACCTTGGGATCAATCTTTTGAGAAATCCATTATCCCAACTAATGGTTTTAACCAATCAATCAATGACCAATGGCAGCAAGCTATTGCTTATGGATATTATCAAGACTTAATGACTCAAAACATAAAGATATACATGATGATAAAATCAAGACAATCTCTACAAGAACAAGGATCTCATTAGGTATCAAACCATCCAGATGTTACAATGGTCATCAATGAGCAAGAAAAGTGCTAAACACTTAATAAGTAGGCTAGTTCTATCCAAGCATACATTCTAGTGGTAGCTAATACAAGGTTCAAAATAAGGAATATAGATGGTAATTAGGAGGTGGTCAAAGATCCCCCTACTATTACTCCATTACTATCAAATCTAAGTAAACCTATTACGGCTCCAAAGGATCCAATAAATCTAAATAATTAGAATAAAGGGACCCATTTTGATCCATTAAACTTGTAAATTAAACAAACAATAGTAGTGGCCCCCAAATCATAGGTAAAGGTCGGTGGTCAACCAATAAAAATTATTGAGAAAATGAATAAATCTAATGTGAGTGTGCTAATGTGGGACATGATTTCCATGCCTAGTTAGGTGGATATCCTTTAGGAAGGTTTATCTAAAATAGGTGTTACAATAACTGTAGGCAAACAACCAAGCAAAGAAACTAAGGTCCTCACCAATGCAACCCAAGGTCCTATGAGAGAAGGATCAAGCAAGGTTGTAAAACCTCCTTCATTCTACATTTCATTAATCATTGGTGATTCCTTGGTACATACTTTCATGGTAGATAGTAGATCAAGTACTTTAGTGATGTTAAAGTTAATAGCATACTAGCTTGGTTTAAATTATAAACCTAAATCTAAGGGAGTTTTACAACTTGATGGATCTTCCACCAAACTAACTAGTATTATCAGAGGTCTCAACTTGACCCTACATGCTTATCCTAGTGTTTTAGTGGCTCAACATGTGTTGATTCTAGGGGTGCCTCCTCATTTTTCTCTATGCTTATCTAGAGAATTCACAAAAAAGATAGGAGGATATCTCATAGCATATTGGTCATACATGGAAATTAAAACAATGTATGGGACTAAGATATCAATCTAGGTTGAGCCCATGGCATAATTTCACATTGAGCCCCATCAGCCAGATAATATAAACCTCAATTGCACTACCCTTGATGAAGATGAATTTAAAATTGGTCAAGAACTGAATACTTATCCTAAGGAGATTCTAGAATTATTCTTGGATGAGCTATGGGGGTATAATCAATTTTTTAACCCTTTAGAAGGTGTTGAAGAAAGAGACATGGGTGTATATTTTCTACATAAATAAAATCAACTCATGACTTCCATCATTAGACCTAAAGAAGACCTCAATGGTATGTTGAAGCTATTATTTGATGGTTCAAGGAGAAAAATTGGAGTAGGTGCATGGGCAATGCTAGTTTCCCCTTCAAATGATAAGTATTTATCTTCGTATAGGTTCCATTTTAGTTGATCCTATAATACAACAAAATATGAAGGCCTAATCTATGGCCTCCAATGGGCCAATAAGAGAGGAATAATAAGATTGCAAGTATATGGGGACAATGAGCTTATAGTGAACCAAGTCAGGGGCCTAAACATTATGAAGAATCCTTTGATGAGGTCCTACAAAAATAGAGTGTGGAACCTAATTAAAAATTTTAAAGCCTTTAACATTAAATCTATGCCAATGAATTAGAACCAATATGCTAATAGGTTTGTAGTTGTGGGAGGCTAGTTTTATATTCTAAGTAAGCTAAAAGAGGCCAAGGTTTAGCCACATGTCAAGCTGGTGGTGAGGCCATCAGTACTAGATAATGAATTCAAAAATGACAAACAAATTTATTGTTTTTTGTGGTGGGAAGTAGAGTTTTCCTTAATGAACCAAGGTAAATTTCAACATCATTATGAGGATCAAATTATTCAACTAAAGTCTTAAAAACTTCTTAAAGGGTTGGTCAACCTTGAATGTCTTTTCCATGAGGGATACCATATGAGGAAAGATAAGACAATGATGTCAACTCATGAGGATAACTATGAAAGAGTCCTTATTTTAAAGGACAAGCTCCTCATGCTTGGGAAGGTAAACAATGAGGTAGAAAGGCATGCTTTCATTGAACTTTATAAGGAATATTTAGACATCTTTGCTTAGGAATATAGTGACGTAAAAGGTTTCGATCCAAAGTTAGCCTAACATACTATAGAACTGGAGGCTAATGCTAAGCCTGTGAGGAAAAAAAGGCCCATTAACCCCAAAATAGAAGACCTTATGAGGATAGAGCTGACCAAGTTAATTGAATCCAAGATCATCTTTCCCATTAAACACCCATCATGGGTAGACAACTTGGTGCTTGTAAGGAAAAAGAGTGGGCAGATTAGGGTGTGTGTTGAATTTAGAGATCTGAATAGGGTCTCTTTGAAGGATGATTAATCTCTACCATCCATGGAGTAGATTCTTCAAATAGTTATAGGTTTAGAATGTTTTTCTATATTGGATGGATATTCAAGTTACAACCAAGTATTAGTAAAGAAATAAGATTAGAACAAGAATACCTTCATTACCAAATGGGGCACATATGCATACCAATAGATGACTTTTGGCTTATCAAATGTTGAGGAAACTTTCCAAAGAGCCATGAACATGGCTTTCTAAGGGATAATACATCAAATGGTGCTATTCTACTTGACTGAAATCACAATTTTCTCAAAGCATGCCAATGAACAGATGGATCACCTGAGATTGATCTTTGAAAGATACAGGGAATATGGGATCTCTTTGAATCCCAAGAAGTGTGTGTTTATTGTCATTGATAGTAAACTCTTGGGACATATTATCTCAAAATAAGGATTAGATATTGATCCTAATAGAATAAGTGCCATCTTGGCCTTATCCTTACCCAAACATAAGAAGGGACTCCAAAGTTTCTTTGGGAAATAAACTTTGTGAGAAGGTTTATAGCTAGTTTTAAAAACTTGGTCAAACCCATCACTACTATTCTGAAGAAGAACCAAGTGTTCACTTGGTCAAATGATGGTAAATTAGTATTTGAGGCTATCTAGAAAGCCATTGCCCAAGCACCCACACTTATGAATCCTGATTTCTCAAGAGACTTCATATTTTATGCCTTTGCCAATATTGACAATATATCAACTATGCTAATGTAAAAGAATGGTGAAGGACTTGAGAAACTAAAATCATTTTTTAGTTAGGGGTTTGAGGTGTATGAGGTGAGGTATAATTTCATATAAAAACAAGTCCTTATAGTGGTAAGAATCCTTAAAAAAATTAGGCTAATGCTCTCCAATAAAAAAATCTATCTTATGGTGTCTCATCCTGGAGTGAGAGACTTCTTCTTAAGAAAGACTTGAACAAAAAGAGAGCTAGTTGGATTACCAAGGTCATAGAGTATGACATGGAGATCAAGGTCACTAAGCTAGTAAGAGGTAAAAGCTTGTGTGATCATATGGTTAATGACCTTCATGAGGACAAATAAGCTACCATGGTGATATAAGACAACTCATAGGAAAAGGCACCTCTACTTCATAAGATTTGGCTCTATGATATGACATAGTTTCTATTAACAAGAGAATGCCCTCAAGGTATAGATAAGGAAAAAATAAGATATTTCAGACTTCAATCCATACCTTATGCATTAGTAAATTTTTCTCTTTCTAGAAGAGACCTAAATGGGGTACTCCTTAGGTGCATAGATAATGACTAAGTGACCAAGCTTTTGGAGAAATTCCATGATGGACCTATAGGAGGACATTTTGCACCTAGAACCACAACACAAAAGATAATTATGGATGGTTATTACTAACCCACCCTCTTCAAAGATGCATATGAATGGGTAAGAAAGTGTCAAAAGTGTGCTTTCTTTATGGGTAAGGAAAGATTGACAACCCTTCCTCTCAACCCAATTTAGGTAGACCAACCCTTCATGTAATGTGGGATAGATTTCATATGAATGATCAACCCTCCATCAAGTGTAGGATAGATATGGGTGCTTACTACAACTGACTACTTCACCAAGTGGGTGGAAGCCATTACATTAAATGAAACTTATGAAGGTGCAGTCCTAGACTTCTATGACATCATTGTGACTAGGTTTGGTGTTCCATCCACTATCAATTTTTATAATGCATTAACATTCCTTGATTTGAAAATGAGTGAATAGGCTCTCAAGATAGGCATATACCTCAAAACCTCTCCCAATTATTATCCTCAAGGAAATGGATTCATTGAGTCCATAAATAAAAATTTGCTAAGAATCTTCAGGAGAACTATGGAAGAGAATCAAAGAACATGGCACACTAAACTAAAGACAACCTTGTGGGTTAACTAGGCGACTCCTAAGGGTACCATTAGTAATTATACATATGTCTTAGTATATGGAAGAGAGGCCAAGTTTCCCATTTATCTTGAGCTTCCTACATTAGAATTATCCCATCAACTAGAGTTGATGGAAGATGAGCCCATGCATGTGAGATTGGCATAACTTAGAGCTTGAAGAAATGAGAGACCATGTAATGAAAACATTAGAATCACACCAAGCTCAAGTAAATAAATCCTTTGATAAGAGATCCATATTAAGAGACTTCAAGGAAAGGGATCCAGTCCTCAATTGGGATTTAAATAAGGCCAAGCTAGGAAACCATACCAAATTTAACAACTTATGGAGTGGTCCTTATTTGATTCAAGGATGCAATCAATATAATGTTTTTCAGTTGGCCTAATTGGATGGAGAGGTACTACCCATCCTAATAAATGGGATTTATATAAATCCTTGATATTATAAGAATTTATAGCCATTATATATATTGTACTTTTTGTGTTATTTTTCATTTTTTCTCTTAAGTGCCTTGTACACATATTTTTAGTTGTGTGTTTCCCTTCCCTAAGTTCCTTGGGTATAGTGTTTGTTTTATTCTTGTTGTTCTTATTTCTTCAAGAGGATGTTCCAAATAGGGTTAGCCTTATATCTAGTTTTAGACCAGCTCAGTTGTAGAGGCTAATGACTCCATGCCCAATGGACTAGACAAGGCAAGTGGTATGGGTTCTCAAGCATAGCAAGCATGCTTCCCTAAGAGTTGCCAAAGATGTTGGCCATTTTTTTCCCCACATACCAAGCTTGTGCCTAGATTAATAAGCTGAGAAAAATTCTAAATATTAAAGCTTAAAAAATAGTTTTGTGAATAAGTCTAGAAGGGATTATAGACCTTGGAAAATCTAAGTACAAAGCCTTATAGGCTGTCTTTACTTTGGAAATCTTTCAGCCTTTTCTTTGCTAAGATAGTTTTTTTTGGGACCCTTTTTTAGATAAGTGTTGAATTCTTTCAAATAATTTGTTTGAGACAAAGTTTTTGAAGGGATCATTCTTTCAGACAAAATGCCTGAAGTAAAAGACAAAAAATAAATTCTTTCACAGAAAATTTTCCACAATAATTTCCTTGAAGACCTTTTTTTTGAGAGAGAATTATTTTGGACATTTTGTTGAAAACAAAAGGCCCAAAGGATTTTTCTCTTAGAAAGTGTACGAAGTAAAAGTTTTGAAAGACATATTTTTCAAAGCAAAGAGGCTAAGACAACTTTATTGAAGGGATTTTCTTAGGAGAATGGTCTAATACAAAAACTCTAAGGGGAAATTTCAAAAAGCCAAGGGACCGCTTACATTTTTTTCAAATGGCACTTATCAAGAAATCCAAAGGTATTTTTTTTGTAAAAGTGCCCAAAGACAAAAGGTCAAAGGAAATTTTTTTGAAGGAATTCCTTTGAGAAGAAGTGTTAAAAAAACTTGAACGAACATTTCCCAAATGTTGAAGGACACTTTTTCTCAGCAAAAAAGGACCTTTTCAAGTTTTGAGGGCCAAAACACTTTTTTTGAAGAGTCATTTCCATGTCAAAGTGTCATATGTAGCAATTCTAAAAGGTATCTTTTGAGGAAACAGACCTTTGTAAAATTCTTGAAGACATTTTCTTTTGAGAAAGTGACCGAAGCAAATTTTTCTGAAGGGTCTTTTTCCAAAAATGCTGATGTTTCATTTAAAATAACTAAAGGACATTTACAAATATTTATAAGGGTTCTTTCCCTTTGGAAAGGGGAATTTTCAAAGTGGCCAAAAGATACTTTTCCTTCAGAAAGGGCACTTATCCAAAGGACTTTTCAATTTCTGAAGGGTCATTCTCAAAAAGTCTAATGTTTAATTCCTTCAGGAAAAAAGTTTGAGGAAATTGTTCAAGTAAATTGTTCAAAAGGAGAAGGCTTAAAAGAAAAAGGCCCATAGGAAAGTGTCTAAAGGAAACATGACATTCACACCATTGTCAATGTTTAAGCTCATAAAATCACCATTGAGATTCAAATATCCCATGATGGGCCTACGAATGTCAAAATTTTAACCCTTGCAAGTAGCCGTTTGGATTTATATGGACTTATATCAACATAAATGGATATAAGAAAACCAATGTCCTTAGATTGGTTTTCCATCTATAATAAATATTTGGTCCAAGTTTTAAGGCAAGAGTTGGTAGGTGTAATTAATGGAAAGGTCCTCATCCGTTGGCATAGACATCATCTCTGACAAAAAGCCACTTAATTAAAAATCAATATGGCTCAATCTAGATTCAAAGACATAGGGATTTCATCCTTACACATACAAGACATACAAAGTAAATTAGCACACCAAGTTTTAATGCAAAGATGAAATCAATCACACTTGGCTAAGGCATGCATCTAGCTTTGACATGACTCTTTTAGCTATAGAAAAATGGAGACTTGAATGCATGAGGGGATTGAGAAGTTTTGTGGTGATCTTGGATGGTTTATCTCATGGTTAAGGCAATTTCATGCGTTGAATGCAAAAGATATCAAGGATAATAGTGGTGGTTGCATCCATTTACGACCCCCCTCCCCATTTTATCATGAAATCTCCTTCTTCTCTCATCCCCTTTTTACTATATATAGAGGATTTTGAGTCTAAAAATGATCCTTCAACTGGTGATATAGTTACTCTATCAAAATTGCCTTGTAAACACTCAATTGAAGCAATAATATAATTTTTTTTTATTTTAGTTTGAAGTCAAGAATACATTATTGGTGTTTTAACTTATAGAATGTATGTCTCTTTTCATCATTTATGAATCCTCCATGCACCTTTTTTAACTCTTTTGGTCCCTTGTAGGTTGTGTGAAGTGTTAGACATTGGTGATTTCTTGAAGTGTCACAAGTTTATAGTGTCTCATACAGACTATTTATTTCTATCCTTTAAATTTTAGGGTTTCTCTTTAACCTCCACATAAAATACTTATGCTCATGTCTTAAGATAGGATCAGATTAGTCTATGTCCTAGTTAGGTTCATTAGTAGTTGTGAAGGTTTCTAGACTGAAAGTGGATCATTTCATATTTGTTGCATCACCATTCTTAGCTTAGATTTCCCTTTCATTTTATATTTCTATCCCTTTTCCTTAGTCAATGGTAAGTTTTAGTGTGGGAATCAAGCCAAATGTGAAGCATCTAAGGAGATAGCCTCATTAAAAATCCTAGAGTCTCAACCTCATTATAGGATACCCACAGCTTGAGGTTGTTCTAATATTATAGCTAGGAGTGAGAGAGCCTAAAAATCTCTCCCACAAGGGTGCAATTCTAGCCTACAATAGTTAATTCTATAGATCTTTTACATCTTATTAAACACTTTTAAGGGTATACCATGCATTTATTGGAGCAAGAGCCTCATTTTTGTTATGAAAGTGAAGATGTAGCTAAAGAGATAGAGAATGATGATAATTTCATTGATTAAGAAGAAGAAATCATAGTTAGGACACCACTTGGCAAGGAAAAAAATGATTAAATTTTTCATGATGAACAAGAAGATGACTTACAAGAGGATTCTCAAGAGTTTTCATCAACTCAGATAGATGAAGTACAAATAAATATTTCTTAAAAAGGTATCCATGAGGACAAATCACATATAGCTAGTACTAAGATGGATAATTTTCTTGACAAAGATGAGACAAGTGCAACAGATCAAGAAATTTCATTTGACTTCATCTAAATGATAAAAATATGTGATCAACATGATTTAAATGGTAAGAATACTAATGAATTTCATGTCCTTTCAATTGATCATGATGAAGAAGACTTTTGGGATGACTTGAAGAGTTTTAGTGAAAAATTTGATGGTCCATCTCCACCCTAAGTGGATATTGATGAATGTCTTGTAAAGAGTACTATTGTAGCTGTTCATCAAGAAGAAATTAAAGTCATATTTCAATCATGTTTAGATGCTTATCAAGGATCTAAATAAATAGACAAAGTAACACTTCAAATGAAGTTAAATGAAAACATAAATCTAAGTATACTAGCTGAGTTGCCAATATAATCATTGAATGAGAATGTGTCAAAGCATGATCAACCTATGAATGAGGTAGAGATAGCATTTTTAATACAACAAAGGAGAATATGGGAGGATGATGATTAGATCCTAGATCCATATCTTCAATCTGTGCATCCAAGAATGAAATTTGGAGGCCTAGCTATATCACCCAAAACACATGAACATATAAGTGCTCCCATTTGCAAAAGAGGGCTATCAAAAGAAAGCAATCATGTTTCAATGTTCCATGGTGCATCAAATAGCTTTCCATTTGATCCAAGAGGGCCAACAAGTTGGAGGTTATTTTGTACATAAAAGAATTATTTTTATTTATTTCTTATAAGTGCATATATTCACATGATTTTAGTTGTTGTTTTTCACTTTCTAGTTGTTGTTGTCCATTCTTCTAAGTGCACATGTGCACATGTTTGTTGTTATTTGTGTCAGTTGTCTTGTTTGTGTCTTTGCCCACAAAAGATCTTCTAATATTCAATGTATATCCAATTTTTGATGGATAAATTTTTTGATTTATTTGATCATAAGTATGGTCAACTCATTAAATTCACAAAAAAATTAAGTAATTTGACCTGTCGAGGTCAAATTACTACCCCTATCATTCAAAACTTTCCTAAATCTTGCTAATATCCCTTTGCAATAGGTCAAGCCAATCAATTATGGAATAAAATAATTAATTTTGGTAACAAATGTCAAAAATGAATTTTAAAATGGTCGTTATCATTTTAAAATAGCATTTTTGAGTTCAAATATGCAGACAGTCCATGCACAGGGGGTCAATTTTGAAGGAAATTAAGGATTTTGAGAGCTACAGGTGATTTCAGGACCTTAAATTTTATACATAGGGTCATCATGACTTTATTAAGCTTTTGAAAAAGTTTCATGGAAATTGGATGAGGTTATATACTTTATTTTTAAACAATCCTCAGCATGTTCATTGGAGATCACCATTGGAGAAGGCATCATTTTGGAGTGCTACAAAAGCTTTTAGGTCTAGAGAAAAGTTTAAAAAGTATGGGATGATGTTTTTAAATCATAATAATACATTTAAAGATTGTAAAATATCCAAATTTTAATCAAACCATGCTCATATATATTTTTACAAGTAAACATGCATAAAGGCCAAAAAGGGGTTTTTTGACTTTTCAAGAAAAATATGATTATAGAGTATTTTGATAGCATGGTACAGAACCCAATAATTATTTTTTATGGAACTGATAATATGTGAATATTTATTTTTATTTTGGTGAATTTTTCTCTTTTTTTAGTTTTATACACCCTTCCAAGCCTCATATTCAGATGCTCATATCTTTCAGCACATGCCAATTTTGGATGAAAAATATTATTATATTTTTAGTAAAATTATTTAATTATAATTCATAAAAAATTGAGACAAATTGATGGGATTTTCTTTATGAATAATCATTAAGAGCATAGGCAGCCCAGAATGCAGTCAAAACCCCACATGCAAATTTCTCCACATGATAAATTTTCATATATTATGCATGGAAACCCAATATCTTAAAGGTTTTCAGGGGGATAAATGTGATACACATAAATGGAAATAGTTTGGGATTTGGAGGTCTGTACTTCATCAACCATCATTTTGAATATTCAGCTTTAAAGCCCTCCTAAATCCTCAAAAAATTAGTTTTAAATTTTTTTGATATTATTGATATAAAATCATCATGGATAAATATAAAACCATTTAAAATGTAAATTAAACTCAAGTAGGATTCCATAAATGTCAATTTTATGCATGGAGATATATGGATGAGGGTAGAAATCATGTTTTTTATGGAAAAAACATGTATAATAAAGGACAAGAAATTTAAATGAAATATAATAAATGGATATAAAATATTAAGACTTTTTATTCATAATAAAATTTTAATTTGGTCATAAATCATCCCATAAGTTTCCCAACTAGCTCAATCAAAATGGCCATTCTTCTAGGAAAATAGGGCAAAATAGGCCTACTCAACCTTATTGACTGAATGGCGAGTGTTTTCTCATTAAAATAAAATATTTTGTGATGATAAAAGTTTTTAAATGTATATTAAATTATTTTTTCATGTTTCATGACATCTTTTTTCATGTTTAATGTAGTCCAAATGCAATAAGATAGGCTATTAGGCCTAATTGGCCTAATTGGCTTAATTGGTTAATCAAGCAAGTAAAGAATGGCATTGAAAATATATCAAAATGAATTAATTTTGGAGTTACCACATGACATATATATATTTTTAAGTGGATATATCATTATTAATTCAATTAAAAATTTACAGTTCATGCAAGTTGATCTCAAGTTGAGTTAACTAGTCCTTAAGGGTCAAATCTTTTCAGTTGACTAGTTTGACTAGTTTCATGCATCTCCCATGATTTTCATGCAAGATAAGGAAATTAAAGAACTTAAATACAATTTTAATATGGATTTATCTTCCAATTTATGACAGGAATTTTATGCGATAAATGTTGACAAGTCAACATGGGCCCACCACTTCTCAATTCTATGCCAAATATGAAGAACATGCAATTTTTGAAGACTTGGAAGATTATAAAGCATTTATATAATATTGTAAAAGGATTTTAGTATTATTTAAACTCAAATAAGACTAATACTTATATTTTACATGATTATTTGGATTTATTTAAGGTTTTATACTTATATATTAGCTTTTTGAAGCCATTTTTCATTAATTCCTGAAGCAAAGAAGAAATTGTAATTGACACCATTTCTCAAATAAAGAAGATTTTTTGAATTTTTATTTTGGATAAAAATAGAATGTAATTTAACTATGTATTAGCATAAAAGTTTCATATACTTTCTCTTTTTTTAGGTCCTTTCCAAACCTACTATGAAAATCTCATATTCTATAGGTCATTTGAAGAGCTAGGATTTGAATTTGCTTTGTAAACTTCTTTTAGGCCTTCTTTTGAAACACTAATATTTAAGATTGAATTCAGATTTTTATTTTAGATTCATATGTGTGTCTTACTTAGTTTTATATATTTTTTGTACAATATCAATCATTCAAGTTCATCACCCCATTTAGACATGATTTCCCATTTTAGTTTCTTTCACCCTTTTCATCCCATAAAAATCAAAATAGTTTAGTTTTAATAGATAAATCTTAAGGGAACCAACCCTCTCTAGAGGTTATTATTAGTATAGAGCCCCCCACACTCTGATAATATCCAATTGTATCAGCTAGAGAGATGGTGTGTTTTACACATCTTCAAATAGGATGCTCTCTAGAGTGATAACAGTTAGCTTGGCCACCACCTTCACCATAATCCATTCAAGCCATTTCATATATGGTTTTTTACTATCATTTAATCAAAGTGATATATTTCCTTATCTATTATTGAAAATATCAATTTTTAATAGCTTTATCACAAATTGAATAATCTATATTTTTCATTTCTTGGCTTATGGCTTACCATCATTGGGATATATCATTCCCACATCTGCTCATGAGACCCCTTAGTCTGAGCACAATCTAAGCATGCAATCTATAAAGTGAGAAATTTACCTTTTCCAATATCTTCTTTAGCATTTGATAGCTAGGGATAAATATTTTTACATTTCCCCTCTACAATTTTATAAACATTAGTATTGAGATAAGTATATGTATTATTCATGATAATTTTCTCATTTCCATCCCTCATTCAAATCATTCTTCATCCATTTTTTTTTATCTCTCAAAATATGAAATCAAATTACTCTAAGATTTTTATCAACATCTTGCAATAATTTATCAGTGTAAAATCCACAATCATTTGCAAAATCAATACCTTTTTCTATTTATAGATCCACAATTTATTATTACTGGGATATATCATTCCTACACCTACTCAATTGAACATTTAGTTGTAATAAAACAATAATAAATGTGCAATCTTTGAGCGATTAAAATTATTGATTTTAAAATCAAAACTCTAGTTTTAATTAACTAGGGACAATCTTGTTATGTTACCAAAACCTTTCACATTTGACATCAATCTTGAAATAACTTGGTTTTCATTCATCTGTTAACCATTTATTATTTTCATTATTTTTGAGTGTTTGTATATTTATCACACAAACCCTTGAGGGGGCATCATCACACTCATTTTCATTCATTAGGGGAAAATTTTTAATTCTCTATCATCAACGCTCTACTTATTTTATTCTTTAAAATAGTATTGCTTCACAACACAATTTCAAAGAGGAGCAAATGTAGACACCTAAATTTCATTTAGTTTCAAAATTCATATATATTATTAACCATTATTCTTAAATTAATAATTAACATTTCTTCTTAAAACAAAATAATTTATTAATTCAAACATTTTGAAAAATCAATTGTGCACTTTTTAATATTAATTTAATTATGTATTTTCCACATATTCAAACCTCTCCCACCTTTCTTTCCCTAATCCCAACCAAATCCATGAAATTATCCACCTCTTTTAACTCCTCCTCAAAGTTTTCAAGCCAATTGACTAAGTCAAATAATCAACCCCTCTTTTTCCTCCACTAGGTTCAAATAGTTTCCATCCTCAACCATTGATCATTTGGAACATTGAAAAATTCCAAATGATCCTCCATTATTGGATCATTTTTGAAGATTCTATAAATAATATTATAAATCATCCACTTTCTTAACAATCATCCCTTTTGGGAGAATTACATATGGTTTGATATTCACACGAACATTGTCTAAGTGGGTTATGTAGGTCGTGCTTAGAGAGATGAGGTATTTAAGGTTAGATCAACAACTACCTTCATCTTCATCCCTTTTGAGATCACTAATTTGAGAAATGGAAATCAATTACAATATCTTGAGAGATTACAAGCATGCTTGCAATCACAATCATATCTTCCATCCAAAGTGAATCAAAGCAAATAAAAGTCACATTTTTGCATTAAAACATTGCTCATTTTCCTTTTGCATTAGAGGATTGAGTACCACATTATTGATAGATAAAATTGGATTTAAATCATAATGGAGGATTTTTCTATTCAAACTATGATGTTTTGACTATTTTTTTCTATATTTATTTCTCTAACTTAGTGGAATTTATCTTAGATTAGATTACTTCATTTTATTTGCATATCTAAATTTAGTTTATATAGATGCCACCTATGATTTACATACGGTAATGGTATATAGGAAAAATAAGTTTTTTGAGAAGGCACTTAGTAGTTGGATGCTCCTAGGGGAGACAATAAATTTTTAAGATAATAAGTTCACCAAAATAACAAAATTTAAAATGGGAATTCACATTAGGATGGTTGTATTAAATAGGATATTTGGATAACCAACCATCAAATTCCTCTAACTAGAATGGGTTTCATTGCTATATTTGTTAAGGACATTGACATTAGAATTAACCTTTTCTCTAGTCGAAGTGATTGGAGCAAGGTTATGAGAGTAGATTTTTCATTAATTCAAGAGGCCTATAGTAGGTCACTTTTACAAGATATATTAATTACTCAAAATATTCTTGGGGATGGTATATATCAAAAGTGGTTCACTTTGGATCCCCTTAAAGATTGTAAAAAAATAGGATTTATGACTTACTCCTTCATGTACATGTATGCGTACACTTGTAATATTATGCACATTGCCAAGTATATTTACCCATAGGTATGGAGGGCCATCCATGAATCACGCTTGCCTAAGATATAAAATATTATCAAAGATACACTATTGATCAAGGGATACTACTGATTATATCCTAACTATAAAATCATCATGGTGATTGGCTATAAGGTTACATCTCTATGACTCCTAAAGTATGTCCTAGATAAGTTGGTAACGTAGGAGATAACCTGCCAATTATGGTGGGGCATTGAAGAGGACATGCAAATAAATAAAAAATTATACATTCATAGTTATAACTTAATGATTGGAAGAATGTGTTATGCCAATTAGAATAACTTATACAAGGTAGGGAAGTACAAGGAGTATTATGCTTTGCCCTCATTACCACACAATATAGGGATCCCCATGGATGATTCAAAACCATATCAAGGGATTAGGAATCAAGTATAAACATGATCCCTATGATAATTAATTTTTGTTCTTCAATTC
Source organism: Torreya grandis (assembly GCA_037957365.1). Classification (NCBI taxonomy): domain Eukaryota; kingdom Viridiplantae; phylum Streptophyta; class Pinopsida; order Cupressales; family Taxaceae; genus Torreya; species Torreya grandis. Next base: position 2,140,714 of record JARHVA010001314.1, read on the forward strand.
TCAAAATTATGATCAATTTTTGGAGATTGCATAGTTAATTTAGATGAAGGAGGACCATTTAAAGCTTATTCAAGGATATCCTTCCCTTTTTATAAAGGAGGCATGAACCAAACTCCCACTAATTGAAGGATGGGATACATCTAAATTTTAGACTAATTGACCTATTCATCCAATAAGAGAACAAGGGAAATCTTCCCAAGCATACCTTATGGTATCTAAGGTAGTGAAAAAAGAATAAAGGGTATCAGATACCTCACTTGGGGGGAAAAAATATAAGCCCATCTACCCAGATTCCTCAAATTTTGAGGGTCTTCCCAAGGTAATTTTTCATCACCTCGAGAGGTTCTTGTTGTGGTTACCTCAACTGTAAAACTAGTTTGTTTCATATCTCTAAATAAAATCATATTTTATATAATGAAGGTAAGGACTTAGTCCCTTCCACAAATCCCAGCTATGGAGGGACCATCAATAGAGCTAGCTACATAAGAGTCATTTAGAGAGGATATTTATGATGAGAAGGAAGAATTACAAAGAGTATAAGTCTTGAGACTCCAATAATCAAAGGGAAAGACACCATTCAATATTAAACATTAGGTGAGACCACACCCTCTCTTATTTCTATTAGCCTTATTGTTTCCTATATGCCTCCTTCTATAGTTAGTTTATTTGGTCCTACTACATTCACCTCTCCTAGGCCCCTTCCTCTCTTGGTTACTATTCTAGCATCTAATTTCACCTTGTGAGAGGGTTCTTTAGGATATCTCACTCTTAAACACACAATGGGATTAGCCCCTAGCTTGGGTATCCTATGATTTGGTTGAACCTCTAGATAAGGCTAGATCCTATTGGTAGATCAACTAAACTACTAATTTTACTTGGGAAAGGGGTATAAGAGATACATAAAATGACTAAAAGCATAAAAATAGTGATGCACCAAACTAAATGACACTCCTAATTGATAAAAAATAAACATAAAGTCATCTACAATATCCTTCACTCACATAATCTCTAACACTAGCTAGTTTGCATGAATAATTCTAAATAAGGCCTTCTAAACAAGGGGTAAAACATATGGTAATGGTAAAATTCATGATATACCTTCACCTATGACTAAAAAACACAAATTAAAACCTATAAACACTTTAAACCACCTAAAAAGTGGAAAGTAAAAGAGGACAATCACTAAGAAAGGATATTTCTTCACAAGGCAATCATACACAAGCTACCTATGACATAAATTGTACTCAAAGAGATAGGAAAAATAGGCAATATTATTACTTGAAATATTTTTTCTTATAATTTTTTATACTTTTTTTCCTTATCTAATGAGAGCATCCATTACAATGAGAAGAAAATAGCTATACATAGAAGAAGAGAAGAGAAAGTGGAGGAGAAAACTTTTAATATTCAATAAATGTGGTTTAACCACCTCTTTGGCCATACAATGTAAAAGAGGAGGATTAAATTATTTCAATAACCTTGAATTATTCTTAGTTGGTGATCATTATTTTTTTGATAATCTTCTTTGATAGAAAAGGGTCTTCATGACCTTTAAATTCGACAATGATCTGAGTTCAGAAGTCATTGGGGTTTTTACATGCAAACACACATGCAAAGTCTATCTGAATCTCCATCAAGGTTTTTACTAGGTGGGAAAGAAGATATATAAGTGTAATTTTAAAATTTTCAAATTTTTAAAGTCTGTCTAAATATCTAGTATCCATTTGGGAGGGAAAGTAGAGATTTAAGTGAACTTTGAAACTTTGCAAAGTGTGAAAAAATATCTAGTTTATGCCTAGGTCTTGGTAAAAAGGTGCTTAGGCCATATTGAATCTTATACTCAAGTATATGATATTTTGGCTATTTTTTACACCAATTCATGTTTGTAACTGGATTGTGAATATCCTTGAAAATGGCTTGTTCTAACACTTGCAGTGTAAACCCCATTTTTAGGCATTTACCTTAAAGTTTCCAAACATACCGTAACTTTGATAAAATATTCAAAAGAAGGATGAGAAATTGAAATAGGGACATTAATCTTATCTCCTCCCTTCACCATTTGATAATACATTGTAATATGCTCCTGAGATAGTTTAGTTGACCATGCCAAGACCCTCCAAGATAGTGTACTCCATCATTAAGCTATGACTAGAAAGAGATTAGTCATCAAGGCAAAGGGTCAATTAATGGTTTGGGAGAATGGTACAGTCTATCTAGGAATTTTTTTTGTATGTAATAAAATTTTGGTCAACATTTATCACAACCTCCTTAGATTGGATGTATGTCTATATAATATACTAGTCATCCTAGCCTATCAATTAGGCTTATGGAGTCATTAAAAATCCACATCAACTAAGAATAAGCCTTCCAACCTCTCAAATAAAATATAATAATAGAAATAACAACAAAAAATAAAATAAAGATGTGTTCAAATCACTTATATAATGGAAACACACAATAGAAGAGGATGTGCATAAAGCAATTAGAAGAAAAGAACATAAAATATAATATATAAAAATGGCTACAAATTACTTCTAATAACAAGGTTTTAGATGAATCCCATTGAATGGTATAATTAATATCTCTCCATCCATCTTGGAAAGCTAAAAGGAATTATGTTTTTTGTAGTCATGGATCAGGTAGGGTCCACTCCACAAACTATCAAACTTTGTATGGTTACCTAGTTTGGCTTTATTAGTATCCCACTTCAAGACTAGATCACCTTCCTTGAAGTATCTTGTAATTTATCTCTTGTCAAAAGACTTATTGAATTGAACTTGATGTGATTCCATTGTATTCATTTAAATCTCTCTTGTTTCTTCAAACTCCATCATTTCTACCATTCTCACACCCATAGGTTCACTTTCCATCAACTCAAGCTGATGAGCTAGCTATAAAGTTAGTAGTTCAAGAGAGATGGGTAGCTTGGCCTCTATTATATACACATGAATAAATGGTGAGTTTCGAATGACACTCTTTTGAGTCACCCTATCAACCCATAAGGTTGTTCTTATCTTGGTATGCTATACTCTCTATTTCTCCTTCATGGTCCTCTTGATTATCCTAATCAAGTTCTTATTTATTGATTCAACAAGCCCATTACCTTCAAGGTAGTAGTTGGATGATGTGTTAAGGTATATAAACATATAATATCCCATTAACTTGTTCTCATGCCAATAAATTACAAGGCATTATCTAAGATTATATTGGCTATTACCCTAAACCTTGTCATAATATTGTCATATAAATCCAACACTACTATCTCGTTATCCTCTTTTAAAGTAATAGCCTCCACCCACCTGGTGAAGTAATTATTGGTAGTGAGTACCCACTTATTAAATCCAATATAATTTGGGTTTATCATACTTATGAATTCAAGGCCTAACTACATGAAGGTCTACTCTACCTAATTGGGGTTTAGAGGAAGGGCTACTAATCTTTATTTATTTTGGCACTTCCTAACACATGTGTAGGAATATTTGAGAATATTAGGCCAATATTAACCAACCCTCATGATTTTTTTTTCCTTGGATCAAAGTGACCTCCTATAGGTTCATCATGGAAGTGCTCCAAAGGTCTATTTACCTAATCAATCCCTATACACCTAAGCAATAGTTTATTGAGGTCTTTCCTAAATAACACCCCATCAACTAGGGCATAAGGTATTCATTTAATTTTGAAGTATCTTGTTTTATTCCTATCCATACCTTGAGTAAACTCACCTTTCAATAATAATCTAATCATATATTACATCCAATCAATGGAGAATAGAGGTATAGTTGATTATACACTATATAACATCACTCGAACAACCTATTTTTCTTCCTATAGGTTAGTAACCAAGTTATAAAGCAAGCCTTTACCTCTCACCAACTTATTAAATTTTCTCTCAACATCATACTCTATGACTCTTGTGTTGAGCATTGTTCTTGTTGTTAAGGTTTAGCATTGATGTTATCATTGATGTCAAAGGTTCTTAAAGAAAGGTCTTCATGAGGTCATTAAATAATGTAGCTATGAGAAAGGATATAGATCAATTTTTTATTTATTATGAGAGAGAATGAATTTTTATAAGATATATAATCATCAACTAGTGTTTCAATATCAATTGTCAAGCTTCAAGTACTTAAGAAGCCTAGTCATGGCACTAGTCATAGCTTGTAAAGTCTTAGTGATAAGGTTTGATCATGGTGGCCTAATGAGATGGATGCACAAAGGAAGAAGAGGATATTTAAGGTCACTTGGGAATGAATATGAGGAATTGGACCACTTGGGATATCTTTAAGGTAAGCCTATAAGGGTAAGACCCTAGGTCCAATTATGTAACTAGACTAGTTCTAGACCCTGCTTGACCTAATACGGTGTAATGAGGTGTTTTCAAGGCATATGAAGGATTTTTGACATTATTTGAACATGTGATATGTTTAATTATCATTTAAATAAGGTGGATATCACATGGAAAGAGACATCAAGGTTATTTTTAAAGCCTAATATGGTTTACATGTCAAGGTTTAAGCCAACAAAGATAGATATGGCCTAATGGGGTATTAGGATCAGTTTCCAAGGCAAGTTTAAGAATTTCATGATTTAAAAAAGTGTGTAATTTTGTTTCAAATATGTTTACCAAGTTTTTGGTGAAATTTTGAAGGTTAAGGCAAGGAAAAGTGTTTTGAGGTCACTAAAGTACACAAAATGAAGGATTATCAACCTGAGAAGGACTTCCAAGTGTTCATTGGCACAGGTAACCTCTATATGGTAACTTTAGATATTTATGAAATATGGGGTAGGTTTCTAGATTACATATCTAGGCATTAGTTTTGGAAATGAGAGGCAACCCTTTATGAACAATTATTTACACTAAAAATAATGTTAACCCTCTCCAAAACCCTAATAATGACTTAATGTGAAATGTATTGTTCAAAACATCCTATAATGTTTTATAATGGATATATAAGTGATTTAAAGTTGTATTAAACTCTCCCATGCACCTCCAAGTGTGATTGGTTTGTCAGGTAAGGGAGTGGATCTTATAGAAAATGCCTTATTTCTTGGAGATTTATAGTAAAAATTAGAGTTGACCAAGTCAAAATTTATAAAGGGATGGAGGAAAAATATTGATACTTTTGTTTTATTTAAATTTTGGTTTATGATCAGATTCTATCCCTTAGGTGTGCTAAACTGGTCATCCAAGTTGACTTGTCATTAATAGGCCTAATGGTACAAACAATGAGAAACCTAGGCAAGAGTGAGAAGGTGATTAGGGATGAATCCAAGTGTATGTAAATGTTTTAAAATAATTTTTAGAAATTTTAGTGTTTGGTATAAGTTTTATAGATAATTTTATATATCAAAAAATTACTCTCAAGTTAACTTGTCTAGTTTAGTGAGGTATGTGTACAATGAGGTCATGAGATTGGTCTACAAGATCAATATTTCCATTAGAGATTATGATATTTTTATTATATATTGTTATGAGTATGTTTTATGAACTTCTTAATTCTTTTAAATTCCTTTAATTTGTTCCTTTAGGTGTCATAAGTTCAAGTTTCCATGACTATGTTTTGAGGCTAGTTGACAGTTTTGAGTGAGTTATTTACAGAGAAGGGTTTGAATCCTTTTTCCCTAAGTTGTGAATTATAAATCACATTCTGATTAATATAAGGTAATTTATATTTTATATATGTGATTTTTTTCAATGTTATTTTTTAAAAATTATGTTTATTCTTCAATTGTTCAAGATAGACTTTATGGGTATGCATAGGCCTAATTATGAACAGTATTAATGGCATGCTTCAAGTGGTGAGTGGAGATAAAAGGTTTAATGGACCTAAGATAAGATTATTATGGGACTATTTGAGTGAAAAATTATATTTTCATACCATTTTATAAGTTTTAAGTGTTCCAAGTAGTTCAAAGAGTAATGTGTGCTAATGAAAGCCTAATTGAATTAGGTCTCCTTAAGGCCTAAAAGGGATTTTAGTCCTATATGATATGGCTGACATATTTTAATGCTTTATTAATGTTTATTTAATGTAATAAGGACTATTTTATTAAAAATATAAGTGGTTAAGTGCATATGGCTGACCAAGAGGTGTATGAGCAAGAGCCTAGTACAAGAACAAGGCCTAATAGGCCTAATTATCTTGTTAGATAATAAGTGAGCTGAACCAAATGATACATAAATTTGAAGAGATAAATGATGAAATTTATACCATAATAAGAGTGATATAAGCAATCATGAATATATAACATGGGTAATATATATGAATATCAAGGTTAAATGACTTAATATGTCTTAAAGAGACCTAGTTTAGTGAGAAGGCCTAGAAGGTAGTTTGATAGGAATAAGAGTGTGAAGAGATGAAGAGGTGGTCATCATTAGTTGGTTGAGAAAAAAATTTATCTAAATGTGATCAAATCAATTAGGTTATTGATTTAGTTCTGATTCATCTAGGGGGTTGGTGTTTCCTTCAAGTGGGTGTTTGTTAAGCCTAGTCAAGTGGGTGTTTGGTTAGTTGGGGTTGGTTCTCCATGTGAAGTTGGTGCTTCAATAAATATTGATGTTTATATTATAATATTGTATTAAATTTTAAAATATTATTTTTTTTCTTCCCCTTGATGGTTTCCCACTCATATATGTGTTTCTTATGCTATGCTCATGTAAATGACTCTTTATACATTGTTATATATTTGTATTACTTTGATGATTCAAGGAATGTTAAAGTACATGTGAAATAATGTTTTAAGGGAATTATTAAACCTTCCTCATTCATTAATTTTCAAAAAAAAAAATTATTAGAGCCTATTATTTTGAAGACAAGTCTAAAAACTCAAAGGTGATTCTAAGAATCACAAGATGTCTTGTGATTAACAGGAAGAAGACAACATGTATGATGAAGAAGTATACTATGACAATGAAGAAGTAAAATATGAAGTAGGCATTTGAGTTGAGATCATAAGATCCCTTGATGATTTTAATCATCAAAATAAGACTATTAATGATCTTAGTAGTTAGTTAGAAGGTGTTGAAACAAGATTTAAGTCAAAGAAAGTTGAGTATGACCAACTGAAGATAGATCTAGATTCATTGAAGGTTGAGCATGAGTATCTCATACATAAAATTATAAATTTTGAGATAAATTATGATAATTCATAAAAATTCAAGAATAATAACATGAAAATACCAAATAGGCATCCCAATGCACTAAAATAAAATTCATAATAGGACTGTAGGCAAAGGAGTAATCAGTAAAGAGGTAAGTACATAAATGTTGTTTGCTACATCTATCACAATTTGGGAGACATTACAATATTATTATCTAATATATTTATAAATCCCTTAAGATTAAACAAGACATATGAAGCTTATATAATGCATGAGAAAGATCAAACATTGGTATGAAATCCAAAGAAAGTTAGGATGGATCATATTGAGCTCAAGAGTTAGATGGAATATTTTCTAAAGAGGAATAAAAGACCAAAGATGATTCTCTACTAGCTTATAATACCTTTCACATTTAAGATGAAGACATGAAATTCTATATAGATAGTGGTTGATTGAGCTAGATGACATGATATAAAAATAATTCCATCTTATTGAATAAGAATGGTATAGGAATAGTGAGGTTTGGAGACAACACAACTAACAATATATTTGGAAAAGGTACCTTGAGTTTGGATAATGGGAAGACCAAGCCACAAAATATGTTGTATGTGGAAGGTTTTAAACAATATTTTATTAGTGTAATTCAAATATACAACCAAGGAAACACAATAACCTTTCATGATAGAGGGTGTGAGATAAGGAGATCCAAATCATAAAGGCTAATTGCTAATGCTAAGAGGAATGCAAATAATTTATATGTCTTGAATGATATCAATATTGAGAGATACTTCATGATAAATATATATGAAAGTTGGCTATGGCACAAAAGGTTAGGTCACCTAAACTTTAACAATTTGGTCAACATTAGAACTAATGAATCTATGAATAACATGCCTAAGATCAACAAACCTATAAACATACTTTACAAGGCATGTCAATATGGTAGTAAAACTAAAATAAGGTTCAAGTCCAAGGAGTATTCTAATAAAATACCCTTAGAGTTAATAAACATTTATCTCTATAGACCTACAAGAAATCAAAGCATTTAAGGATATATCTAATTCATATTACTCATAGATGATTACACAAGAATGATGTTATGGTCTTGGTGGGTGGACTTCACTAATACCTTGAGGTTTTGGTGTAGTGGTTCGTTACAAGTGGTATCAGAGCTATGATTTGGGAAATCTTGTGGGTGAAACACTAAATTTTTAATTTTTTTGATATATAAAAAAGGTTACAAAATTTGTCTAAAATGTTTTTACTAGAGGTGTGAAATAATAAAATTAATCTTCCATTAAAATTTTAGCTCATTTGGATTTGTTTTACAAAAGTTATCTCTATTTTATGGTTTTTCATAAAATTGCTCTATAGTGTGCAATTCAAAGATTTTTTTTTGAGTTATTTACATTTTTGGAAAGATTATAAAAATTTGGATATGGTATGTTCTTTGTATATTTTTATTTGAGGCTGACATAATTCCAAAATCACTTGCTCAAAGTTGGGTCAAAAGTGCCAATAAGGGTTGACATCGTAAAACCCTTTTATGGCAGGTTTACAAACTTGGGGCCGAGGAAAGGGTGCTGAAACTTCAAGTAAAACTCATAACAAGGAAGAGATGGAGTCATAAGGGGGATGTACTAGACCTTTTGTACTAGGGTTTTTTGACATAGATCACAAAGTGAGCCAGCTTGACTATAGTGTGCAAGGCATTTGGAGTGAGGTGCAAGGCATAAAATCTAATATGAAATCCATACAAGATAGTTTTGGAGATATCATGATGGATTTGAAAATTAATCCGTCAAATCCTCAAGATAACTCTATTACACAACCCCACTAGGGTGGTTCTCCTAACCAGTCTACTTCAAATCTAACTCCATGGCCACATAGGAACCTATTACCAAAGGTGGATATGCACAAATTTGATGGAAAAGATCCACTCAATTGGAACAATAAAATGGAGATTTTTTTTACCTACATTAGATTCTAGGTGGATAGAAGGTTACTATGGAATCCTTGTATCTTGAACCTGATCAATTCATTTGGTATCGATGGATGTGTGCTCAAAAGAAAAAGATGACTCTCAATGTCACCTGGTCAGTTTTTATAGAGGAGCTGTAATTACACTATGGAAATAGTGTGATAGAGAATTAATTTAGCTAACTAGAAAAATTGTGACAAACTAGCTCCATCAAGGATTATATTCATCATTTTTAGAACCTATCCTTATGTGTGGAGACAATTTCTGAAGCAAACTTGAATGACCTATTTTTGGGTGGACTCAAAGACCACATTCAACATGAGGCACACATGTTTAATCCACTTAAGATTTCTGATTCTATTATCGTGGCACACAGATCTGAGGAAAAATTCATAGCCAACAAGAAGCAGCCATTCACTCACTTCAAAGATCGTAACATATTGTCACCAACATTTCCTCCACCTAATAGATTGACCCCTTAGCAAATTGAAGAGATGCGTGCAAAAGGATTATGTTTCGGTTGTGATAAAAAGTGGAGTAAAGGACATAAATGTGTTGAGAACAAGTTATTCTACATTAAGGGACCAAACAAAGATGAAGAAATAGATGATGCCTCCAATGATGATGAGGAAGATATAGAGGAGGTATTTGAAGATTCCTGACCTACAATCTCTTTTCATGAAATTGTAGGTATTATCACTCCACAAACTCTTAAGGTGGTGGGTTTCCTCAAGAAACATAAGGTGATAGTGTTGATTGATTCAGGGAGCACACATAACTTTATAAACCATAAGTTGGCCACTCAATTGAACTATTTCATTTACCCAGCACCAAAATTCTAGGTCATGATTGCAAATGGTGGCATAATTAATTATTTAGGCAAATTCCATAGTATTAAGCTTACTATGGGTGGATACAATCTTGACTCTCCTATGTTTGCTATTCCCATGGGTAACATAGACATTGTTTTGGGAGTCTAATGGCTTACAACCTTAGGTACCATTGAGATGAACTTCTAAGAACTATTCATGCGCTTTCATTTTGAAGGTAAGAAAATTGAACTATGTGGATTACATGAAAAATCTCCACAATTGATTAGTTCACATCAGATGACCAAGATGCTAAAAAAGGGGGCAGAGGGAATTATTTCATGATTATGCTCCATAGAAGTTCAACCCACATAGGCATCTACACATCCTAATCTACAAATAATTATTGAGGACCACTCATCTATTTTTGGGGCCATGCCAAAAGGACTACCACCAAAAATAGAACATGATCATGCCATTCAACTAATTATAGGTATGCAACCACCAAATATCAAACCATATAGATATCCATATATAGAAATTAGTGAAATTGAAAAGATGGTCCATGAGATGCTGGAGGCAGGGATCATTAAGCATAACCAAAGTGTATATTCATCACTAGTGGTCATGGTGTGGAAGAAGGATGACACATGGAGGATGTGCCCAAATTATAGGGAACTCAACAAGTACACCATCAAAGATAAGTTTCCTATTCCCAATAATTGATGATTTACTTGATGAGTTGCATGGTGCTAATTATTTCATAAAATTGGATCTTCGCTGAGGGTACCATCAAATTAGAATCAAGGATGAATATGTTCATAAAACTGATTTTAGAACACATGAGGTCCATTATGAGTTTTTGGTAATGCCATTTGGTCTTTAAAATGTGATCTTGGTGACTTGGGTTACATTCTTGAAAGAAAAGTTAGAAGCTCTTAACAATTTCAAGTCATTCAAAGATCTTGTTGTTAGTGAAAAGAATGGGAATATAAATTTCCTAAGATCTTATAGAGGAAGAGAGTTTTGGTCCAATGAGTTTGATGACTTCTATGAGGGTAATGGAATAAGGATATAATTCTCAACATCTAAGAAACCTTAGCAGAATGGGGTAGTGGAAAGGAAGAATATGATAGTTCAAGATATGCCTAGAACTATGATAAATGAGTCTATATTATGTGGTAGGTATTAGAGAGAGAAATAATCATTTCTATCTACATTTTGAATAGAGGATAGATAAGGAATAATGGAAACAATACACCTTATGAACTATGGAAGGGTGAACTTACCAATGTGAAACACTTTAGAGTGTTTGGGAGAAAATGTTTCATCAAAATAGATGATGAAAACTTGGGAAAGTTTGATTCTAGATCTTAAAAAGGCATATTATTAGGATAATCATCAATGAGCTTAGCATATAGATGTTATAACAAGATGATACAAAATATAGTTGAAAGCACCAATGTGAATATTGATGAGATAAAGAAATCACACTTATAGTCAAAAGACACTTTAGAGAATCTAGACTTCAGGAATGAAGAAGAGACTATATAGGTTGATGAGGAAGAATAAGAAGTTAAGAGATAGTACTTAAAAGGAACTTTAAGATAGATTAAAAAATAAAAACCTAAATCTCAAGCCATTGGCAATAAGAATGAAAGTATGAAAATAAGGAGAAGACTACTAAGTAATCTAAATCAAGAATATTGATCTATTATCCAAGATTAAACCTAAGAGTCTTATAGAAATAATAATAGACAAATTTTGGATAGATTATATGAATGAGGAGTTATACTAAATATAAAACAATGAGACTTGGGTTCTAGTTCTTAGGCCTAAATATTAGAATATCATTGGCACAAAATGGGTGTTTATAAACAACTTGAATGAAGATGGAAAAGTTAATAGGAATAAGGATAGATTGGTATGCAAGGGATATGCATAGGTTAAGGGGTAGACTTTGAGGAGACCTTTATACTAGTAGAAATATTAGAGGCCATCATATTCTTTATATCATATACAAGATTCAAAGGATTTAAGGTATATCATATGAATGCCAAATCTACCTTTTTGAATGGCAATTTGGAAGAGGAAGTATACATTTAGCAACCTGAGGGATTATCAATATTAGATGAAAAATAATATGTTTGTAAATTTAAAAAAGGATCTATATGGTTTGAATCAAGCTCTCAGAGCTTGGTATGATAGGCTTAATAGGTAGCTATTGGATCAAGGATTAAAAAAAGGAGTTATGGATAGTAATCTATACATCAAGATAGAATATGGCCATCAATTGGTATTAGTTGTCTATGTGGATGATATTATCTTTGGTGGAAACAATAAGAACATGACCAAGGACTTTATAGATGTGAAGAAGAAAGAGTTTGAGATTTCCATACTAGGATAACTATCATTCTTTCTTGGTTTAAAAACCACTCAATCTGAAAAAGGTATATTCATCTCACAAGTCAAGTATGTAAGAAAGACATTGAAGAAGTTTGAGATGGAAGATTTCAACGAATTTAGTATGCCCATGATCATAGGGTGTAAGTTGAGAAAGGAAGATGAGTATTAAAATTTCAATTAGACATCATATATTTCAATGATTATAATTTTTTTATACACCATAAATTTTATACCTAATATCATGAAAGTAGTAGGTCTTGTGAGAAGGTTTCAAGAAGATCCAAAGGAGAATCATCTGTAAGTAGTCAAAAGTATACTCAAGTATCTCAAGGGGACGAAGGATTATGGATTATGGTATCCAAGAAACAAGGAGTTAAATCTAACAACCTACACATATGTAGATTAGATAAGAAGTACAGATGATAGGAAGAGTACCAATGAAGGATCTTTCTTCTTAGGTGGGTGCCTAGTTTCATGGATAAGAAAGAATAAACCATCAATAACATTATCAAATTGTGAGACTAAGTAAATTTTAATAGCTTCATGTTGTACTTAGGTCTTATGGATGAGATATACCCTAATAGACTACAAGGTGGAGTATGATGGTCATATCCATATCTATTGTGACAATACAAGTGCTTTAAGCATCTCAAAAAACCTTATCATGCAATCAGAGACCAAACACATTCCCATAAAGTATCATTTTATAAGAGAGTAGGTAAGTGAACAAAGTTTAAAACCTGAATATGTTTCTACATAGGATCAGATTGCAAACATATTGACCAAACCAATTTTAAAGGTAACTTTTCAACACCTAAGACAAGAATTAGGTGTAATTCCTACCCCTAGCAATTATTGAAGAATCCAAGTGCTTAGATGGAGATAATCATTGTCATTATCTCCAAGAATAGGTGAGTTTTTAGGGGGATTATTTTTATGTTATGTCTCATAAACTCATAATTTTGTGTTGAGTATTTTGGTTGCAAGGAGTGTGATCCAAGGAGTTACAAACATCACATAGAAGGATGAGTATATAAGAATGATTATTTTTGTATTATAATTTTCCATCAATGACAAAGGGTGATATTGTTGAGAAATTTTCCTATTGTTAAGGTTTGGCATTGATGTTGTCATTAATGACAAAGGTTCTTAAAGAAAGGTATTCATGAGGTCATTGAATAATTTAACTATGAGAGAGTATATGTATTACTGTTTAAGTGATTATCAGAGTGTAAGGAATGTGAAAAATGTGTATAATCATCAAATAGTGTTTCAAGATTAGTTTTCAAGCTTCAAGTACTTAAGAATCCTAATCATGGCACTAATGATAGCTTATAAAGTCTTATTGAAGATGTTTGATCATTGTGGCCTAGTGAGGTGGATGTATAGAGGAATAAGAGGATGTATAAGTCTATTTGGGAATGAATATGAGGCATTGAATCACTTAGTATATCTTCAAATAAATCCTACAAGGGTAAGACCTTAAGTAAAAGTCTACAACTAGACTAGTTCTAGACCATGCCTGACCTAATAAAGTGTCATGAGGTGTTGTCAAGGTATATAAAGGATTTTTAACATTGTTTGAGCATGTGAGATGTTGTGTGAGCATGTAAATGAGATATATATAACATTTAAAGACGTATGAAGATTAGTTTCAAGGCCTAATATGGTTTATAGGTCAAGGTCTAAGCCAACAAAGTAAGAGGATATGGCCTAATGGTGTATTAGGATCAGTTTCAAAGAAAAGTGTGTGTATTTATACATTGAAAAAAGTGTTTCATGTTTTATTAAGTATTTTTACAAATTTTTAGGTCAAAATTTGAAGGTTAAGGTAGGAAAAAGTGTTTTGATGTCTATCGAGTGCACAAAATGGAAAATTATCAACTTGAGAAGGACTTTCAAGTGTTTATTGGCATGTGTAACCTCTACATGAGAACCTAAGATATTGAGGAGAGATAGGGAAGAGACATATATAATATGTATAGGAATTAGTTTTGTAAATGAGGGTTAGTCCTTTATGAATAATCATTAACACCAAATATAGTATTAATCCTCTCTAAAACCCTAAAAATGACTTGATGTGAAAGTTATTGTTCAAAAAAGCCCATAATGGTCTCAAATGGATAGATAAGTAATTTTAGGTTGTATTAAACTCTTAAAAACACCTCCAAGTTTGATTTTTTTGTTAGGTGAGTGAGTGGACCCTAGAGGAAAGGCCTTGTTTCTTAGAGATTTGTTGTAGCAGTCATAGTTAACAAAGTCAAAGTTGATAAATGGATAGAGGAAAAATATTGAGACTTTTATTTTATTTCCATGGTGTTTTTTAAGTATGTTATATCCATAAAGTGTGATAAAATATTCATCCAAGCTGACCTATTACCAACAGGCCTAATGGTGCAAACAGTGAGAAACCTAGGCATAAGTGAGAAGGTGATTAGGGATGTGTTATCAAGGATTAGGGATGAAAAAAATTTCATGTATATTTTTTAAATACATTTTAATTTTGTATAAAAGTTTTTGAGATCATTTTATGTAGATTTTTTTTTCTCAAGTTGACTTGTCTAGCTCAATGAGGTCTGTGTAAAATTAGCTCATGAGATTGGTCTACAAGACCAATATTGCCATTGGATATTATGATATTTTTATTGGAGGTTGTTTTTAGGATGTTTTAATATATTTTTCATGAATTTTAATTTATTTAGTGTGTTCCTTAAGGTGTCATAAGTTCAATTTTCCATGACTATGTTTTGAGGCCAATTGGCAGTTCTAAGTGAGCTATTTGTAGAGAAGGGTTTGAGTCCTTTTAACATAAGCTGTGAAGTATAAATCACATGGTGATGACCATAAGGTAATTTATATTTTGTATATGTTATTTTTTTCCATGTTTTTTTTGTGAAATTGTGTTTAGAATTCTATTGTTCAAGACATACTTTTTAGATATGCACATGCCTAATTATGAACAATACTAATGACATGATTCAAGCGGTGAGAGGAGATGAAAGGTGTAATGGACATAAGATGAGATTATAAAGGTTATATTTTAGTTAAATATTATATGTTTCTATGATGTGAGGAGTTTTAAATTGTTCCAAGGAGTTCAAAGGATAATGTGTGCTAATGAAGGCCTAATTGAATTAGGTCTCCTCAAGGCCTAAAAGGGGTTTTGGTCTTATATGCTAGGACTAGACTATTTTAATTCCTATTTCATGTATGTGGCATGTACTAAGGCATATTTTATTAAAAATTTATGTGGGGAAGTGTGTATGGCCAAAAACTAGGTGTATGAGCAAGAACCTAGTATAAGAACAAGGCCTAATTATCTTGTTAGAGAATAGGTGATTTTAAACAAATGATATAGAAATTTTAAGAGATAAAGTAGGTATTTTATACCATTATAATAGTTCATATAAATAATAATTAAGATATAATAGGGTTAATTTACATGAATATTAAGGCCAAATTTCCTAATCTATCTTGAAGAGACCTAATTGAGTGAGAAGGCCTAAAAGGCAATTTGAAAGGAATACAAGTGCAAAGAGATGAAGAGGTGGTCATCATCAGTTGTTTGAGAATAAAGGTGATATAAAATTTATCAAATAAATAATTTGGATAATTTGGTACTGAGTCATATAGAGTGTTGATGCCTCCTTGTAATTGGGTGCTTGCTAAAACCTAGTCAAGTGGGTGATTGGCCAGTTGGGGTTGGTTCTCCATGTGAAGTTGGTGCTTCACTATATATTGATGTTTGTCTTATAGGAATATATTCCAATTGAAAATATTATTGGTTTTTATTCCCATTGAGGGTTTCCCACTCATATATTTGTTTATTATGTTATGCTCATATGAGTGACTCTTTATGCATTTCTATATCTTTCTATTGCTTTGATTGTTCAAGGAATGTTATATTACATGTGAATGAAAGTTTTAAGGGACTTATTCACCCCTCCCCCATATTATTCATTGTGTTTCTAATATCTAGTGATATAAATGTTCCTCTTATCATTTATATTTATACTCAAGAGGAAATCTCTCACACTTGTATGGGAGACCATGATATGAATCTTATTATTTGACACCATAGGCCTACATTTTTTAATGATCTAAAAATAGGTATCAATTAATTTTCAACAAAATTATACCTCTCCTCATAAAATTTAAGTCCTTCACTAAATAAATCTATTGTATAGTCAAAACCCTCAAGATTCTATTATATGAGCATAGCTAATATGTTATCCACATTAACAAAGGCATATAGGTAGAAATGTCTTGATAAATTAAGATTTAAAAGAGTTAATTCTTGTGCAATGGATAACTTGATAGCCTCAAAACCTACCTTGCCTTATTTTGAAAAAGATAAGACTTGATTCTTATTCAACATTATTTTTATATCATTGACCAAATGTGTAAAATTAGGTATGAATCTTTTCACAAAATTTATCTTCATGAGGAAGCTTTGAAGTCATTTCTTGTGTTGAGGAAAGCTAAGGCCAAGATGGCATTTATCCTCTTAGGTTCAATGGCTAGTCCTATTTTGGAGACAACATGCCCCAAAAGATTTCTTTCATGAACAAAAAAATTGCTCTTTTTGGGATTAAAGGATATTCTAAACTCCCTACACCTCTCAAAGATGAGTCTCAAATGGTTTAAGTGGTCACTTTCCTTCTTGGAGAAAACTATTATATCATCTAAGAACACAAACACCATATGATTCAACAGACTGTAGAAATACATTTCAATGGCTCTTTAGAATATGACACCAATATTGGAGAGACTAAAATGAATCTTATTATAAGAATGAGTCCCCCACTTAATGGTGAAGGTTATCTTGTACTCATCTTCCTCCTTGACTAGCACCTAGTTATAACCTGAATAACCATCTAGGAGAGAGAAATGTTCTAAACCAACCACCATTTGAAGGAGCTACTCCATTGATGGAAAAATACATTGATGGTAAAGGATATTGATA
This sequence comes from Torreya grandis, assembly GCA_037957365.1. NCBI lineage: Eukaryota > Viridiplantae > Streptophyta > Pinopsida > Cupressales > Taxaceae > Torreya > Torreya grandis. The sequence goes on from JARHVA010001314.1 coordinate 2,157,981, forward strand.
CTTTAAGGATAACTTATTCAAATTCTTGAATTCAAAACACAATTGAATATCACCACTTTTATTCCTTACATCTACGAGGTTGGCCACCCATGAAAAATGTTTAATTGGAAAGATAATGTTTGACTCAATAATCTTGGTCAATTATATTTTCATGACTACCTATATCTTGGGATTGATATGCCTCTACTTTTGCCTTATAATATTCACATTTGTATCTAATTCAATGGTGTGCTAAGTATGTTGAGGGTCAAAACTGCTAAGATCAATTTAGTCCCAATCAAACACATCTAAAAACTCCCTACAACGTGTAATGAATTAAAATTTCTTAGCCTTATTATTTACCTACCCAAGCTTGAGAAGTTTGTCTTGGAAGATGGTAAATCTATAATGGTTCTTTTCACTAGTGGACAAGACTACCTTGTCTTTCCTAATGAAATATCCTTAATGGAAGATGATCTCAAGGGTGACAATCCCCTTAGGGATTTTATTTGATTTAAATTAGAGGATTTGATCTTCATAATTATTTTATATCTTATTCTAATTTTGAAATGAAAACTCAACCTCTTGTTGTAATAAGTAGGTAATGTGCTTATCATTGTAAAAAACCTACCAATTGGATTCATTTTCAAGAATGAATGGTATTACAACCACCTTAACATGTGACTAGTTTTTTGATTTACTCAACTTAGTTGGTATATCAAATTGGGCCCCCACTGATGCTAATCTATCTACATGCTTGTTGTTCTCTCTAGTCACACTTTGAATGTTGAAGGCTTAAAAATTCTCAAATATATCCCACACCCTATGCTTGTAATATTTCATCAAGGTGTTCTTGGATGAATTTTAGATTCTTACCATATTGACAGTGAGTTCAGTATCTCCATATACCTATAATTACTTGATTTTCATCTTTTTATCCTATTGGAGGCCATGAATAAGGCCTTCATATTCAAATATATTGTAATAATAGATAAATTGAAACTTATAAGATGAATAGTACTTGTTATTAGAGGGACAGACTAGAAAAATACCCACCCTTACTCCATGTTTGCTCTTTGATCCATCAATAAACGATTTCCAGATTTTATTTGACTCTTCCTATGGCCTAGTAAGGGATGGTATAAACTCATTCTCTTCAAGAAAGTAATAGACTCCCATATGTGTTTCTTAAATTACTACAAAAGGGTCAAGTTATTGATTTTAATTACATAACTCATCCTAAAATATGTTAGGTATCACCTCAACATGAATTTATAGCTCTCGACCAATAGAGTGGTCTTCCTCATCTAGGACTGTGCAATTAATATTTGGGATGCTTAGTTCATAAGCCTCAATATGATACTTTATAATTGTTTCATACTTAATGGATAATTTGGTTCCATAACTTTTCTTAAATGTCTTAGTTCATAAGGCTCAATATGATACTTTGTAATTGTTTCATACTTAATGGATAATTTGGTTCCATAACTTGTCTTAAATGTCATATAGGACCAAGCTACTACTAGATAATCCCCAATTTTGGCAATGATGTCTCTAAATAGGCATAGAGAAAACTTTGGTGGTACCTCTAGAATACCCACATATTTGGCCATTGAAACTATACTAAAATTATGGAGGGTTAAATTTAGACATTTAATAATACTATATGGTTTAGTAGAAGATAATTCAAGCTAGAATACCCCTTTAGAGAGGGTTTTATATTTAAAACCAAATTGGTTTGTTATTAATTTAGGAATCATTGAAGTGATTTCCCCACTCTCCACCATGCATTTGTGTATTAAGGAGTTTCCAATGATCAAATAAGTTGATAATGGAGGAGGATTGATTACCTTATTTGAATTCAATTAATTGGTTTTTATTACATTAGCAAGGACCACACTCTCCTTACTTGGTGGCTTCTCTGAAACATTGTTTTTTGAAAAGCCTTCTTGAAGAAGATCCACGTGAATAGATATAGAAAGCATTTCCCACATAAGGACACTCACATTTTACTTTTTCATTTTCTCAATAATGTTTGTGTTCACCACCAACCTTTGCTTATGCTTTGGGAGCCACAACAACACTTTGTACTTGTGAGATTTGAAGTATAAAAGTACCTCCATGGTTTTAAATTTTTTAAGTTATTTGAGCTTTTGGAGATAAATTAGGCTCATTTGGATTTGAAAACAATGGATAAGTAGTAAAAGACCCTTTAAATACTTATTGTATGCTATCTATGTTCCTTCTCTTGAACCCTATGTTGGTTGCTACAAGAATGTTTTCTTGGCTAGTAATAGCATGTTGATTGAAAACATAACACTCTTCCAATTTGTAGTTCACCAATGTATCATCCAAATAATTTTATCCCTCATTATCCCCTTGGCCTTATTGAGGTTATTATTTTTTATCCATCTTAGGCAATTCTACATTTTGTGCCATTAAATCTTGGTTGAACCCATAGCTACCACATTGTTTCCATTACTCATTGAACCCTTGGTTAAACTCTACATTTGGGGTGATAGCCTAATTGTAAGATTGATTCCAAGCTAGAGAACACTCACCTTCTTGTTCAAGGTTGTTTTGAACATGGACCAAGGTACTTTAAATACTTACAATATCAGTATTGTTGTTTTTACTCAGTTTAACATAGGTGATATACCCTTGCCCTTAAGAATTAGTCTTAATAGGTGGCCTATTTACTTGATAGTGTTGTTGAGGCTGATATATGGGCTAGTATGGTCTATTAAAATGAGACTGTTACCTAATAACATTCACTAAATCATTTCCAAATATTTTAAACATGTTCTTGAGTTCTTAGAGTTCACTATACTAATTAGTTGAAGCTTTGACTTGTCTTAGTGTAGGTATGGCAACAAGTGTTGGTAAAGGAAGAATGAAAATAAGAGGAAAAATAGTAATAGGATGTGATTTAATCTTAGGTAAAAGGGAATAGGATGCCTTGATGTGAGCTTTTCAACTTTTATTAGGTTATTCTTTACCTTGATTTCTACCTCATAATCATCAAGTAATGTCCTTTCCCCCATTGAATATATCATAACTACAATGTCATTATTGAGGGCCATTAGATAATAGAGGAAAGCATAATTAGGAGTGGGATTGAAAAGGATTGGAATCCTATCCCATGTTTTCTAAAAAAATTTAAAGCCTTACATGACCTCTTGAGGATCTCTATTTATTGTTGTCAACTACTCTACTAGTGACAAGTTGTCACTCTTATCTTGCATAGTTTCTCTCCTAACTAGTCCCATGTTGTGATGGAATTAGGGGTTAGGTTACCACACCAATAAAGGGAATTTCACCTGAAATATATGGATAAAAAAATAATAGATAAATTCTCTTTAGTGATGTCATGGATGTTGTAAAAATTAGATATGTATTTGATACATTTAGAAGGAATTGTAGAGCTATCCCCTGAGTAGTAAGGAAAACTCTTAAGGGATGACACTAGGATAGGATCATAATGGTTAATATCTAAATGAATTTAAACATTAAAATCCATAAAAGGTAAGGCTCTAGGGGTAACCATGGTAATGAAAGGAGTTAACAAGGATCTTCTAATAGAGGTAGACTTGCAAATTGGCTTGGGAGGGAAACTTCTAAAGTATGGATGAGTGTTAGCAAACCTCAATCTTATTTTTGAGTTAAAATTTAATTAAAAAAATCAAAAGGAATATCTATTAAATTTGACTTTGTAATCAAATTTGGCATGAAATATAGGCACTATTCTAACACCAAAAAGCTGAGTATTCATTGGTGTCACCAGATGCTGAGAGTGTGGATGCTACAATTATTTCAAATGGATTAAGAACAACATAAATCTCAATCAGTATTCTTCAAATGTGTCCCATAGGGTGTAAAAAAATTGTTTTGGCATCTAATTTCACCCATTGAGAGGTTTATTCATGATCTCTCACTCCTAGCCACACAATGGAATCAATCCTATGCTGTGGGTATCTTATGATGGGGTTGAACCTCCAGAGAAGGCTGGTTCCTCTTGGTAGATCACCTAAATTACTGATTTCGCTTGGGAAAGGGATAGAAGAGATAAGTAAAATGATTAAAATCATAAAAATGGTGATGTATCAAATTAAAATACACTCATATTACTACAAAATAAACTTAAATTTATCTCAAAGATCTCTCACTCACACAATCTCTTACACTAATTCATTTTCCATAAATGATTCCAAGTCATCCTAGACAAGGGTAAAACATATAATAATGGTAAAAATCAAATTGTAATCCCACATATGATTTAAATAACATAAATTTAGACCTATAAACACCTTAAACCACCTAAAAAAGGCAAGACAAGAAAACCACTAAGATAAAAGACCTCTTCACAAGGTTGTCATGAACAAAATATCTAAAAATCAAAGTGCAGTCTAAGAGATAGGTAAATAGATGATATTATTGATTAAAAGGTTGTTTATTAAAAACATTTACATGGTTTTTCCTTGTCAAATGAGAGTATATATTCACAAATATAAGAAAATATGTATATATAAAATAAAATGAAAGAGATAAGAGGGGAAAAATATTCAAACTTCAATAAATGCACTTGTATTCCCATTATATGTAGAAGGGAGAGGTTTAGGCCTTCCTTATTATCTTTTTCTCCTTGATACAGACCCTTTATTTCACTTTAATCTCTTTTTTACTTTAAAAATCCTTTTTTTATTCCTAATAGCCTATAAAATGCTCTTAAGTTCTAAAACCTTGATGACTTGAGTGATGTCATCATCCACTACATGGAGAAAGTATTCAAATTCAAGAAGCTCCTCGAATTACCCACTTTCCTTGAAAATACCCTCAACTCCCTTAACTTTCCCACTTGATAATTTTTACCACATTTCACCTTGGCCTTCTACCTCTAACAACTTTATGAAGCTTGCCACTTAAACATTTAATACTTGTGGATGTTGAGGGTGCCTTTGATTAGCTTATTAAAATCCATTGATGATAAATGAACTGAAATATAGTTTTAAAACCATCTATAACTACATTATACCTATAAGAAAAACACCATTAAACCTACAACTTGAAGCTTTGCTCACAACATAGCTTGAAAAGGCTTCTTGAGGGCCAATAACCACCATTTTAGTATTGTTTATTATTGATAAGATGTTTAAATGAATTTAGTATGAATATTAAAGGTGTTCCTTAGTTTTTACAAGTCAATTTTAGGCATTACCAAACCTACCATATCTCAGACTCTATTAATGGAGACCTACAACTTTTACAATTTTCACTTTAGGGCCATAAACCTCCATCTAAGCTATCAAGACACCATGAATGTATACCTTAGAAATTGTTTAAATCTTCCAATGTCTCATAACCATTAATATAAATATTAAAATGTAGATTTAGGTCTTTCTATCCCTAAAAATTTGTCAACAAACCACTATTAAACCTACAACTCTCTTTTAAAAGTGAGAATCAAGGAACCTAGAGAACAAGAATTAGGTATATCTTGAGATTTATGAGGTCTTAATACCTCATTAATTTTGAATTTATAAATTTAGGTACCAATTAAAATTTTAAAATCATTTTTTATTGTTTTAAATCAAGATAAACATCTAAAAACAACAATTTATACCTGCTCACACTTAGAAATTGATAACCACAAAACCTAGAGAGAAAGAATTAGGCATATATTGAGATTTATAAGGTATCAAGACATAATTTATTTTTAATTAGGAAATTTAATGACATAAATAATTTTTAAAATATTTTTTATGTTATCTTAAACCATAAAAACCATCTGGAATCACTGATATAGACCTGAAACACACTTAGAAAGTGAGAAACAAGAAACCTCAGAAGAGAAAAATAGGCATATATTGAGATTTATGAGTTATAAATATGTCATTATTTTTTAATTGGGACATGTAATTATCCCTAAATTTTTTTTAATATTTATATATTATCATACAATCCTTTAATACTCTCAAAAATAACTTTTTTGACTATTACCACTTGCATGTTAAAACCCTGAAACTTGTAAATTTAAACATCTCCACTTTTTACCTAAAAATTTTGACTAAGGAAGGTATATAAATGTCATATATACATAATAATATCTCAAAAAACATTTTTTTTTCATAAATAAATCAAAACTAAATTCATCTCCCAAAATTGAGTTGTGAGGGTTTAAGAAGTGTTTAACTCCTTAGTGATTGTTCATAAAGTTACAGGCATATACCTTTTGATAAATGAATGAAATAAAATGTGTAAAAAACCCTAAAACTTTATCATAAATATAAAACTCCCTTTAAAACTCTCAATAATGTGCTAATCATAATAAAATCCATCTCGAACTCCTAGTTATATGCTTGGCTGAGAGAGTGCATTTTAGCCTAAAACACCAAAATTAGGTTTAGAAAGGCTTGGGAACCTTAATATATAGTATTAAAAATTTTATAATTCTTAAAATATCTCACTCCATGATTTTGAATCTTCACTTATGTAGAACACTAGTTTGGTCCCCTGTGAGTGGGTATAGGATTCGTAAGTCCTACAAGGGGTTTAGCTCCTTCACAATTGGTTGAGGACTTCAATGGATTATTTTATTGATTATGACTCCTTAAATAATTCTATTGGGAAATTTTAGACCCATTTTATCCTTTTTATCCACCATTTATCATTGTAATTACATTTGGTATACCTACAACTTTTCATCTTGGTGGTGTGCATGGGTGTCTTAGGCTAGTCTAGGTACCTTAGTCTCTTTGTGGATCTTATAATATTTGTGATCATGAAACAAGGTTATCTAAAGTAATTAATAATAATTATTAAATTAAATCAATAAAAATTTAGTTAACATAAATAAGGAATTTAAACCTATAACTAATCGGTCACCATTTATGGAGTATAACATCTTTACTCAAAAACTATCAAAACTTTATTTGACCTTGATATACAAAAATTCCTTATCTAAAATTTTTATCTATCATAATTGGAATATTCCAAATATATTTTAAAACTCATTCACTCCCCAAAACTTTGTTTCATACTTGAAGCTCTTACTAGCTCTATCTCCTTGTAGCCCTAAAGTCATGCAAAGCTCCTTGTCTAGAGTAATCCATAAGTGACCTCAAAAAAAAAATAGTTTTGAGTACTCATTTGTACCTTAATAATGTGTGCACCATTTAATAAAAATAAACTAAAGGTAAACATCTTTAATCCACCCTTCTCTCTCTCTCTCTCTCTCTCTCTCTCTCTCTCTCTCTCTCTCTCTCTCTCTCTCTCTCTCTCTCTCTCTCTCTCTCTCTCTCTCTCTCTCTCTCTCTACAAACTCACCTTAAACTTTGATAAAAACTTCATAAGAAGGATAAAAACATGAATTAGGGACATGAATATTATCTCCTCTCTTCACCATTGGATCATCCATTGAAATAGGCTCCTAAGTTAGTTTAGATCACCATGATAACAACCTCTAAAATATTACATTGTATCATCAAGTCATGACAAGACAAAGATTAGTCATCAAGGCAAAATGTCAATGAATGGTTTGGGAGAATGAGATAGTCTACCTAGGAAAAAATTTTGTATGTAGGAAATTTTTTGATAATAGGATCATTGCCTTTTGATTTACTTTTGAGTTTTCTTGTGTGTGTGCTTGATTTCATTTTGATCTTGTAATTTTACTATCTAGACATTTCCATGATATATATCATGCATCTTAGGACTTAATGTGGTCACATTTTTTGTGATTAAATGTTATATCTACTTATACATATTCCTTATATATGCTACTTGATTCATACACAAATTATATAATTATCTTATCCTTTTGATATCAGGTGACTATTAGTTTATACTTCTCCTCACCTCAAAATGGGGGCAGGGGCAAGGGGGGCATATTTGTGGGGGCATACCATAGAGGCATGTATTTTACATTATTCAATATATTTACATATACAATGGGGGAATGTTTTAGAAATATGTTCTCCACACTTACACCAATTCTCATTTTCATATATATAGTGGGGGTATGTTATGAAAACATGCTCTCCACATTTAAACTAGTTCTTGGCTACTACAAGAATATTTTCTTGGCTCATAATAACCTATTGATTTAAATCATAAAAATCCTTGAATGGGTAGTTTAACAATATAGAATCCAACTAATTTTTTTATCTATTATCCCTTTTTCCTTATTTAGGCTCTTCTAGTTTAGTCATTATAGGCACTTTTGCATTTTATGCCATTAAAGGTTAGTTGAACCCATAATTATGACCCTACTACCATTGTTCATTAAATCCCTAGGTAAACTTTGCATTTGGGGTGATAACTTGATTATAAGATTGATTCCAAGGTAGAAAACACTCACCTTCTTGTGAAATGTTGTTTTTAATAAGGACTAAGGTCCTAAAAGTACTTTAGGCATTAGGATTGTAGTTGTTACTTTGTTTAGCACAGTTGAATTACCCTTGCCCTTGAGAATTAACCTTGAAGTGTGGCCTATTGGCTTGATAGGGTTTTTGAGGCTGATTTAGGGGCTATTATGTTCTATTAAATTGATATTATTGTCTTTTGAAATTTACTAACTCATTGTCAAATATTTGGAACATATTCTCAGTATATTAACTAGTTGAATCTTTGACTTATCTTTTCGTATGTATGAAAATAAGTGTTATCAAAGGAGGAATGGTAAAAAGAGGAGAAATAATAGAAATATGTGGTTAAATATTGGGTAATAAGGTCATATGAAGCCTTGATATGAGCTTGCCATCTTGTATTAGGATATTCTCTACCTTGATTACTACCTCATAAGCATCAGGTAATGTGCTTCCCCCCATTCTCTAAATCATAAATATAATGTCACTATTTGTGGCCCTTAGGTAATAGAGGAAATAATAATTAGGAATGAGTTTGACAAGGATTTTAATCTTATCCCATGTTTTCTAAAACCTATTATTAAAGTCCTACATGACCTCTTGAGGAGCTCTCTTGATTGTTGTCAACTACTCTGCTAGTGATAAGTTGTCACTCTTATATTCAAACCTATTACATAAATCATCCCATAACTAGTACCATGTTTTGATGGAGTTAGGATTTACGTCGCTATACCAATCAAGGGCATTTTCCTTGAAATATATGGCCAATAGAATAATAGTTAAATTCTCTTTAGTGTTATCATGTATGTAAAAATTAGCTATCTCTGATGTATTCAAGAGTTATAGAGTTATCCCTTGAGTAGTAAGACACACTCTTAAGGGATGTCACTGGGATAATATCATATTGGTTAATATCTAAATGAATTTCATAATTGAAATCCATAAAAGATTAATTATTTAGGGGTAGCCATGGTAATGAAAGGAGTTAAAAATGATCTTCTAGTAGAGGTACATTTACAAATTAGATTAAGAGGAAATCTTCTCATGTATAGATAAGTGTTAACAAACCATAATATTCTCGATGAGATAAAAGGTAATTCAAAAAATTCAAAATTAATACCTCTATAATTTTATCTTGTAATGACCTTTTCCATGAACAAATAGGAATTATTCTACCATTAACAAGTTGATTATTTTTTGGAGTTGCTAGATGATGAGAGTGTGGATACTACATCTACTACAAATGTATCAAGACTAGCATCAAAATCAATCAATCTAATTAAAATAGGTCCCATCAGACATGAAAAAAACTATTTTGGCATATAATTTCACCTTATGGGATGGTTATTTAGGCTCTCTCAGTTACATCCACATAATGTGATCAACCACAAGTTGTGGGTATCCTATGATGGGGTTAGACCTCCAAAGAAGGCTAGTTCTTCTTGGTAGATTACCTGAACTACTAATCTTTCTTAGGAAAGGTGTAGATGAGCCACATAAAATTACTATAATAATGTAAAGGGTGATGTAACAAACCAATAAAAACTCCTAATTGCTCAAAATCAAACACAAACACATCTCAAATATCCCTCACCCACACAATCTCTAACACTAGCTAGTTTACATGAATAATTCTAAATAAGACCCTATAAACAAGGGATACAACATAAAGGAATGGTAAAATTCATTATATACCTTCACTTAGGACTAAAATAACATAAATTCATATCTAAAAACACTTTAAACCACCTAAAAATGGTAAGGAAAAGAGGATAATCACCAAGAAAGGAAATTTCTTCACAAGGCAATCATATACAAGATAACTATGATATAAAGTACAGTCAATGAAATAGATAAAATAAGTAATATTATTAATTAAAAGGATATTTATTATAAATTTTTATAGGTTTTTACCTTATCAAATGAGAGTATCCATTATAATGATAAGAACACAGCTATATATAAAAGAAGAGAATATAAAGAGGAGGATAAAGCTTTTAATATTTAAAAAATGTGATTTAACCACCATATTTGGCCATTAAACATAGAAAAGAAGGATTAAATTATTTCAAAAACCCTCCATGGTGCTTAGGGGTTGATCATTTTTTCTAATCTTTTTTGATCAAAAAGGGGCTTTAAGATCTCTGAATTCTGCAATAATATGAGTTTAGAAGTCATTAGGGATTTTACTTACAAAAACATATGAAAAATTAGTCTAAATATCTATCAAAGTTTTTACTAGGTAGGAAATTGGAGATATGAGTGAACTTTTCAACTTTTCAAAGTTTCAAAGTGCATATAAATATTTAATTTCTTATTGGGAGGGAAAGTGGAAATTTAAGTGCACTTTACAACTTTGCAAAGTTGCAAAGTGAGTATAAATCTCTAGTTTTCACTTGGGTCATGGTCAAAATGTGCTTAGACCATATTGAATATTTTAATCAAGGAACTAATAGTTTGGTTATTTTTCTAACCACTTCATGTTTGCCACTAGATGGTGAATAACCTTGAAAATAGCTTGATCTAACACTTGCAGTGTAAATCCTATTTTTAGGCATTTACCTTAAAGTTTCCAAAATTACCATAAAATTTATTAAAAGCTTCAAAATAAGTATGAAAACATGAATTATGTAATTTAATATTATCTAATCCATTTACCATTAGATCATCCACTACAATAGTCTCCTGAGATAGTCCAGGTTCACTATGCCAAGACCCTCTGAGAGAGTGCACTACATCATTAAGTCATGACTTGAAAGAGATTAGTCATGAAGGTAAAGGGTAAATGAATGGCTTAGGAGAATGGTATAGTATATCTAGGAAAAAAAATTCTATGTAGGACAATTTTGGTTAATAATTACCAAGGTGGAGGTTAATCCTATTCAACGTATTCAACCAACTATATTAGTACCAAAGGTAGTATATCCCTACTCTACAATTGTAGATCCTAATTCTTTAATTTTTATTTCTATAATTGATCCTCCCACATCTACTCTTTATATCTCTTTTATTGTGCCTTTTTCTATTGTTCCACCCCTCATAAAAACCAAGAAGAAAGTCGTGAAAAAAGTAAGGGGAGAAGTAACAACTCCCCAATTACACATTGCATCTATATAGTTAAGTCTACCATCTCCCATCCCCAAAATTCTCAAGACACCAATATGATAACCACTAGGAAGGAAGAGAATAAAATAAGGATAATATATAAAATCCATCCACTACTATAATATGGTAGAGTGGACTAGTCCAATATCATATGGTCTTCACCCCCTGATCCCTTCCTAGAAGAAACTCTAAAGCAAATATCAGGTGATATAATGGGTGAGACTATAGACTTAGATGCTCAACCCATAAACCCATCCCAACTAATTCTCCTACAGTGGTAGATAAACATGTAGTCAGGGGCCTATAAAAGGCCTAATTTTGTGATTACAAAATTTCCCACTATGATTATAGTTTATGATAAATAAACAGAGTGTATAGAGGGTGAGGAAGAGGAAGATACAATATGACACTATTAGAGTATTTATTATGAAATAAAGATATTAAATGTTCACTTTAACCAAGAGGAAAGATAGAAAACTAGGAAAATCCCCATGTATAGAGGACTTTAAATCTTATATGGAAACAAACAAAGATGTTCTACTAGAATTAAATGAAGGGAAAGAAATGACACATAAAGAGATAGAATAAGAATTGGAGCAATTGAAATAAAAATAGTAAACTATTCATGTTCTAACAAAAATTAAAATGGATGTCCAAATTAAAACATCTAGATTATATAATAACATTGAGGCCATTAGCACAATGAGGTAAAAATGATTTCCCCACATACTAAATATCACCAAATTGTTGAATTATTTGAAGATAGATCAGAATAAACTCAAATTACTTATATTTTTTACAACTGATAAATAATATGCACATTTGAACCTGATGGCACCATTGGAGGATACCGATGCACTCAAATTGGTTTCTATCAAAACATAAGAGACTAGGGAATGGGTTGAAGTGGTTGAGGTAGTGATGCTAAAATATTAAAACCATGAGACCCACTCTTGGAAAATTTTGGATGAACTGAAGCTTTCTAGGGCCAAGGATTCCATAAGAAGACTCATTGGCAAGGCTAATTTTGATCATCGCTTACAACAAGCTTTAGATAATATCAAATATGACATACAAGGGAACACCATAGAATACATCAAGATAGAGCTCAATTTTGATATAAAAAAGGTCACTAAATTTGATATCTTTAGATCTAACTTCAAGACTACCAATGTTGAGAATTCAAGGCTCTTAGAGTAAGTGAATAGGGTACATAAGCCTTTGCTCCTTAACATGTATATAATCAAATATCAATATGACATCAAGAATAAACACTATAAATATTTAGAAGTGAATAATAATTCTAATGAAATAAATACCAATTCAACAAAAGCATCCACTTTAGTTCTTCCAACAACCTCATTAGCCATGCTATCACCTGATCAACCTTGAGTTAAAGTCCAATTTTGTATATATACAGACATAGTTTACTCATAATTTACTTATATTTGGAACATACATGTAAATTTTCCTAAACTATTTTAAGCATGCACATGTTGTATTGCATTACACAAGGATATCTAATTTTAACATAAATGTAATTAGACACAAGCATATAAAACACATAATTTTGAGACTAAAATTAGAACTGAGGTTCTAAATACAACATATAACTATGAGTTTATATGCACTTGAAACATGAGGCATACCCTCTTTAAGTATATATAGCTATGTAATTTCACATTCTAAAGGGTTGGAAGATTTGATCAATTCAAGAAAAATTCAATTTTTAGTGTCATGCAATTGAGTTGGTGTTTTTTCCTTCCATTCATGTGATATAAAGGTTTTATTTGTTGTTATTATAATATAGTAATTTGAAGTGTGAAAAATCTATGCATAAATTCTAATTTTCTTAATCAATGTGTGCTAATTGTAGATGTGCAAATGTTACTGAAAGTTAGCATATTTTACTAAGTAATTGGTTTAAACTATGTTATTATTCTTAATTTGTATGAATGATTTATTTTTTTATAGTTTTCCAAGTGTGTGCCATAGCTTCCTTAGACACCTTATTGGTTTGAGATGTAACCTTATAATTAAGGGTGTGGAAGATCTAATCTAAAGGAAGAAACATTAAGCTGAGACCATCAAGTTTCCTACATCATCCCTCTCCAAACATCATAATTGTGTTTACTTGTAAGTGTTTAACAAATACAAGTAATAATCATTTATTTTGACAGCATTTTTCCAGTAGGAAACAAACCTAGGGATTGATGCTTTGATATCACAAAACCTTATTTTATTCTTTACCATTTCTTCATTTTGAAGTTTATTTGACTGAGATCTACCCACTCTAGATTAAATATCACCCATCCATCTCATCCACTTAGGTTTGATTTCTACACTTGGATTCACTTCACTACAAGAAAACCTGGTTAACAACTTGCATTATCTACTTGATATTCCACTATAAGGTTATTTATCCCATACATGCAACTCATGCCCTAGAGTGGAGTTTATTTGCATTGATATCCTAAAACATTATATTCTACCCAATTTAAACTTTAGTTGGTGCATAAGACCTATATTAGCAATATATAGTCTACATCATGTATATGTAATGTGATCATATCCTACAAAATAACATATTCATATGCACAATGTAAGATAAATATGTTATAAATACATATTTTATGATATATAGCTCAACATTATAAGAAATTGTAGAATGATTACACATGTACATATTCTCACATACAAATAAGATGCCCCTAGTTTAGTAAGGCTACTAGGTAGAGCCAAGTCCAACATCTTAATCCATATGAAAAACATATATCTTGCATAACACTCATGAATACCAGTGAGCTATATGTGGGATAGAAAAATAGTATGCCATATACTAATCATGAGTTAAATAACATATGCCAAGGATGTAAATTATGTGTAATCATATTAAGGTCTTGATTTTGGATTTTTTAAATATTTTGAATGTTTTTATAATTTTCCATATTTTATTTATTTTGTAATTTTTTAAATTTAATATCTTAGAACAATATAAAATAGTGGTAGTCAAGGTGTCAAAATTATAATAAGTGAGAAAGATATGAACAATCCATGACATGTGTTAAAGTTAAATATGGATTAGACGTGATTGTATGGCCATGTATGAGTGAAATATTCTCACTATATATGAATTTTAACTGTTAAAAGTTATAGGAATGATTTTACATCTTAATTACATCAAATTTACACTTGTATAAGTATGATTCATCTATGAATAATATATCTCAAAAAATAAATATTTTGCATGGAAAATAATGATTTGCATACTGAAATTGAGTGAAATTTCTAAAAATTATAAGTATTTTAGGCTGTACGTGCTAAAACTATGATTTTTGGTTAAAATTAACACATGAAAAGATCAACCAACTAGGATAGTAGTGGTAGTCATTATTTTCCATAACTCATTGATTTTATCCTTGACAAAAAATACATTTGATAAATGTAGATTGTGAATACAAGGAAATAAATGGTAGTATATGGAAAAATTGATCATTATTTTTTACTAGTTAGATCTAAAAAGTGAAAATTAAGATCTAAGAAGCAAAAAAGTTATAAATATCCAATAGATTAGAAGAATTTATCAAATCTATTACATGTAACATTAAATAGAATAATGATATGATGTAACAAACAAGAAGCTATGTACAAAAAATGAATCTACTATATAAGCCATAAATCACATCAAGGGGATGCCTTTGTGTAGGTCCCATATAATGTGTGTTATAACCATTAATTATATTATTATTTTCATTAAATTTGGATAAGGATTATATAAGGTTAGGTTTAAGAAGATAGAAATAAATAAGCACAAGGGTGATAAATAGATTGTTTTATTATTTTTTAGAATAATAAAGTTTTATTCCTAATTAATAAATATGTATAGAGTAAAGTAAATTAGTAAATAATGTGTAATAATTAAGCCACTAATTAATGTAAATAGATTATATTTTTTCCTTCTCTAAAAATAATAATAAATGAGATAAAATATGACTTAGCTTATTTCGAGCTATTTGATCTGAGATAGGGTCTAAGAATTTAGGTACAAAATTGGGATAGTGTTAAAAAGAGGTTCCTAAAATTTATTTTTTAATTGGACAAGAACATCAAAATTGGGACACCCTGATATCCTTTTTCAGCACTATTGTCTAGGTGACCTGAGTTTTTTGGGTTCTACTTGATAGGTTTGTGTTACCCTGTTAGTGAAATATCAAAGCCCAAAAATCTATGAAGTTCATTTTGTATCTATTTTAATCTTTAAAATCCCTAAGATATCTTTGTGCTTAAACTTGAAAGGAAATTTGGTAAAGAGAGAGAAGGGGTTAGTGTGTAAAGGATACACTAGATGCACTTCACACCCTATGTGTGGGCATGTTGCCTACATACCAATACTCTAAGGAGGGATTAAGCTAATGTAGGTCTCCCATTAAAGTGCTTGGTGAAATTATGTGTGAAAATGCAACTAGATATGAAATTAGGTGTACTTTAGATGGCTAAGGACTAGTGCAAGGGTTTGAATAAGCTTAGAATAATATCAAAATTTTGTATGTAGAGAATAGGGAAAACTGTTTGAGTGTACTTGCTTGTATTCTTGCTTCTCTCTTGTAAATGAGTGTCAAACCTTCTATATCAAAGTTAAATGGAATTATATAGGGGAAATATTATCATGGGTTAAATAAATTCACATTAGGATAACATGAATTAAGATAAGGATTAAATAAAATGATCATTGGGAACAAAAGTACACCTGGATAATAGTGCTAAAAATAGGGCACCTTGGGTTCCAATTCTCTTGTCCAAGTTGGGTGCTATTATCTAGAGGTAATGAGACTAGGTGGATGGATCCAAGCCTAAGAGAGCTACTTGGGTATATAAGGGTTAAGTTTAAAAGCTTGTGGATGACTGGGAATCAGTGAAAGAAAATCCTAAAAGGGTTGTGAAAACAAGTAAGAGGACCTATGGATTGGGTGTCATTAGCTACACTCAAATAACTAAATTTCACATTCTACATGACTAAATTCCCCCCCCCCCCCTTATTCTAGTGATGCAACAAAGTGAAATACTATGATAAATGAAATTATAAATCATACATGAACTTACCTAGAAGGGAAAAGTTCATGAAGCTATGTGGTATTGGATGTGCATAGATAAAGCACATTGTGAAGTGTGAATCTATAGTTAAAAACATAGAGTAGATCAGTTCTTACTAGATATAATATATATAAAATAAGAATGTATAAATCTAGGTAAGATAAATAGGAATAGAAAGGAATGAATACTCCTCATGAGGTACGTGAACCAATACAAAACCTATTGTGATGCTAGATTATTCTAGAATATTGGGTATGTGTTGAATCAAGAGTAATATCATGAATGAAGCTGAGTGCTCAATTCCCTAGAAGGTGGCTCAAAAATGCAAAGGTAGTCCCTTTGGCTCCATCATCACCAACTAATTGAATTTAATGAATAATTCATGTGCTCATCGATGTTTGGACTATGTGTCCAATTCCTCTAAATAGGTGGCTTAAGAATACAAAGGCTAGCTAGTACTTTGGCTCCATCATGGTCCTATGAAGTGAAGCTAAGAAGTGATACCAATATAAAATATATGTCATATGAGATGGCTCATGGATCTAATAGATGCTTTAAAATTTTGACAATATGGTGTGGATATCCCAATATATACTACAAACTAGGCCACTCTTGGCCATTTTGAAAGATGGAGGTTAGGCTTGTATAAAATACACTCCAAAATTGATGTAATACGATTATGTGAAATCCAACTCAAGTACTCAAGAAGTAAAACTTGTATGAAATTTCAACTTAAAAATGATGCCAACCACCTATCGATGGAGTAAGGCGTGCAACTCCTAAGAATTCTTGGGTAATAAACTGAACTCAAAAATAAAAGAAGACCAATATGTCACATGCATTGCCCCCAATCACTAGTGTCTAGAACATGGATTATGATCTAGAAGTTATGTCAACTACCTAACCTAAAACTAGATGTGAGAGCCATAATGACATGCATGATATCCCCTATATCTAGATTCTCTGAGAAAATTATACTAAAACTATTGATTCTGACTGATTGAGATGTGTAAAATCGATAGTTGAGCTAAACGTTTTACATGCTAATGGAAAACTTGGGTGTTTTTCTTCTTGAACAAGAGTGCCAAAATGAGTACACCCTTGTGTTTGGTGTTAATATCCATTTCTAATGTTTTTATCCTATGCTAAAATTGGTTATTGATCTAGAATTGTCACTATTTTTTTGATCTAGCTAGTTTGACCTCTAGATTCTAAACTAGGTGATCTGAATGCTATTGTTTTAACTTCTAGGATATTTGATCTCTATGATAAAACCCCTATTTATTTTCCCCTCTTTCTTGGGTAGAAATGATTAACCTATAATGGATACCCTTAGAAGAAAGATTCCTAAAAGTGTTTTATGTTGTATAGACACATGATATAACAATGATATTTGACAAGATATCTCTCTATATAGCAATATTTGTATTGAGAGATTGTTAGATAAATAGGGGTATGCCTAGATAGATATAACAATGTAAAAACATGTATAATATATTAAACTAGAACTAGAAATGTTAGATGTTAGTTTTTAGTTTTTAGTTGTTAGTTGTTAGTTTTTAGTTGGAGGGATGGAACATGATGTCCATCATGGAATCCAAGAAAATAGGAAAAATTCATGATATGGATCATGGCATTACAAGCAAGTGAAATCAATCAAGAAATAAGCACATAAAGAAAGAATAAAGAAGCATATAATATTAGATAAATGGATAAGCAATCAAGAGACATGGGCACATGTCACTCATACTAAAAAGCAAACATGCAAGGCATGTTCAAATGTTGCATACACATACCATAGAATAAGAAATATTGGCACAAGGGTCATAGGCACATAGAAGAGTACAAGCAAGGGACATTGTAAAATGTCCAAAGGTACACACACATGAATAGATTAAAAGACATTGGAAAATGTCCTAAGGCACACACAGGAGACAAGTAGAAACTGGAAATGCAATCCAACAAGCTACACTAAGTAAGAAGAGAATGCAAGTAATAACTAGAAAGATAGAATCATCTATCTACTCAAAGTAAGAGTGAAAGTATGAAAGACATGTTTAGTAAAATACTATACATATGCTAAAGATATACACAAGTGATATATACTAGTGAAATTTTGATATAGTAATCTATGTAATCTAGTAAGTATTATACATCAACAAGATAAATTGAAGTGTGTAGTGTAATAATGACATAAATTGAATGGTGTAGTCATGTAGAAGATTCCCCCAATGGGTATGTATATTGATGTGTGTCTCAAATGTAGAAGTAAGATACCCCCTTAATGGGTAAATTGAAGTAGTCAAGGATCTAGATGCCACTACACACATGCAAAGAAGATCATGTGAATCATGGTAATGCAGATAAATCAACAAAAAATAGCAAGAAACAATAAATGTAAATCCTAGTATAGTAGTAACAATGTAAATCATGGATGATGTATACAATCAAAATGTTTTTGGTATTTTAATAAATTTGAATGTTTTTTTATTATTTTTGTGTTTTGATATAAGCTATGTACAAGTAATACTATGAAGAAATGATACTAATTGATGAGTCTCATGGGAGACTCCCTATCATGTTGTCCTATATCAAGAAGAAGGATCATGCATGATAGTGAAGCATGATGGAATGTCTAAGATTGTGAAGCTAAAATCTATGTATATTGTAACTATTCTGAAATATCTGAAGTGGAAACTAAATGTGGGGTCCCCCTATAACTTTGAGAAGTGGATGTAACTATAGGGCTCTTAGAGACCCATCTGAAAGTAGGAGAATCTTTATCAACATGTGATTTATGTGTAGATGAATGAGATCTCAATGAAATTGCTCTAGGTGTGAATACTATATCTAGAATTTGTCTAAAATACTAAAGATATGGATGAGTGTTAACCTTATATACTTGTGTTGGATGTAACAATTGTTATGTACCTAAGGAAGAACTATAACTAGTGGGGAAATTGAAATTGGTGACTATAACGTAGATGGATTTGAAGTGTGGAGTGGTAACTCATATGGAAATCTACTAGTTATAATAACCTAATTATCATGATTGAATTTCATGCATCTATGAACTATAGATGGTACTACTCAAGTTTTTTGAATTCATGGATGACCAAGTAACATGTCAAAAACTCTTGCATTGGGAACTATGGTGAAATGTGTAGTCACATGTATGAGACCAACTTGTAGAAGAAGTACAATCTCACATAATGAACTTTGTATGTGCCCATTAAATCTATTGATAACTATATTTATGGTAGTAATATCATACTTTGAATAACCCAAATGTTACAATAATTTAATGGTGCACATTTTGACACTAGGAACATTATCGATGAGGACACTATGAATGAGTTAATTATGAATATGTGCTCTGATAAAAAGTGCATTATAATCTAAATTATCCTCCATAATCTCCTAATATAAGTAGGATTTCAAAGGTCTAGCTATAACTCTGGACTCATACACACCTATCATACCACTCAAAGGATGTGACTAACTAAAGGTACTTGGTATGTAGCTGGTGGAGGATGTGCATGGTATTTATGATGAACACCTAATGCGTCCCCTTTATCTTATTTAGAGTGATATGGAAATGGATCTAAGAATATTTTCAAAGCTTTATATTATATTTGATTTGCCTATGGAGGCTCAATAGAAGTGCTTAGATCAAGTAGATTATTGTCTATAAAGTCTTATATATTATATCTCAAACTAATGCATCCTTTTTTTATGTGGCTTAGTGCCCTATGAAAATTACAAAATGTATTATGATCATATCCTCATGAAAGAGGTTTTTATGGGTCAATTTATTGAATAGTAGGGAGAGATATGGTGTTACATTCTAGTAACTACTATAAAACCCTAGTTGGATCAAGTAGTAGATTGGTAAATGCATGATGAGGATGTGTTGATAAAACCAAATATTGAGGGGGCTCTAAAGCTACATCGACTATTGGTTGATTCTAATTCTTGTTGTCATTGAATTTAACCTTGTATGAGACTTTGCTATTACTCTTGTTTGTTGTGTTTGAGATACTTTAGTAATTAAGTTTTCCCATTGAAATAAGCTTGACTTCTCTTTCCTTTAGTGTATGACACAATTCAATGAAGGAAGAGAATATTTTGAACATAATAGAGTCATGTAATGCTAGTAGAAGGCTCTATTTAAATGTCCTATAACTCTTGATCAGCCATGGGGATAGTTATCTTAGCCAAAAATTGTTGTATCTAAGAACATAATCTATGAGGGGCTCATTTGACCTTTGTTTATAATATACAATTTATGCATAAGAAACCTTATAAATAATGTTGATACTAAAATTTGCTAGGAACATCTCTGCTAAAGGATTGAATGCAGTGACCAATTGATTTAGTAGACTATAAAACCATTATAATGAATAATCCTTTAGACTCTATGGAAAGAGCTTGGTAAGTAGCCAGTCATTAGGTACATAGTCCAAGAATGCTACATGAAAATCTCTCAAATGTATCTCTAGATCACCCTTTCCATCATATAGAGTGAGCTTGGGTTGAACAAAACCTTATGGTAAGGGTGTTGAATTAATGTGATGTATGAATAGTGTATACAATAGAATAAAAGAATCCAATGATTGTGTAGGTTTAGAGACACCTTGATCAATATTTTGTACCTTGGATTGAAGAGATATTATCTCTTGTACAAGGGTTGCCACATCAGGAGATAGGGATGTACTAACTATAGTTGGTGGCATAGAAGAAGGTTGGGCTACTATAGGGGTTGTTGAGACACAGTTGCCCCTATAGTGTCGTTTACAATTGTATGCTCTATGGTTTTAGAATATTGACCATTATTAACTTTTTTATTCCTCTTCTGGAATTATAAGCATGTCATCTTGCATATCCCTATGTTTGGTTAAGAGTTCCTGAAGTTCTCTTTTATCATTTTCACTAAAACTAATATATTGGGACATTGTTAAAGTAGGAAAACAATGTGAAATGTGTTTGAATGATTTTATATAAGTTGTAATAAGTAATATTCTAAAAAGGGAAAGTAATAAATATAATAAATGCAAAGTTTGAACAATAGTGAATTGGAATTTATGAAAAAATGATACCGAGTGTACAAATGTGTAAGGTGATGCCTTAAGAAGTATCAATAGGAGCTAGTACATGCAAATAGGGATTTTAAAAAAATATTTATTCAAAATACTATGAATTTTTGAATTTAAAATTGTTTTTTTGAGTTTGATATGCAACTAAAAATTTATAAAATGATTGGAAAAGTATTAGAAAATAATTGGGAGCTAGTTAATGCAACTAAGTATTTTTTAATGAATTTTAAAAATTAGTATGATAGTTTTAAAAAATTAATATGAATTTATTTGATTTAAAAATTTATGAAAATTTTTAAATTTTTTTTCTAAAATTAGCAATATATTTTTCCTAGTGTTTGGAATGTGTTTGTATGTAAATAGGACCTAGTATGTGCAAACTAGGGATTTTATAAAATATATTGATAACTTTGCAATTAATTTGTAGATGTATAATTTTTAAATATAGGAAAAATTATGAAATTATGGAAAAAAATGAAAAATAATTTACCATAGGGCTTCTAAGGTTTTTGTATAAAATTTGAAGTAAGTCAAGTTCACCAAATGTTTTATTATTTTTTAAAATAATGGAGTTTTATTCCTAATTAATAAATAAGTCTGGATTAAAGTAAATTATTAAATAATTTTCAATAATTAAGCCTCTAATCTATGTAAATAGATTTTATTTTTTCATTTTCTAAAAATAGTAATAAATGAGAGAAAATATAACTTAGCTTATTCTGAGCTATCTGGTTTGAGATAGGATCTAAGAATTCAAGTGACTGGGATAGTGTCCAAAATAGGTTTTTAAACTTCATTTTTTTAATTAGATAAGAGAAAAAAAGTGGGACACCCTATTATTTAGTGTTGTAGTTCATTTTTGGTGATGTTATCCAAGTGATCTAAGTTTTTTGGGTTCTACTCAGCAGGTCTATGTTACCCTATCAATGAAATATTGAAGCCCAATAATATATAGAGCTTATTATACATCTATTTTAATCTTCAAAATCCTTAGGAGCTATTTGTGATTGAAATTGAAAGGAAATTTTGGAAAGAGAGAGAATGGGTTAGTGTGTAAAGAATACATTATATGTACTTCACACACTATGTGTGGGCACACTACCTATATACCAATACTCTGAAGAGGGATCAAGCTAATGTAGTTCTCCCATTGAAGTGATTGGTGCTATTATGTATAAAATTCAAATAGATGTGAAATTAGGTGTACTTTAAATGTATAGGGACTAGTGTAAGGGTTTAAATAAGATTGGAATAATATCATAAGGTTTTATGTAGAGAATAGGGAAAAGTGCTTAAATGTAATTACTTATATTCTTGATTCTCTCTTGTAAATAAGTGATAACCCTTCTAAATGGACTTTTAATGGCATTTTATAAGGGACCTCATGATCATGGTTTAAATGAATTCATGTTAGGCAAACATGAATTAAGATAAATATTTAGGAAAATATGACTATTGGGACCAAAGGTACACTTGGACAATAACACCAAAAATAGGACACCCTAGATTTCAGCACTCCTATCCAAGTTAGGTAGTATTGTCTAGAGGGAATGAGACCTAGGGAGGATCTAGGCTTGAAAGAGATACTTGGTTTATAAGGGTTAAGTATAGAAGGTTTTAGATGACTAGGAATTGATGAAACAAAATCCTATAAGGGTTTTGAAAGCAAGTAGGAGGACCTAAGGATTGGGTGTCATTAGCCACACTCAAGTAACCAAATTTTTCATTTTCCATGACTACATAAATATATAATGGGATAATTAATTACAAAATTTAGATAAAACATATACTAAATTTATTATTTTGAGATATACTAGATTTATTATGCTATTTGATTATAATGGAAACTAAAAATATGTTAGATATTGTAATGATAATGACAACAAGATACTTAGCTAGTTTTGATGCTAATATAAATCTAGATTTGGAATAGGTAGAAACTAGATTAGATCTAGATTATAGATTAGTCACCTCATTATATAAATTAGACCTCTAGAGATGTAAATACTTGCATCGAACTAGGGTGGTTATGTTAATGCTTTTATCTCAATTGGATGCAGGTGTTTAATAGGGAATACCTATTGAAATAGGATGTGACCACATGGAATATTTTGTATTTTTTTTCACCTTTACTCTAGTGTACTCATATGTTGATTATGGTTTTTTACTTCTTGTCAAATAGTAAAACCCTAGTTATTTATCTACATAGTAGAAATGGGAAAATGGGTTAGCAGGCACATAGTGTCAATCTAACCCAAATACCCTTTTATCAATGAACACTAACTAAACAACTAATAATTTGAAGAGGGACTCATAATTATATCATTCTCCCCTACTTTTTGGATTATTTATGAATAATACAATGTGTGATAAGCAAGTACAGTAGTGACCTAACTTGTAACTCAGAAAATGTGGCTTATGGGATGATCCTTTAGTAATTCATACATATATATGTGTTTTACCTATGATTGATATGGAAATAGGAGAAAATAAGAAATCTTTGATCACTCGAGTGTTTTATTGAGTGACTTTGGTAAGTTGCTTTGTGAGTTTTTTGGTTTGTGCTAGGTGACGAATGAGTGAGGGTTGGAATTTTATATATACCAATCCCTTTGGAGAATATCTTGATTTAAATAACTAAGGATAACCATAAGAATATGTTTCATTTATAAATCAAATGGATTTAGGGCATTAGACACTTGAATTTGGGTAAGGCACTTGTGTCAACATAGGTGTCTAATTGGGACACAAGTGTCTAGGAAGATAGAAAATAAACATAAATCTAAAAATTATAGAGATAAATGATAAGTAGGTTTATAAAATTATGGGTAAGATATAAGGTTTGAGTCATCATAAAAACATTGGGTAGACTAATAGATAGTTATTGATGTATTTTTTATGCACACCATAGATAACTAGTTAGACTCTAACATTTTAGGATCTCAATGGAGATGAACTCCACTCTAGGGCATGGCTTTTAGGTATATGGTCTTAACAACCTATTCATGGAATAGTTGGTAGGGTATGTAGGTTGTTGACAAGGTTTTTGGATGGAGGTAAGGTTTCTTAAAAGGAAGTGAGAATCTATATCATATAGATGGATGGATGGTAACTAATCTAAGGTGGGTAGGTCACAAAAAAACTCTAAAATGAGGGAAGGGTAAGCTAGAAAAGAGAGCTCTATGGTCTTGAGGAATTACTTCCCTAGCTAGTTCTTAAGTGGCTTTCAAAACCTATGCTTGATGCTAGCATCTATTTCACACACATAGTCAAACATGTCTATGAAGTCTAAAGGAATACTAATATATGAAACTCATGGACCTTAGTCAAATATTTCTCTTTCTAGGGTAGTGGTTACACACTCTTTATTCAGATATTATGTCTTCGGATAAATGAGGTATCTAAGGTAACTATTACACACTCACATAAAACTATATCAAAAGAAAACACTCACACACACTCATATTTATGAATCAATAAACTTAAATATCCTAAAAAATGTATTTTACTAATCATTTAATAGATTTTACATATCTAAAACTGATATATTAATCAAGACAATCAAGAACCTATTCATAGATTTTTCACACTAAGGACTATTTAATCATACAACCAAATAAATATAATCAAATTACACATATAGTGGAAATAAAATATGAAAAAACATGAGTGGACAACCAAAATTGCTTCATTTTTGTATATTCAAAATTAATTGATGACATTTAAACTATGGATTATAATTAGTTAAATAGACTTGGAGAAGGGATTGCCTTATCCTCAAAGTTCATGAAAAATTCATTACATTTGATAGTTAGAACTTAAGTTATAACTATGATCAAAATTGTATAAGAGTTTACTTACGATTGTCAATTAGTCTAGGTTAGCCTTTACAAAACCATGTAATGTTATCATGTATACGAATAAAAAGGAAAATTTTACAATTATAAGTAAAACTACATATATATATATATATATATATATGTCATTACAAAACTATCCATACACAAAATCTAGCCTTTCAAGGCTACGTTGTCTAAATAGTTGCATGGAATTTAGTTGGTGTAGTTTCCAAGGTAGTATATTTAGAAATTTTAGATGTCAAAATGGCACTAGAAGTAACAACTAGAGATTGTTTCTTATTTACCTCAATCTCTTTGTAACACTTATCTATGACATCATGCTACTACTAAATGATATCTCAATTTAGTAGAGGTGGTCTATGGAATCTATTAACTTGACTGAGGAACTTCACATGTTATGACTTGGTCACTTGGAAATTATCCTTAAAAATGTCCACTTTAGTGACCTTTTAGGTGAAGCTCAATTCAGCTTCTATGTCCTCTAATGCTAGGCCTTACAAACTCTATTTGAAGTTATTGGTAGCCTCTTATATGAGTTGATAAAAATTGATCATATTTATCAATTTCCCTATAGTGTCATTTACCTTATATAAATTTAGGTAATTTAAAATTTGAATAACCTAGGTTTCATGCTAGTGATATTTGGGGAGTAAATCCCCAATTGATGTTAGTCATTCCCTTACTTCCTTTGTTCTTATGACCACCAAGTTGAGGGTGTTAGATGCCTCCAATGATGTCATGAGGTCTAAATCATTGTATGCCTTATTATTTGTGTATGCAACAAAAATATTCAATTTATTGCTATCATTATTTAAATAATTAAATAATTCATTTATTTTATTGATATGTGGGGCTAATTTAGTCTGCATAAATTCTATAGATTCCAAAGAATTATAAAATTTAGAGGTTACATCTTAAACTTGTGCCTCTATGCCTATTGGTATGTGGATTGTTTTGGCATTGGCTTTCAATTATGTTACCTCAGCCTCTATCTCTTATATATCCATTTTTATACCTTCATGAATGGCTACCATGGCCTCCTTATGATCTTTAGCCAAGTCTTCAATGTTTTTAATATAAGGAGATTACCCTAGCTGCCTATTTTATTTCTTGGTGAGGGAGAAAACCTCTTATCTCTCCTCTAGAATAAACATTCATCTTTTGTCATCCTCTAAATTCCTCTTATTCACCCTTTATATTCTCCTAGATGGTTTTTAAAATAGAGTGGTGATGAAGGGGAACTATGTAATTTCAATGCTAGGTAACTAGGAGGTCTTACTTCTCAAATCGACAACCCAAGGAAGAATGTTAAACTATATTACATCTATTTCTCTTGAGTTTTTGGCTAAAAACCTCTTCCTCAACCTCTTCCATGACTTTATACTTATTATATTCCTTAAAAATGGTGTTAGGTAAGGAGGAACAAATGATCTTAGACTAATCCACTCCTCCAAACTAAGGGAGTAGATGGACTATGACAATTTAGGGCTTGACCATCTTTCCTTTAGTTGAACTTGTCACTATGGTATCTTCAAATTTAGTGGATGATGGTATGGGAAGGGTGATCTAGGTGGATTGAACATGGAATTATGAGGTGGCCATGGCTATCTCTACCTTCTTGGATGCCTTCTTATTTTTTAGTGATATAATAATGGCAATGCCAAAAAGGAGTCCATGATGGAAGTAAATAGAATGGAGGTAGATATTGGATCAATGGAAGTGTTAGTAATAATGGTATAATAAACATCCTTCTCAACCTTTACGTTGATCAAGGGGAACTATATTAAAGAGGTTAGGGTAAATGGATCAATGGTGGAAGTAGGGAATTTCACCTTGGGTGTCTTTAACACAAAAAAGATAGAAACATAACCAAACATGGGAATAGAAATAGAATACAAAGGAAAAAACTCAATAGGATATGTACTTGGGGAATGATTTGCCTCCATAGCTAATTATTTACCCTTATTAGCTTTTAGGCTCAATTCCTTAACTTTATCCAACTTTGTGTCTTCATCAAAGTCATTTTATTCTTCAAAGTCCATAACCTCTCCCTATATCACCTCTAAGTGTTGGGGTCATATAGGTAAGCCTTGAGATAATTTAATTATATGACTACTTTTAGAAGTCTTGAGATTCCTTGTATAGAAAATATGGGTCTTTAGCTGTGTGGAGGAGGCTTGCTAGTCTAGATTAGTTGCTTATTTTGTTACAAACCCTATAGATGTGGTAGATTATGCTTGGAGAATACCTATTGGTATTTTAACTATGATGGAAGTTATCTCTTCCTCATCAGAGTCTAAATTAATAGGATATCCTTCCTATACTCCATTGGGGTTAGGTTTAATTGCCCTAGGTAACTTATTCATAGCCTTAAAATTTTGAGGGATTCCTTGAGATGAGGATCCTACTTAGCCATTTGAATTATATGTGGATTGATCCTTTCAAAAGTTTATAGGTGTATACTATTAAAAGAGTGAATTTATACTTTCCAATTCCCTCACAGAGATGGCATGATCTTATTGGATCATCCTCAAATGACCCTCCTTCAATACAATAATCTTTTCCCTCTCCAAAACTTCTTCATCATATTTTACATTGAGAAATAAAAAGATATAAGAGTAATGTTGGTGAGTTTTAAGTGATATTGAATCCATGTAAATGCTTTTAGATGAGTATATATGGATCCAAATACCTGTGTGAAAGCGTATGTAAATGATAACTTTTCTTCTTTTCACTAACCTCTCAAAAATTATTTCTCATGGTGTAAACCATTTAGCTAATGAATGTATGGTAGATAAAGAATGAGGCTTTCTTCACTCTTGATAGATCATCTTATATGATCCACCATAGCTGAAAATCAATTTATCACTCTACCACCTTATCAATAATATATTTTATAAGGCACATGAAATGAACCCTATTTCCCTAGATCATGATGACAAAGAAATCTGGGTATAGGAAGTAATCACCCCTCTCAACAAGTGATTTCATAACGTTATCTCCTATCTTAAGCATAGGTGAACCATGGATGGCCTACCAAACTTGAGGATAGACATATTCAACAATATTCACCTTATTCTTTTTATAAAAATATATGTGCATGAACTAGAAATGGTTTCAAATCATGCTTTTGATATAGTTAATGGTTGGGCTCCATGTCTCATCAGGAAATTTGTAGATAGTCTACATGATAGTATCTAATAAATAGGATATCTTATAAAAATGGCTTATAGAAGTATGCCACTTGTCATTTTGTATGATCTTCTCCCTTAAATTTAAACTAATTATCTCTCCCAATGTGAACATAACATCACTAGTCATCATCATGTGAAATAATGTCACCCAATCCAAATTGAGAAAGTAAATGCTTGGCATACCATAGAGTATATTAAAAATTACCATATAAATGCATACTTCAATCCTAAATTGATTAATGGGATTAGGCCCCTTTGATTTATTTGATTTAAATGTAATGGTCTAGTTTGGGAGCAGTCATGAAGATAACACCTTCGCCATTAAGTTCTCTGCATTCCAATACACTAATTTTTGATTGTCAAAGTATGCATCAGGTGTGGGAAAGGACAAGTATCTCTATAATTCAGCTCCCAAAATATAATCCATGATTATAAGATTGCCAATATGTTAGAGGAAAGCATCTTGTGTGACCTTGCCTGTAAAGAACAAGTCATGAAAAAGATTGATACATGGCATGTCTTTGAGATTAGTAGCAGAAAAATGTAATACTTATCATTTTAAGGAAAGAAAATACTTGATGAATAGTCAATTGGAGAGATACATATTGTCATCGAATGAAAATATATTCAAAGAGTCAACAATGTCCCATAATTTTAAATAATTTACATACCTATTATCAAATATGGTAGCATCAAAGACTATATCCATGAACTCTATGAAATCTTTAATTGAGTAGGGAGATGGTGGAACTAATCCTATAAACTATATATATGAATAATAAATTATTTCTTATGTACTCTATGTTCTTTATAGTCTTCTTCTACATGCTTTGCATGTTGTATGATCAATTCATGCCTTCACTTGTCACTGTTCTTCATGTAGTATTTTCACAGGTAGTAGTTAGGGCTCTTTGTCATGTAGGAGAGTAGTAAACTTCATATGTAAGTTTATTTATGAGAAATTAATTCTTCAATGGTTACATGTCACATATATAGATTTAGCATTGATTACAATTTTGTGTGATATAAATGTTCAACATTCACCTATTTTTTACTTTTTGCATAGTTTAAACTTGTTTAGTTCAAGTTGGTATGGGGCTTTAGCATATTATTATAAAGTATTTTGGCATTATTGGAATAGGTATAGTTGGTTATTTTTCCACTTTTAGTATTCATGTATTTGGGTTTTATGTTGGGACAAATCTTTATAAAATACTCACAGAAAAATCTTGAAGACCTAAATCTCATCAGACAAAATGTCTAGAACAAAAATTCTGAAACATATGTATATAAAGATCTTTAGGATTTATCAAAAAAAATGTTTATGGTAAAAATTCCAAAAATAAAATTCTACCAGAGAAAATGTCCAAGGTGAAAAGTCTGTAACATAAAGCTTGATAAAAAAAATGTTTTTAGAGAAATTATTTCAAATAAAATGTCTACAAAAATAATCATGAAGACCTATCTATTAGAAATAATATTTATGAAGACCAAATTATTGATGGATAATAATCTCAAATAAACCAAAGTGGAGGTAAAAACAAGTATGGACAAAAAAATACTGAAGAAGTTTATGGACAAAATACCCAAAAAACCCTAAAAGCTAAACCTATCAAACAAAATGTTTGAAAAAAAACTACAATGAATAAGTTTGCAAATAAATTTCCTTAAACAGAATATCCTAAAAATTTCATAGCTCAAAAAATCTTGAAAATGTATTAATAGAATTAGTCTAAAAAATGCATAATACCATGTTAGGATGCTAAGTTATTCTAAGTATAAATACTAAGAATCAACTTGCTCAATAATTTGCTCTACCACATAGAATAAAGGCTCAATGATAAGGCCAAGATATGTAAATAATTGGGTCCCCATATCTTTAAGAAAAAATGGGGTGTTGGGTATAACAAATGGTGACTTATAGGGGGAATACTCTTGACTATTTGAGAACCCAAAAATTTGGTTAGTAAACTTGAATCAAACATGAATCATTCCACAAAATAAATACTAAAATAATAAACATGAAAGAGACTCCTAAGTAGATTCACATATCATACTTGCCTTCTTACCCTTGGATTTGTATGTGATAAATGTGAAGTTCATTTAATCCTTGTTGTGATGATTTTTCCAAAGCTTGATAGAGTTGTAGGTTTTATTCTAGTTTTTGTCAAAACTCATTTAAAACAAGGGAAGCTTAGGCATTGCTCTACTATCATCCAAATATCTATATACCACATAGAGATACCTTGGGTTCCCTCTCTTCCCTTTCCTTAAATTATGATGTATGGTACATTGACCTCATTTCATCATCTGAGCCTTTTGAATTTTTTTAGATATTATTTTGGCTTGATTGCTCTTTTGAACTCATTGGTTATTTTCTTCTTTTATTTATCTTTTATTTAAATGGAAAGAGGATAGATGGAGCCCCAATGACCTTGTATTGTTATAAAACAAATTATTACCAAAACATCCCTGCCAACTACATATGTACCAAGAATTATCACTTCTAACAAGTATTTAATATAATATGTGCTTGATTTATTACATAATAAAAAATTCTAAATTCACGTGAATTACTTTGAGAGAAAATTCAACATACCTAGTGAAAGTATTCAATTATGACATAATCTAGAATAATTCATGATTACCTACCTTCCTCTTGAAAACCCTAAACATCAAAATATACCTAATTTGTGCAGAGGTCCCATTTATTTATTTTTCAATTTTCCCCATTTTTAATGGTATATTTAAGTATAAACTTATTTGGTTTATATTTCATTTTGGTTACATCCGAGCAAACATAATTCATATTTCCACAAGAATTGACAAAACAACTAACCTAGAAAGTATTTAATTCTAATCTAAAAAACTAGTAAATCTAGACTATGAAAGTAATAAATCTAATCTATGAAAATAGTAAATCTAATATATGAAATTAGGAAATATAATATAATAAATTAGGAAATATAATCTAATCTTACCTCTACCATGTCCTTTTATCAGTTGATGGCATCTTCAGATGGCACAATAATGAAGTAATGATTTAGAAATTGTCTATTGACTAGATATGTGAGTTTTTTGTAGTGAAAATCCTTTATATAGAATATATTATTATCTAGGATCTCTAAAATATGATATGTTCCAATCCATAGTAGGTCAAATTTTTCATGATGTCCTTTATTTTCATCGACTTTATCTCAAAGAAGCACTAGATCTGAGATCCTAGATGCTTTTACCTTTATTCTCTTATCAAACCATCACTTGATTATATCTTGGTGTTTGTTTAATGTATATAAGGCTTCATTCCTTGAATAATCCATTTATATTATTCCCAAAACTTGAGACTCTATTTTATTATTTAGTTCTATGTAGTCCTACATGAATTGATAAGTGGGTAGCTTCATCATGATTAAGAATATTAGCCTGTGTCCAACACTAGTAATTAGGGTGAAGCTTTGACGGCTTGTTTGCATCTTGTTTGATCTACCCAAAGGACATACTTTAGGAGATTTTGATATTCACAAGGTTTATCCCTAGCTAATTTCTTAATTGCATCTATCACATTATTATTATTTGATTTAGCTAGTCCATTTCCCTGGGGTAACGGTTAGAGAATGGCATAATAGTAATATGATTGTTATGTACCCCCTTGGTAAATTATATTGATATGAATATTGGCCCATTGTCATTAACTATATAAATGGAGGTATCAAGTCTAGGATGATGTGTTACTCCAAAAAATGAATCACATCTTATGTTATGTAATTCTTTGTGGCTATGATTTCAATCCATCTAGTGCAATAATCTATAGCAATGTGTATGAGTTTATGTCTTGATGAGGAATTTGGGTTAATCATGTCAATGAAGTATAAACCCTATTGGGAAAATAGACTTATTTAAATAATAAGATACAAGGGAATTGCTGCATGTACTTCCTTTTTAGCTAAAAATTGGCATTCATGGCATGTTCTCACATGAGCATGAGCATCCTTGAAAACTATTGGCCAATAGTAGCCCATTCCATGTGGGTTGTAGTATTAATTAAAAGGATAACCACTACCTATTTTTTGATGCAAATTATTTATAATATCTTTATCTTCCTCTACAAACACACACTTGAGATAAATACCTTCATAGTTTCTTCTATAGATAAATCCTTTCTTGATCATGCAATGAGCATATTTGAGCCTCAAAGCCCTTATTCATTATCTATTGAGTTTTGGGGAATAAGTACCTATAGTTAATTACTATATTATATCAATATACCAATCTCCTTTAGATGCATGAGATTCACGTACCTCTTCAACAATGATAAGTGGATCAGGTTCAGTCATGAGCTAAATGATGTGTTGACCCCTAATGATATTTAAAAGTTTGATTTCTATGTCAAATTATTATAACTTTTCCATCCACTTGCCTTGATGTTCTCCTAATTTATTCTATGATAAGGTGGGATTAATAGTAGGATCAAACACAATGGCAATTAAGGATGAAATTACAATAATAGGTGAGGAAAGGACCTATAAAAGATGACAATTATCCCACTTATATTCAAATACATAATAAAAAATACACACTAGCATAATAAAATGATTATAAAAAAATATTTATTAATTTTATGGTGTAAGTTATAATTTATGTATCTCTTTGTTTACTAGCTTTAGGGATCCTTTAATGGTTTCAAGATCCTACATATATATTACCCAAAAGCAAAGACTCTATCCAATGTGGTGTAGAGGAGACAAGGACCAGTCTTGATTTAGTTAACTCAAGATTGAAGTACTTTTACAATAATAAATCAATTCTTAAAATATCCTTGAAGTATTCAAACTTATGCATGATCTTCAATTTTGGCATCAAAAGGAAGGTTGTGAGCTCTTATCGAGTTGGAAAACCCTTACATGAAAACTATGCCCATCCTCGATTGTTAACTCAAGATCGAATTTGAGTTTGAAGTGTTTGAATTTCCTTATTTGTATGAAAATAAAGGAATATGTATGAGAGTAGCTACATAGTTAACTAAGAATGATTTGGCACTTGATGACTGGTTAACTCCACTTTAGCCTTACCCTACATGATCTAGTACTTAATGGTTGAAAGTGCATGAAAATAACCATGTGAAAAGTAGATGAATAATGTGGCAAATTTGCTTGAACACCAAGATAAACACTTCAACACCAATCTTTTTCTTTCTTATAGTTTAAGGACAAAGTATTCATATAGATGGACCTAATAGAGTTATGGCTATCTACTTTAAGCAGATGCATGTTGAGGAAATGACCATGTCAAATATTAAGATGCATCTCTAAGATCATGCATTTGTCCCCTTTTCAAAATCTAAGCATAGGTCTACCTAATAGATAGTATTTGATCAAGATTTAATGGTGATGAGTAAACTTATAGAGCTTTTTTCCTATTAGACCTAAGTCACTTTTAATTTTCATTGGATTTCAACTTTTAATATCGATCATTAATCTTGATTTGGGCCCTGTCATATTGTGCTAAGTGTCAGTTCTTTATTTGTTTTTAATATCTTATTATCAGTCCTTTAACTCCTTGACCTCATATGAACCATAGATCTATTTCTATATGGATGAACACGAGTCATTGATTTTCTACCATTCTAACATGGTTGTGACACCTAAAAACTTCTTATTTAGCTTTAATATTTATTGACTTGTTGACTCATTTATCACCATTAGATCTCTATGTATGATTACACATGCATTGTTGATCTATTTGGGTCCATTGGCATCTATCAGTCAACACTCACCATTGGATAATTTGACAAGTACCTGATATCTTCCCACTTGACATTAATATGTTCATTCTAGATTTTTTACTTGATACTTACCATTGATCTCTGATGTATGACTTAATATGTACCATTAGATCTTGGGACCCATTGACATTTTTAGGTTACCCTCTCACTATTATATCTCATATGAGATCTTGAGATTTGGACACTTGTCAACTGATCACTCATTCCCCATATTATTTGAATCTAAATGGTTAGTTATTGTGGCTTAAGTTTGACATCCTTATGCACATCTTATTCTATATGTTCAACTTTAAATGTTTGTAACTTGAGATAGAGAACTCATTAAGGAACCAAATTTGCAAGGGCTGATCTTGTGAAAAGTTACTTCATGCTCATGGAATCCTTTGGATTTTGTTGATTCTATAGGTGTATTTATTAAATGCACAATCAAGCTGATATTTTCATCCCTACTTGACATGCATATGATGGTTTGGATTCTCAAGCCTTTTATTAGTCATTTTTGCCTTAAATAAGGATGTTATGAGTTATAGAAAAGAAAGATAAGGCAATGGTCATCAAATATTTGAATGATAGGGGTTAACATTTGGCCTGTGAGGCCAAAATTTTAACATTTCTAGTGACTCATAGGGGATGACTAGCTTGCTAGTCAAATAAATGTAGAAACTTTGATAAAGATGGGCCTAAACTATATATATATATATATATATATATATATATATATATATATATATATATATATATATATATATATATATATATTAGGAAAACTTGTATACACATAGACACAACATGTGTAATTATGCCCTTAGGGGAAAAAACCACAACAATTTGAAAGATAATAACAACTACTGAAAGCATGTGCACATGTGAACTTATAGGAATGAAACTATGACTATGTACAAAGGAGTGACTCTCATAATAGTAGTAGTTGAGGAAGATCCCATTCATAGGAATGGGAAGTTCCTCTCAACTCAATATGGATAACTGGAAAGTATTTCTTTCCTTACAATTAATGATAATATAAGGTCCAATCTAAAGGCTATCAATTAGGGAGTGCTTACCTAGATTTACATGCTCTTCATCCCATTTGACTACTATGTTTCTTTATTGGAATGCCTTTTATGAAGTTATTTTGTCAAAAAATTTATTGAATTGAAGATGGTTTTACTAATAATATGCATGGCATCATTTCTTATCTCCTCTAATTCTCTCATTTCAATCATCTTAACCTCCATTACATCACTTTCTAGAAGTTGTCGTTGGTGTGTAAGATCTAAAGCTGGAAGCTCCAATGAGATAGGTAGCCTTGATTATCTTCCATAAACTAATAGATAAGGTTAATGAAAAATGGATTTCTTAGGGGTGATCCTATCATCCCATAAATCAATCTTCAATTTTGTATGCCAAGATCTCTGATTATCTTCTAGTGTTCTTTTGATGATTTGAATCAGGTTCTTGTTAGTGGACTCAGCTAGTCCATTACCCTATGGATGGTAATTTATAAAATATTTTAGATAAATACCTTGCTTAAGATCCCATTCACATACATTTTCACTGCTAAATGCCGAATCATTATCTAATATTATAGTGAAAGGTACTCTAAAATGGGTGACTAAACTTTCATAGAACTCAAGCACAAAGTTCTCATTTATATCCTTCAAATGCACTGATTCTACCTAACTGGTGAAATAATATATAACTATCAAGACCCACTTGTTACTAACACTATATGGAGGATGTATCATGATAATAAAATCTAAACCCCACTACATGAAAGACTATTCAACCTGAATAGGCCTCAGTGGCATAGAAGCTAGTGTCTTATTTCTTACAAATATTACAAACTTTACACATTTCCTAACCCATGTATGTGCATCCATAAATAAATTAGGCCAAAACTAACTATCCCTAATTATTTTTTTAGTTTTGGTCTTGCCTACAAAATGGCTTCCATAAGAACTATCATGAAATTTCTCAAAAATCTTATCAAATTGATTAGTTTCAACACACCTTAAAAGCATACCTCCAATGTCTTATTTGAAAATCACTCCATCAATAAAAATGTATGGTAATAATTGTATCCTAAAATTTATTCTCCTTTATGCATCTAATCCCATTGGACATTCTCCTATTTGAAGGAATCTAGAAATGTCTCATGTCTAACTAAATGGAGAAGAAGTTTCAGCTTCCTATTGGTGTCTTGAAGTGTCAAAACCATCTCTTTTTATTTTTTCACATCTTCTGAAAGATGTTCAAATAATCATTTAAATCATAACATATTTTTGACCTTTAATTGAATATCATATTACATGTACTTAGTGACCCATCCAACTCTCTTTTCACTTAAGTCTTTGTTGAGGATAAAATCCTTCACAGTAGGATGAGCTTCCATTGGTATAATCTTGTTATTTGAAACCAAATATCTCATTTTTTTAAACCTCTTATAATAGAAAGAAAATTATTTTCAAAAAAAATACCTCTCCTCATAGTCTTCCAAAGCTTGACTAAAAAAAGCAATGGGTTGCTCCAAACCTTCACTATTTTGTTGCATAAGCATGGCTAAAATTGTAATAAATGTAGAAAAAACATACATAAAGAAAACCTTACTGAAATATGGATTAAGAAAAGTAGGAATTTAGAAAATTTATTGTTTGATGGATTCAAAAATTATCTTACCCTCTTTACTCCAAGTTAATTCTTGATGTTTCTTTAGCATTTGAGTGAGTGGCCTTACTAGTTCTACAATTCCAAGAATAAATCTTCTGATGAAACTAATCTTGTCTCAGAAAATTTGCTATCATTTATTATGTTTTGTAAATGATAAATCAAGGATTAATTATATTCTCTCTGGATTAATAGAGAGACCATATTTTGATACTACATGCATAAGAAGTCTTCCCTCAAGCACTGAAAAGTTGTAACTCTTTGGATTCAATGAAATTCCAAATTATCTGCATCCATCAAAAATAACTCTCAAGGTGTTAGATTATCATTAGAATCATTTAAAAATATAGTAATGTCATCAAGATAAACTAAGACTATTTCACTCAGAATATCATGAAAGGCAACATCCATTTCCCTTTGGAAAGTGGATCCAAGATTAGAGAGCCCAAAAGGCATCTTTTGGTAGGCATAAGTACCCCATTTGGCTGTGAAAGCTATTTTATACTAATATTGATATTTCAAAAATATCTAGTTGTAACCTAAGTACCCATAAAATAAGGAGAATCATTGTGAACCTGGTACTCTTTGTAAGATTTGATCCATGAAAGGAAAATGATAGCGGTCTTTTAGTGACACTTTGTTTAAATCTCTAAAATCTACACATAGTCTTATCTCTCCATTATTCTTTCTCACTCATATAAGATTTTCTAGCCATGTTTATTTCTTGATAGGAAGTATTATATTCGACTCAATTAGCTTGGTAAGCTCCTTTCTCATGAGGATTTAAACCTTGGGATTTAATGGTCTTTGCTTTCTCTTACTGGATTTACATCCTATTCAAGCTCAATAGTATACTGTGCTAATATGGGATAAAAACCTTTAAAATCATGGTATTCCCAAGAAAATACATCCATGAACTCCTCACATAATGAAATGAAAGCTACTCTCTCAGAATTAGTGTTCACTTTATGCCACTTGAGTTGCTTACCTTCAACTATGTGAACTTGCTCATAATGTTATTCCTTGGAAGAGATACTTACCTTGTCCTTTATAAGATGATCATCTTCATTGAAAATTATTTCCAAAGTTACTAAACCTTTAGTCATCTTCTTTGATCTCAATTACACAATCTGATCTTCATATTGGTGTTGCAATTTATTTTGATTCTTTGAGCAAATTTATGCCTCATTCTATAGGAAACAGTCTATTTATTTGTCAATATCAAAGACTTACCAACTTACCTCATTGTTTGGAATTGAGGGCATGCATACAAATTTGATTGGGTTTAATATTTATTGTTCTTTAGTTGAACCACTATATCACATTATGATCCTATGGATACAAGTCTATCTGCATGTTGATTAGATCCTCTAAGAATGGAGCAGATATCAAATGCTAGGAAATCCTCCATGAGGTTCTGAACTCTATGATTTTAAGAATTGAGGAGATGGTTATTTGATGAAATTAAGACTCTAATTTTTAACACTACCAAATCACTATAACCTTTCACTCTCAAAAGCTTAATACCTCTCTTTCTAGCCCATGAAAGGCCATTAATAATTGCTTCATACTATATTGTATTTGATGTACAACTAAACTAAAATATAATTGAAGAATAATACATTTGATTTTGAGGTTAAAATAGAACCACACCATCCCCACTCCCATTCTTTGATCTATATCCATCAAATAGCATATTCCACAACCCTTCTTAATCCCGCTTTGAGTTGGTGAGACTAGGTAATGAGTCACCTTATTCATGTATGTAATAAATACTAAAACTAGCTTCTTCATACCCATGGTTATCAACATCCCACTCATCCAAGAGTAGATATAGTATGCCTTCAAGTGTATTAGAAGGTTATTGATCAATATTATCCTCATCTTCTTCTAAAATACTATAACTCATATTAGACATATTTGGCATATATGGTTCAAGATGAAATCTAGAAATAGGATCTGATCTTATAGTCACTTTTTTCCATATTTGATTATAAAAACCATGTATGACCAATCTGAAGAAAGGTAACCTCATATTTTAGTATTAAAATCTCTATATAGGCATAGCGCAAAATATGGAGGTAAATCAACAGCAACTATATCCTATAAAATGGTGAAATTTGTACAAGTATCAAGTAAAATCTTAAGATCTTTGAGGATTCCCATAGTATTAGTAGAACCATCCATCTGTAACACTGATTTTTCATGAGGTTCATACTTGAGTCTTAGTTTTTCATATATGGATTTAGGCATCACATAAGTACTAGCTCCACTATAAATCATACAATTAAGGAGAAGATAATATCCTATGACAACTAAAAGATAAAATTGAGGAGGATTAGTCACCTTAGGAGCTTGAGGCTTAACATCTAGATTAGAATTAGTTAGAAAAACACTTAATCTTTCCTTTTTGGGTGATCTATTAGAGATATTGAGCTTTGAAATATCCTCTTGTAAATAATCCTTTTGTCTTAGGATTAATAGTGTATCCCACATTGAAATTAATACTAAAGTTTTCTTCATATGATCCAAAATAATAAATGTCAAAGTGGTTATCATTGGATATAGTTTAACAGTATGTGTGAATTGAGGAATGTAAGGCCCTTTCACATTTTACCTCTTTGGATCTTAAACTTTTTGATTTGATGTCTTTTGAGGTAGCTCGTGAGTGGCAGTCTTTTGTGATGGCTGAGAAGGAAAAGGAGCTTCCACATTAGGACCTAAACCTTCACCAATTTACCTTTTCTTAGATATAGTATAGACTATAATTACTTCTTGAAATTAGACAAATTTTGACTTTGATTTGTAGCCATATACTTAAAATAATTCTCACCTTCCTGGAAGTTAATAAACATAGTTTTAATAGGTGCATTACCACTACCTTTTCCTTGTTGATTTGTCATGTCTACTTAAGTGAATGAATGAATATATCAATGTGTTAGAGAGGTCTCCTTATTTTCATAAGGTGGCTGGTTTTCATATAAAGGAAGAACTGAAATCTATTGCATATAAGACTAATGTGAGCTCTCCCTAGTTGGAGCCAATTCCATGCTATTTTCTTGATCCCATTGATTACTCCATTGTCCTTCTTAATAATAATTGATTTTTTAGAACTATAGATATGAAATTACTTAGAGTATTGGGATTGTATTTATTTGACTAATAATTCTACCCTTATCCTTATTGATTGGATTGATAGGATGGCTTATTATGCTGATAATTTTGATTAGTATTCTGATATGGCCTATATGATGGAGCTTGTTGTCTTTCAATTATAATAAAATTATTGCTATGGGTATTGAGAATAATCTATATATTACCTAATCTATTAGTTTTATCACCTTATATTTGATAAAACTTTGTTGAATCTAGAACTAGACCAATAGTTGGAGTAGGAGGATGAATCTCTAGAAAGAGAGGCATTGGTGGCCTTGGAGATAAATTGCATGCTTGTATAAGGAAATTTTAAACCTTGATTTCTACTTAAAAATATTAAGGTAGAGGTTTCCCTCCCATGGATTGAATTATCATAGCCACATATGAATTGAGAGCCTTTAGATAGTACATAAAATCATAGTTGGGTGTAGGCTTGATCACTATAGGAATTCTATCCCAAGTCTTCTGGAACCTTTAATTGAAATCCACCATGACTTCATTATTAAATCTGTTGATTATTGTAAGATAATCCACCAATGAAATATGAGAACTTTTGTCTTCAAAGTGTTTACATAGGACCTCTCCAAATTCATCCTAGTTATTGATTGATGTATAAGCCAATCCTCCATACCACCGAAGTGCTTTCCCTTTGAAATAAGTTGCTAACAACTTCATTTCTACATTTTTCTAAGTTACATGATGAAATAAAAAAAGGTTAGTAATATCTATAATATGTTATATAGTAGTAAATAGATTTTATCTTATAAAATAAGGAAGATACTTTAGAGAAAAAGTTGGAATATCATCCCATTAGGTAATATTTAGAGGACTGCCACCATTAAATGGCACAAATGCTTGTCTTATAAGAATAACCATATGAGATATGGGATTTATAACAATGTTTGGTTGAAAAATATTGGATTGAATAGGAGGATTTTGTGCACTAATAGGGAAAATATAAAGTTTAATATTTGGATTTGATTGAGAGGCTTTTTTCTTCTTTGTTGATTGGAAGGGTAACTCAATGAAAACTACTTCTTTTCCTTTTACAAAGGATTTTGTGACAACTCTTATTGGCATGAAAAGTATGCAAATCTAAAAATGATTCACTTTGTGTGAATAAGTGATCCCACTAACTGTGTTAGAACTATGAGCTATTTAGATAACACCCAAAAGAGACTAGATTGCTCAAGTTTGACTCATACCCAGACTAATATTGAAATTATCTAAGCTTATGGGATACCTATATTTGATCAAACCACTACATTTTGATTAGGCTATCTCCTCTAATTATGTGAATTTATGACCAATACAAAATATATTTTTAACTTTTAGGGTGAAAATGGAAGAATAAAATTAAGAATGAACGCTTTACTATTAGTGATGCACTTGAATAATTATTTATCCTATAATTTCTTTAAAACTAAGTCACACATATGGATCAAAAATAAATTCTACAAACCAGTCGTAAACATTAGTATTTCAAAAGAAGGTTCAAAAGAAGATTTGCAAAGTGAAGGTATATACATGAAGGTCTCTAAAGATAATGCATACAAATAATCTTTAGTGTAACTTCTATTCTTAGCTCTTAGAATCAACCCATTAAGGATCAAATTATAGTAGTATGTGAGGAAAGGACATACAAAAGATGACAACTATCACACTTATATGAAAACACACAATCAACAATACACACTACCACCATAAACTAATCTACAAACAAACTCTTTATTGATTTTATGGTCTAAGTTAAAAAATTTATATCTCTCTTTATACCATATTTACGGATCATTTTATGGTTCCAAGATCCTACATATATATAACCAAAAAGGGAAGACTCTAGCTAATGCAGTGTAGAGGAGATAAGGATCGGTCTTACTTTAGTTAGCTCAAGACTAAAGTCCTTTTAAAATAATAAATCAAGTCTTCAAATATCCTTAAAGTTTCAAACTTATGTATGATCTTCAATTTTGGTGTCAAAAGGAAGGTTGTGAGCCCTTGTCAAGTTGGAAAACCCTTACATGAAAATTATGCCCATCCTTAGTTGTTAACTCAAGCTCAAAGCTGAGTTTGAACTATTTGAATGTCCCTCTTTGCATGAAAACAAAGGAATATGAATGAGAGTAGTTACATAGTCAACTAAGAATTATTTGGTGCTTGATGACTGGTTGAATCCACTTTAGCCTTCCCCTATATGATCTAGTACTTAATTATTGAAAGTGCATGAAAATATCCATGTCAAGAAAAGATGAACAACATGAAAAATCATCTTGAAATCCAAGATAAACACTTTAATGTTAATCATTTACCTACTTCTACTATAAGGACAAAGTTTTCATATGTATAGACATAACAGAGCTATGACTATCTACTTTAAGTGGCTACATGTAAAGGAAATGACCATGTTGACTATTAAGATGTTTCTCCAAGATCATGCATCTACCCCCTTTTCAAAATCTAAGCATAGGTCTACCTGATAGATGGTATTTGATCAAGATTTAATGGCAATAAGTAGACTTATAGAGCTTGATTCTTGTTTGTCCTAAGTCACTTTTAATTTCCATTATCTTTCAAATTTTAATATTGAAAGTTGATCTTCATATAGACCCTCTCACATTATGCCAAGTGTCTATTCTTTATTTGTTTTGCAAGATATTTCTATTAGTCATTTCATTCCTTGACCTCATACACATTATATATCTATTTTTGTATGAACAAATATGAGTTTTTGAACTTATACTAGTCTAATGCATTTATGATACTTGGTATCTTCTCATTTTGACTTATGATTCATTGACTTGTTGACTCATTTCTCACCATTAGATCTTTGTGTATGATTGCACATGCACCATTGATCTATTTGGGTCCATTGGCACCTTTCATTTGATTCTCATTATTTGATCATCTAATAGGTACTTGAGATCTTACCACTTGTAATTAATGTATTCATGCTAAATTATTGACTTGATTATTTTCATTGATCTTTGAGGTATGAATGAATACACACCATTAGATCTTAGGACCCACTGACGTCATCAAGTTACCCACTCATTGTTAGATCTGATCTAGGCTACCAAGATTTGGACACTTGCTAGCTACTCAATCATTATTTGGATTATTTGAATCTAAATGCTTAGTTCATATGGCTCAAGTTTAACATCCTCACACATGACTTATTATGTAGGTTCAACTTTAAACACTTGTAACTTGAGATAGAGGGCTCATCGAGGCACCAAATTTTCAAGGGGTGATCTTAGGATAAAATACATCATGATCATGTAATCCTTTAGATTTAGTTGATTTCATAAGTGTATTTATTAAATGCACAAATTATCTGATCTATTTATCCTTACCTAACTTGCATATGATGGTCTAGCTTCTCAAGACTTGTATTAGTCATTTTTACCTTAAATAAGGACCCTATGAGGTATAGAAAAGCAAGCTAAGGCAATGGCCATCAAAGCTTTGAATGATAGGGGTTAACATTTGGCATGTAAGGTAAAAATGTTAACATGAAAATCATGGTCCTCAATCAAAGATTGCTCCTTTTAGCGTAGTATTTGCACACTCTTAATCAAGAGATTATGGTTCAGGCTCAGTGAGGTATATGAGGCAACTATTTCACACTCAGAAAACTACATCAAAATAAACATTCTCAAAATTATGAATCAATTGACTTAATTTTCCTAACTGATGTATTTTAAAAATAATTCAATATATATTACACATCTAAAATTGATATATTTATCAAGATAATGAAGAACCCATTCATAGATTTTGTAAAGAAAATATGCAAACACATAAAACCAAGGATTATTGAATCATAAAACCAAAGAAATATAATCAAATTACACAAATAATGGAAAGAAAATATGCAAACACATGAGTGGACAACCAAAATTACTTCACTCTTGTATATTCAATATTCTCTACTAAAATCCAAATTATGGATTACAATTGTTTAAATAGACTTGTGGAAGGGATCGTCTCATCCTCTAAGTTCATGTAAAGGTCATTATATGTGATTGTTAAAACTCAAGTTCTAACTACAGTTAAAACTATATAAAATTTAACTTATAGTTATCAATTAGTCTAAGTTAGCCTTTAAAAAACCATGAAATGTGAGCATGTGTACAATGAAAAAGGAAATTGTTACAATTATAGGTTGAACTACAAGAAAATTACACACACACACATAGAAAAATAGACACACACACACACACACACACACACACACACACACACACACACACCATTACAAAAATATCCATGCATAAAATTTAACCTTTCAAGGATGCATTATTTAAATAGCTGCATGGAATTTAGTCTATGTTATAGCTATAGTGGTAGACATAGAAACTACAAATGTTGACATGGAACTAAAATTAGCAACTTGAAATTTCTTCTTTTCTTCAATCTCTTTGTAGAACTTATATGTGGCATCATACTACTATCAAATGATATCTAGATTTAGTAGAGGTGGTCT
The DNA here is from genome assembly GCA_037957365.1 of Torreya grandis. Taxonomy (NCBI): domain Eukaryota; kingdom Viridiplantae; phylum Streptophyta; class Pinopsida; order Cupressales; family Taxaceae; genus Torreya; species Torreya grandis. Next base: position 2,202,757 of record JARHVA010001314.1, read on the forward strand.
ATGTACTTTATTAACTTGAATGAGGAGATTCACATGTTCTACCTTGGTCACTTGTAATTTGTTCTTGAAAATATCTACTTTAGTGACCTTATTCTAGCTGAAGCTCAATTTAGTTTCTATGTCCTCTAATGTTATGCCTTGAATACCTTTTTTGAAATTATCAGTGGCCTCCTATATGAATTGATCAAAATTGATCCTATTGGTTAATTTTTTGTAGTTTCACCTTAAATAACTTTATATCATTTAAAATTTGAATAACCTAGGTCTCATTCTCTTGATATTTGAGGAGCAAATCCCTAATTGATGTTATCCATTCCCTTGCTTCCTCTATTCTTATGGCCATTAAGTAGAGGGTGTTAGATGCATCAAACAATGTCATGAGGTCTAAATGGTTGTATTCTTGTCATTTTTAAAATAATTAAATAATTAATTAGTTTTATTTATATGTGGGGTTAATTTATCCCACATAAATTCTAGAGATTCCAAAGAATTATAAAATTTAGAGGTTGCATCTTGAAAATTTGCCTCTATGCCTACTAGTATGTGGATAGTTTTGGCCTATTCTTTCAAATATGTTACCTTAGCCTTTAGATCATGTATATATATTTATAAACCTTCATGAATGGATACCATGGTCTCCTTGTGTGCTTCATTTAGCTCTTATAATATTTCAATACAATGAGATTACCCTGGCTACCTATTTTGTCTCTTGGTGAGGGAGAAGACCTATTGTCTCTCCTTAGGAATCAGCTCTTAAACTTTGTAATCCTTTAGCTTCCTCTTATTCACCTTTTATATGCTCCTAGATATTTTATCAAATAGAGTGGTGATGGAGGAGAGCTTAGTAAATTTAAAGTTAGGCAATTGGGAGGTCTTACTTCTCAAATCCGTGGCCTAGAGAGGAATGTTCAATTGTGTTACATCTATCTCTCTTGAGTTTGTGGATATAACCTCCTCCTTAGCCACTTATGTGACTTGATACTTTTTGGATGACTTGACAAGGGTGTCAAGAAAGGAGGGCCAAATGATCTTAAACCAATCCACTCTTAGAAACTGAGGGACAATTTGGGGTTTGGCCCTCTTTCCTTTAGCTGAACTTGTTGTTATAGTCTCTTCAAATGTAGTGGATGATGGCATGGGAAGTGTGATCTAGGTGGATTTAACATAGAATTGTGAGGTGGTCATGGCTATCTCCACCTTCCTAAATGCCTTCTTTTTTAATGTTCTAATAGTGGTAGTACTATAAAGGATTCTAGAATTAACTTGATGGAAGTGAATGGAATGGTGGTGGATAGTGGATAAATGGAGGTGGTAAGAATAATGGTAGAAGATATATCCTTCTCAACCTTTGGGATGAGAAATTAAAATTGTATGAAATAGGTTGGGGCAAATGGATCAAGGTTGAAAGTATGGAATTCCATCTTGGGGGTCTTTAACATAGAATAGATAGAAATAGAACCAAACATGGGAATAGAAATAGAAGGCAAAGGAAAAACATCAATAGAATATGTACATGGGGAATAAGTTGCATCCACAGCTAGTTCTTTACCCTTTTTAGCTTTTAGTCTCAATTACATATCTTTTTATATCTCTATGTCTTCATTAGAGTCATTTTATTCTTCTAAGTCCATAACCTCTCCCTTTGTCACCTCTGAGTGTTGGGGTCTTGTAGGCAAGCCTTGAGATAATTCAACTATGGGACTACTTGGAAAAATCCTAAACTTCTTTGTATAGACAATAGGGGTCTTTGGTTATGTGGAGGAGTCTTGTTAGTACAAAGTATTTATTTATTCTATTACTACCCTTTAAATGTGGTAGCTTTTTCCTAGGGAATAACTATTGGTATTTTAACTCTTGGTAATTGGTTCTTCTTCATTAGAGTCTAAATTTAATGGGATCTTCTGCTTGTGCTCTCTTGGGGTTAGGTTTAACTACCCTAGGTTCCTTCTTCATAGCATTGAGATTTTGAGGGAGTCCTTGAGATGATGATCCTACTTGGTCCTTTGACTACTCTATGGATTGACCCTTCCAAAAGTTTGTATGTGTCCACCCTTGAAAGAGTAACATTATACTATCCAATTCCCTTATAAAGATGATAGGATCTTGTTGGATCATCCTTAAATGATCCTCCTTCAATCCAAAAATCTTTTCCCTCTCTAAAACTTCTTCATCATCTTTTGCATTGAGAAATAAAAATTCATAGGAGTAAGGGTGGTGGACATAAAGGATATTGAATCCTTGTATATGATTTTGGATGAGTCCATGGGGATCCCAATCCCTATGCAAAAGCATAGGGAAATGATAACTTTTCTTCTTTTTGTCAACCTCTCCAAAATGATTTCTCATGGTGTAAACCATTTAACCAATGACTATGTGGTGGCCAAAGAATGATGTTTTCTTCACTCTTGATGGATCCTCCTCTACACTCCACCATAATTGAAAATCAATTTTTTGATTTTCCAGCTTATCAATAACATATTTTGGAAGGTACAAGGATGAACCCTATTTCCCCATATCATGATGACAATGAAGTTGGGTATAGGAAGTAATCAACCCTCTCATAAAGTGTTTTCATAAGGTTATCTCCTATTATAGGCATAGGCAAACCATGGATGGCCTAACAAAATTGACAATAGACATCCTCAATAATAATCACCATATTCTTTGTATAATAATATATGTGCATGAACTAGAAATGGTCACAAATCCTATTTTTGACATATTCAGTGGCTGGGTTCCATATCTCACTAATAACTTTGCAGACAATCCCCATGACAATATTTAATAAATATGATATCATGTAAAAATGTCCTACAAGAATAGGGTGCTTATACTTTTGGATGACCTACTCCCTTAAATTAAAACTGATGATCTCTCCCAATGTGTATACAATATCACTGGTCATCATCATGTGCAACAATGAAACCTAATCTAAATTGAAAAAGTGAATACTTGGCATTACACAGAGTTTGTCTAGCAGTGCCATACCAATGCTCACTCCCATCCTAAATTGATTAATGGGAGTAGGTTCTTTTAGTTTGTTCTCTTTGAATTTAATAGTCTAGTTGGGGAAAAGACATAGAGATAACACCTTCTCTATTGAGTCCTCTGCATTCCACTACCCCAATATGTGTTTGTTGAAGTATACATCAAGTGTGGTTAAGGACAAGTATCTCTAGAAGTTAGCTCCCAAAATGAAAATCAAGATTGTAATAATGCTAATATGATGGAGGAAATCATCTTGTGTGAACATTCTTATGAAGAACAAGTCATGTAAAAGATCAAGACATGTCATGAATTTGAACTTGGTAGTAGAAAAATGTAATCCTTATCATTTGAGGGCCAAAAAATCCTTGATAAATAGTTAATCAAAGAGACACATATTGTCATCCAATGAAAATGTATCCATAGAGTCAATAATGTCCCATAATTTTGAATAATTATGTACCTATTATCAAATATGGTAGTGTCAAAGACTGTATCCATGAATTCTATGGAATCCTTAATTAAGTAGGGTGATGGTGGAATTTCTCATTTGTACTTTATAGATGAATATTCCATTATTTATTATGTACTCTATTTTATTTAAAATCTCTTTTTATGTGTCATGCATGTTGTATGATCATTTCGTGCTTTCACTAGTCATTATTCTTCATGTAGTATTCTCATAGGTGGTACTTAAGGATCTTTATCACATAAGAGAGTAGTAAAATTTAGATGAAAGTTTATTGTTGAGAAATTAAGGTTTCAATGGTTTCACATAATGTATATAGATTTAGCATTGATTGCCAATTTGTGTGATATAAATGTTCAATGTTCACCTATTTTGTATTTTTTGCATAGTTCAGATTGTGTTAGTTCAAGTTGGCAAGGGGGATTAACATACTAGTATAAAGTATTTTGGAATTATTGGACTAAGTATAGTAGGTTATTTTATCACTTTTGGTAGTCAAGTATTTGATTTTTGTGTTGGGACCGATCTTTACAAAAGACCTGCAACAAAAATCCTAAAGACCTCATTCACATCAAACAAAATATCCACAATAAAAAGTCTACAACATATGTATATAATATATTTAGGATCTATCAGATAAAATTTCTATGGTAAAAATTTTGAAAATAAAAATATCACTAGATAAAATGTTCACAATGAAAATTCCATAACATAAAGCTTGATGAAAACATAAATTGATTTCGGAGAAATTATTTCAGATAAAATGTCTAAAATAATAACCCTGAAGACATATTTGTTTAGAATAAAAGTTTTGAAGATAAGATTCCTACTAAATAATAATCTTGAATAAACTAAAGTTTAGGAAGAAAAAGTGCTAATAGACAAATAACAAAGAAGTTTCCAAACAAAATACCCAAAACAAAAAAAACTTGAAAGCCAAAACTATCAAACAAAATGTTTAAACAAAAAGTATGACGAATAAATCTCTAAATGAATTTTGCTGAATATAATAAGTCATAAAAACATTTTATAGTTCAAAAACTCTCAAAAAGGTATTAATAGTATTATTCCACAAAATGTATAATACCATGTTAGAATGCTAAGCTGTTCTAAGTATAAGTACTAAGAATCAATTTACTCAAAAAAATTCCCTAGCACATATAAGGAAATCTCAATGATAAGGCCAAGATTTGGATAAATTGGATCCCCAGCTCTTCAATAAAAAATGGGCGTGTTGGGTACAACAATAATCAATAAGCACATATAGATAGTGTATGCGAGTCTTATGATAATGAGAAATGTCTAGAAGTTGAAGATACATCCATGATATGCATTTTCCAAGTGTACAAGATTAAGGTGTTATATAATTCATAAATAGTGTCTACATTTCCCCCCCCCCCCCCTCCCCATTTAATTTAGTAATGAAATTACTAGTTTAAAGGAAAAGAAATGCATACCTGGGTATGTATAACACACCTTGCCTTTACTTGAGTCCAACTTGAGTGATTTTTTGGTGACTAAATTTTAACCAAGATTTTCTTAAAATATATAATCAGTGCATATAATGTGAAATTTAAGTCATTTTAATTGATTAAAATTGAAAGAGAGAAAGGCTTAGGAGTACACTTGTGTATCAATGAAATTGCCTTGCCTTTTGGCAATTTGATTTGAAAAGGTGAAAAATGTATCATTATGATGCATTAGAGATAATATTAGGATAGATATAAATATATAAAATACATATATAGAGAAATATTTAAGGATAAAACATTCCCCCAACCTTAGAGCTAAAGGTGAGTTTCCACCTGGTAGTTATGATTAGTTCAACCGTGTAACCCAATCATACTTATAACCTAGTGAGTGTGAGTGAACCAAGTCAAATAACACTATAAATATGGTGTGGTTAGATGATTTAATCAATTCCAACCTATAAACATGGAAATACTGAGTGATTTAATCACCTCAATCATACCCAAAAAGTGAACAACCTACTGCAGTACATTGGTGCAATACAGTCCATAAAAGTCTAACTTGGTGGGTGATGATAGTCCAAATAAGTGTTTTAAATATGAAATATGATTTTATTTTACATTTTTTAGGTGATATTTACATAACATTTGCACCTTTAATATGTTTCATGTTGAAACTATGTCTAACAATGGTACCAATGTATAACATTTTACTGCAAATGTGTTTTTGAATCATATAACTATGAATTTGGCTAATTTAGAATTTGAACAAGTGTGGAGGACATGATTTTCATAACATGCCCCCATTTTATATGTATAAATAAGAAAATTTATGTAAGTGTTAATGTGGAGGACATGTTTCCAAAACATTCCCCCACTATAATTTGGGTATGTTGAGTACTAAATAAGTGTGGAGAACATGTTTCAAAAATATGCCACTAATGAATATGAAACTATCACAAATGTGGAGAACATGTTTTCAAAAAAATACCCCAACTAAAAATAGAATATATGGATAAATATGTAATTGATGAATATATGGCATTCCCACATTAATATTCCTCCCCTTGGGAGGTGAGGTGAAGTTTTAACTAGTAGTAAACTATGAATGTACCATGTATCATATTAAGGGAACATGTGTTGTTAGATATATCATGGAATCTCACAAAATGTGATCACATCAAGGCCTAAGTTGTATGATATAGATCATATAAATTTCTAGAGAGTAACACTATAGGCTCAACAAGTAACCAATCACACACACAAGATCACTCAAAATCAAGTCAAAATCCAATGGTCCAAGGAGACCACAAACAAGGGACATGTTCAAATGTCACACAATAAAAGGGACATGACTTAGTCAAATGTCCATAAAAGCAAGAATGAAATATTCAAGCATATATACATGAATCAATGACATATTAAATGTCAAATTAGCAAATGAAGGAAAGGGGGAAATAAACAAAGGAGTATATTCAAATTCTTAAATAGGAAAGACACTCAAGGAAGTGCATTAAAAAATTAAAAAACATAATCAACCAATATAAACATATCATACTAATCCATAGATATATGTGTTATCAAAACATGCTAATTGCATACCATATCAAGTAGATTATGAAATATATAATCATGGATAAAGGTATGTGGTATATAATCTCAAACATGATTATGTAAAGTGACCATATCATGATAGAACCTGGATGTATCATGATCAAAAAGTTAGATGCCTCAATGTCCAAATGACATGAGTATAAGGAAGGCACAACATACATAAGTGCAGATATCATGTATCTATGTATTCCTATATCAAACTAAAAATATTATTGAAACACATGTGTACACATAAATAAATGATATACTATCAACTAACATGGAACTAACAACATAGATGCCAAGGATCCAATAAAACATGTAAATACTAATTTTTTTTAGATTTTTTGAAGTGTTTTGTTTTTTATTGGTTTTTTGGGATATTTAAAAAAAAAATCTTATGATATCATCTAATATATTCTCATAGGTATCTTCCCACTAGGAGTTTTGTTTATTATAATCTAAATATCTTTAAAGTGTATCTTGTTCTTGTATCAAGAGGATGCAATGATAAATATATATTACCTCTTGCTCTCTAGTGATGCTATAATTTTTTTTAAAAAATCTAAGATGCATTTAGTTTCTCCTTTTTAATATGTTTTATGTATTTTTTATTTACAGATATGCCATTACTTGTATTTATTTTTATGGTAGTTTAAGATATATGTCATTCTTTGGAAAAATATGTAATCTTTCCTTGATGATAAAATGATATGCAACTATTTTTTCTATCAACCATTGCTCCTATTGAGTTTAAACATGATTTTACAAGATTAATATTATAATAATTAATAATATAAATAACCTAAATAGTAGCATAATATTCTTTTTAATAAAATGAAACTCTTAACTTAATTCATCCCATACTTGTTGGAATTGCACTAGTTTCATCCACACATTGAAATTTATTTTAAAGAGAGCCAAGGAATGACATAGAATAAAAAGTTATATCTATATATTCCTAACCTTGATATATTTATATTTATTTCCATCTTCCTGTGAAGTGATAGTATAAGGGGATTGATATGAGGAAAGTCTTTTGATTACCCCCTTTGTAATTATATTTGAAACTTTAGAATTTCCATCTTGATTTTTTTGTAACATTACTTTTGGAATCTTTTCTTACTCTAATTATTGCATTTATAAGTGTTTTTGTTTTGAATTATCCTTTGGTACCCATATTTCATGTCTTGGCACTTGTGTTTTAAGAGAAGTAATCATAATGTGTGGGATTTGATTGAGTGATGTATCATTGATATGATCACCGCTATATTTTAGACTTTGAATTTTGTTCTCTAAATCAAAATAACAATTTATATGATGCCCATGAATTTTATTATATGCACATTAGTATTTGGATCTCCTTATAGTATGTAGAGAAGGTAATTAAATAACTTTGTTTACAATAATTTACTTTAGGATTTCATTTGGACTCTTAGTATCCTTTGTTATTTTTAGCCAAAATTGGCCACCATGAAGGATTACAATTTTAAACTTTGCCTCTAGACATATTTAACCTTGTTAACAATCTTTTGAGAGTCTTGGTCTTGGTCTATTGGTTCGAACTTGTCATGCTTTGATATAAAAGGATGTATTGTCCAGATTTGTATCATATTAAGGTCTATTTCATGGTATAAAAGAGTGATTTATACCCCTAGTCTCATGATTATCTCCTTCATGAAGGTCTTGTTTAGATGTTTAGAAAAGATAAGGTATCTTAGCAAAGTTTAAGATTACTTTGTAAAGATTAAGATATGTTGACCCATGATAATATATTGGTGTTTTGACACTTCCAAAGTTATATAATGTCCTATGTTGAAATATAAATTTCATAAACATGATATGGTAAGGTGAAAACATTATTATTTCATGTTTAACAAAGGTTAAGGTGGTTTTGGAGATATTAAGGTAATAGTTGACTTTGCTAATTTGAAAAATCAAATGAGTTTTGAGGTTTATAATGTATCTAAAATATATTTAAATGTATTTTTTCCTCAAATGTGTCATCATAGGTTAGTTTTAATGTGAATTAGGTGGTGGGACACTCCAAAGATCAAGAAAGTGAAGCATAACATAGAAATACACTTGCCAAGGGCTTATGAAGTTACTTTTTAATATGGAGATGGTTATTTCATGTCATAAATATATGTTTTAAGGTATATAAAATGTTTTTTGGTTAAAATAATTCTTTTTTAATCATTGGTATGTCCAAATAAAAAAAAATGTTTCATCTCCTTCATCAACCTCTTTGCAAGCCAGTGAAGGCCATTTTCAAATGTTCATTACATGAAAAGGAAAGAGAGTTTTATATAGTGATATTGGAAGAAGATAGTGAAAATCATTAAAATTAAATCCAAGGTATTATTTTTAGTATTTAAGTTCTATGATTTATGAATAATTGTTAACAAGTTAAGTAGCCCAAAAGCCTCCTAAAACCCCATAGGTATGGTTTTTCTTATCTCATTGGGTTTAAAGGTCAATGTATTAATTTTTTGGTTGTTTGAGATAATATGGGTTTAAATATACCTATCACATTAAATTCCATCATAATTGGCACGTGGAAACATCCAAAATGACAAAAATGTTGTGTTTTTATTATTTTTAAACGTCACAGGTAGGGTTTTTGAGAACCATGCCATTAATGAACGTCTAATAAGTTGTGTTTGGATTTAAAAAATTATATTAACATCTTAAAAATTAATTTACATTCTCCAATTATCCCTTTAACATCAATGAGATAATGAGCTTCAAGAAAAAGGATGTTTATGCATGCATAAGTTGGATGTGTGAACTTGCAGGTATGGTTGAGATGGCCTTTACAAAAGATGAATTTTATTCAATATTAAATATTATAAAATAGTAAAAAATATATTAACATGGTATCCTAATTCACCTTAAATGATATATCTCAAATGACAGACCGTAAGAGCTATTGGTTTTATGAACTTACAAATCTACAGACTTGTAGGTCAATATCGACACTAAAATGAGTGTATGAGACATATATATGTATATTTGAATACATTATGTTTTTAATCATTACTTTTAAAATATCTCTATAATCCTTGAGATCCACTTTCCTTAGATCAATGGTGAATCAATGGAAGAAGGTGTTATGGATATAAAACAATCATCCTACAAATCTGCCTATAGGGTAAACAAGTAGTTAATAGGAGTATACAATAAGGAGTGGTAATTATTATATAAAAAAAGGAAAATTTTACTCTCAAAACTTCTACATCACTTCCAAGTATACATTTAGTGCAAAATAATCAAAATATTCACCTATAACCTTTAATGTCTAGAAAGAAGGTCTTATGAGTAAACACCATGGATGTTCTTAAAGAGTATTACAAGTGAAGTATGAATTGATATAGTGTAGGTTAGATATAGTATAGTATTAAATGAAAATATACCAATGTATCAAACTCTAAAAATCATCCTTGAAGAGAATTTATAGGGTACATGCCTAAAGAATATCATTTTAGTCTTTACAAGCAAAAGTTAGGTGTGTGAAGGTATTTAAGAGACTTAAAAGGGTATTTGACACTAAAAAATATTATAAAAGTATAAATATATTATTAAAATGTTTAAAATACCAAGATTTAAATCATAAATGGATTAAACAAAGGTGAATGCAGACCTCCAGGTTTGTAGATCTGTAGGTCCACACTCCCAAGCCTAAGAGAAACAAACTTTACATGGGATATGAGGTACAAAGAATAAATTAAAGGTTATAAACATGAAAATATTTTAGTAAGGTATAGTAAGTCTGTAAATGGGAGAATAAATGCATTAAAAAATCTTCCTTGAGGCCTAACAAACATCAAACCCAAACAAGTCATTAATGAACACATTAAAGGTGAGAAACATGTTATCAGGAATTGGAGAAAGTATGCAATGGTTTGTGTTGAATTTTGGATTATTTATGGATATATAAGTGTGTTATAGTAATTAATTAACCATTAAGGTGTTTATTATGTTTTAATATGCATATTAAATCCAAAGAGTACCTACATCCATGAACACAGTCCTTTTTATGCATAAAATTCACCTTTTTTACTTGATGAGAGCTCATTAAGGTTGATCAAGGATAAATTATTGTCATAGGAGTTGTATTAATATGGGGTAGAAATAATATAGTAATTTAATTTTATTTAAGTTCCATAAAACTCTCCCATTCCATTTTTCTTTGCATTCAGCCTATTTAGGCTTATATTTTTGCAAACTAGGACTAGAAAACTTGAAACTCACCTAACCTGAGTTATAACCAATTAAAATGATTATTATTTTTTTTTTAAAACCTTATTTAATTTTCATAATATTATTTTGGTGTTTTTAAAGTGTTATTATATGTCTTTTTATGGTCTCTAGTATTATGGGCTTGTTTTAGGACTAATTAGGCCTAATTGGAAAAGATGGGTGTTGAGAAAGTGGGTCTACCTTTGGAGTTGTGAAATGAAAATTTGGGTGAATATGAAGGGAGATAATGAATTTATTTTACATATAATATCTATATATATTTTAAACCTTAAATATTTGTGTTTAAATAGGGATACAAAGAATAGGTCTCCAAGAGCAAATGTCAGAACTATGAAGGAAATGGCTAAACAAAGGTTGAAAGATGATGAATTTAGGTCTTCAAAAAGTTTCCAAGGTATTTAGACTCCAATATGATGATTTGTAATTTCCTAATCACTCTAATGGTAATTTTCAAGAGTTTAAGGGTGAGTCTTCAAGCCAAATAAAACTCATATTCCACCTTGAGAATATCATCATCAAATGGAGTGTACACATGATGAAAAGTGATTTAATAAATGTTATTTACTAGTTGATTATTGTTTATAACCTATCTATGAGTGATTTACAACCATAATGGGTTTATCCAAATCCTCTCTTCTCTCTCTTATTACTTGTATTCTACATGTATGCCTAATTGTGGCATTGTAATGCATCCTCCACTTGAGTATGGTAAAGCCCTACTCATTTTGTAAGCTATTAAAGAAATAAAAATGATATTTTTACCTTATCTTATGACTATATTTTAGTGTTTATTCATAAATTATTTTTCTTGTCTAGTGTTGATTTAGTTCTCCTTGAAATGTCTCATTATCTCACCTATATGCAATTTGAACTCACTCTTATAGGTCATATAGAGTGCTTAAGTGGTATTGTGAAGGTTAAGTGGGGAAATATTCCATTGGTGTATTTATACCTCTTGAAAATAATCACTTCTTACCTAATCATGATATACCACCTTCATATTGAAATACTAATTTAAGAGGAGTAGATTAGGAGTAGTATATGGATAGGTCAGCTCTATACTCATTATGAATCTACAAATATGTGGTAGTGGTCAACACATTTTGTGCATCACCTCCTTAGTTAGGTCCTTTTCAGTTAAATCTTACCCTTTTTATTTGAAATTAATTTGTTTAGTAGTGATTCTAGGTGAGAGCATCAAGGAATATAGCCCTAACTAAAGGTTCTCTTCAACTATAAAATAACCCAAAAAATTTAAATAGTTTAAATTCTATAAATTAAGGAGCCTTGAACAACCTCCTCAAGGGTGAAAATTTTGTTGATAATAGTTCTAGTATGCCCAGCGGGACTCAATTTTTCATCCATTGAAGATTTATTGGTTCTTCTCTTGAATTCATCATCCTTTGGAGGCATGAACACAAACACCAATGGAGACTTCAAGTAAAATAAAAATAGTATAAGCATCCCAAGTTTATGAAAATAAAAAATTGGTACGTATTCTCATCATTCTTTTAGTCAAGATGAATACTCTATGCCTTTAATTTCTTCATATTAGGTTGATAATATTCATGGTTTCACCCCAAGTGTCTCTCAAATAGTAGCATGTCAACCTTATCAAGGTTATAAATAGATTTTTATGTATCATCCCACTTCAACTCAGACTCCTTGGCATCCTGGGTTTCCTTCTAGTCAACCTCACCAAAGTTATGTTTCTCTTACTCTAGCCCTCTTAGATTTAAAACAAACCCTTGTAGGCATTGAAATGTAAATGAGGGAGATGATAATGAAAAGGAGCTTGGTATGATTGTCCATAACCCTTCTATTCATAATTAAATCACTTGAATGATGAGGTAATTAGTGCATTTGACTAATTTTAGGTGGGTATATATTGAGAGAAACTATAAACAAATGATAATTAATGAGGTGATAAAAATAATAGGCTTGATTCAATGTGTGGAGAATATATTAGCATTCGAAGAAAGGTAGTAAATACAATACATTCATCCTTATATATACTCTCCTACTCCACATCAACCTTATTTTCCTCCAAACCTATCCCAAATTATAATATGCCATCAATAAAATCCCATGCCTATGTAAGCTTCACCCACTCTTCCTCAAGAGCCTAAAAACATTCCACCATGGAGACCTTATTTGACTAAGACCCCTAATTATGTCATGCCAACCCTTAATAAATAGTCTTCTCCTATGCCTATCTAAAGTCAAGAAAAGGATAAGTATATGGAGGTTAATTCAAGAGAGATCCCAAGTCCCTCAAGTCCTTCACTTACCCTTCAAGTTTAAATTATTCATGAAGTTTAGGATACATCAAAGTTTGATAGAGTAACTGAGAAGTGGAAGGAGAAGAATGTAGCATACTTAACATAATTCCCTTATCCATTTCTCCAATAGTAATACAACCATCCTATCCCTCCCAAAATCTTAAGTTATAAAGACACTCTATCAAGTTCCAATCAAATAAATGAAGTCTATTACCCTACCACCCCTTCCTTTTATGAAGGATAACTTATTACATTAAGGTCAGATGATGAATTTTTAGTTGGAAAAGAGAGCTTACCAAGAAAATAAGGTGAGGTGGTAGTCCTTAAAAGGATTGAGGAGGTTTTATATGTAAGTGTATCTCAATAATTTTATGATTAAGATGTATTGATTATGATGAATAAATTATCATTGACAGTAACTTGGTGGAGAGAAAAAATTAACTTTCAAAGATGATAAGAGAAACTATACTTCCTAGTTCATAATTAGATAACCTTCAAGATGTCACAAATTATTAAGTGGATTAGTCTAGTTGGTATGGATTTGATTTTGATTAATAAGAGTAAAAATTTGGTTAGACACAAAATAAACATGATTAACTATACCATGGATGGACAAATGAGCTTCCATTCTTCATGGAAGAAGAAGGCCAATCTAGTTGTCATAGATTGAGTCTTAATGAATGGGTTCATGATGGCCATACAGTAGTTGTTTGAGTTGTAGATGAGTATGAGGTAAATATTCATGAAGACACTTTGGCCATTAACCTTGTTGAGACTCATGAACATGAGATAGAGATGGAGGAGGTAAAGTTTTAGCTATGTCATATTTATATTGAATAGTTTGAAGTTCTTGACAAACCTGCTATCCTTAAAGAGAATGGAAAGAATGAAATTAAAGTTCGAATTATTTCAAGTGATCAAGAAGAGGATTGCTTTTGGGAATTATTAGAAAATTTTTCTCAATATTAAATGGTAAACCTACACAACCCATAAGGATAATGTTAAAATGGTTGTCTTGGCCTATGAACATGGTGAAGACATGAGGTATAATGATCTTGAAGAGAACATAATGGTTTCTGATCCTATTGAATATCATGAACAAGTTCAAGGAGGTCTTGAGGACATGTGGTATTCTTATTTGTACATGTTCAAGGAATTTGAATATATTGATAGGTTAGCACCTCTATAATAACAATATGAGGTTTTTAATAACAAGTATAAAGCTCCTAGCAAGCCAATATGTCCTAAAAATAATTTACATGAAATTAAATCTCATGGTGTATCAAGCTATGATGGAGATGATACTCTTAAATCTAAGTAATAAATAGATTCTATAAAGCCAATAGGTTTTTAATATATTTATGCCCTTACAAATCAAAGTGTGATCAATTTGGAGGTCTCTCGCATTACCAAGGATGGAAAATAATATGAGGTAAGTTTTGAATTTCAATATGAATTTATCTTCATTGGTGACATGTTTGTTGATGTTGATCCATTTAAAGTCAATCCAAATAAAATGATAGCCAAGAAAGGAGCTCATAAATCAATAACCATGTTGGAACAACAGAGTGTACATCATCTTCATTCATCACATAAAGGATATTTAAGGAGTTTTCCTTTTGATCTAGAAGGATCATCTCTTAAAGGTTAGTTGTACATAGTAGTTGTGTGTTTTGTCTTTCCTAAGTGTTTCTCAGCATAATGTGTGTCTTGTTGGTGTGTTTTATTCTTGTCATGTTGGTGTGTTTGATTCATGTCTTTTTGTGTGTGTTTTGAAGGCAACTAACTATTTCATTCTTCTCAAGAGGTTTGTATATTAATTTTGGGGTATATTTTAGTTTGTGTTGAACACAAGTGACTCCATAGCCTAGTGGAGGAAAGAAGGCAATTGTTATGGATTAATAAAAGGCATGCAATTCAAGGAGGTCACTAAAGGTTTTAGCCACAATTGGCCTCCATAAATGGGTACAATTTTAAACTCTACCTCTAGACTTCTTTTAACCTTGTTAATGATCATTTCATAGTCTTGGTCTTGGTATATTGGTTAGAATTTGTCATGATTTTCCATAAAATTATGTCTTATCATGTTTTGGATCAACTTAAGATCTATTTCATGGTCTATAAGAGTTAGTTGTACCCTAGTATTGTTATTATCTCCTTCATGAAGGTTTTGTTTATGTGTTTGGAAAAGTTAAGGTATCTTAGCAAAGTTTAAGGTTGCATTAAAAAGATTAAGATATGTTGACCTATGATGAGATATTGATGTTTTTTACACTTCTAAGGTGATATAATGTCTTATGTTGTATGATAAATTCTAGATACATGATATGGTAAGATGAAAACATTATTATTTCATCTTTATCAAAGGCTAATGTGGTTTTAAAGATATTAAGGTAATAGTTGCCTTTGTTAATTTGAAGAATCAAGTGAATTTTTAAGCCTATAATGTATCTCAAAGACATTCCAAGGTATTTTATCCTCACATGTGTTGGATTAGGTTAGTTTCAACGTGCAAGAAGTAGTGGGAGACTCCAAAGATCAAGAAAGTGAAACATAACATAGAAATACACTTACCAAGGGTTTATGAAGTTACTTTTTACTATGGATATGGTTATTTCATGTTATAAATGTATATTTTAGGTATATTATAGGTTTTATTTGTCAAATCATGCTTGTTATAGTATTGGCAATTCCAAAGAAGCCAAAAAACATTTCATCTCCTCCATCAGCCTCTTTGTAAGCTAATGAAGGCCATTTTCAAGTGTTCATTACATGAAGAGGAAATAGAGTTTAATATAGTGATATCGGGGGTGTATATGGATCCTTATTCAAATTAAATTATAGGCATTATTTTGAGGACTGAAGGGCTATGTTTTAAGAATAATCATTAACAAGTTAAGCAACACAAAACCTTCCTAAAACAACACAGGCAAGGTTTTTTTTGTCTCAACAAATTTTTAGGTTAATGGATACAAATGGTTTGTTTTTTAATATCATAAAGGGTTTGAATATCCATATCACATAAAATTCCATCATCAATGACATGTGTGAATAGCCAAAATGACAAAAATGCTTTGTTTTTGTTATTTTTTAAGGTGGTAGATAGGGTTTTTGAGAATTATGGCATTACTAAGTATGGAATAGGTTGTGTTTGGAGTGACAAAAGAATATTAACCTCCACCTAAGTCATGTAC
Source organism: Torreya grandis (assembly GCA_037957365.1). Taxonomy (NCBI): domain Eukaryota; kingdom Viridiplantae; phylum Streptophyta; class Pinopsida; order Cupressales; family Taxaceae; genus Torreya; species Torreya grandis. The sequence continues at coordinate 2,219,012 of JARHVA010001314.1, forward strand.
ATTCTCCAAGTATCCCTCTAACATCAATTAAGAAATGAGATTCAAGAAAAAAAGATGTTTATGGATGCATAAGTTGGTTGTGTGAACTTGTAGGTATGGTTGAGATGGTATTTTCCAAAAATGAATGTTATTCACTGTTAGAGATTCTGAAATAGGAAAACTTATATTAAAATGGTATCCAAAGTAATTGTCTAGGAAATGTCTCAAATTATAGATCCTAAGAGTTATTGCTTCTAGTTTCCTTCATCAAAGCCAAGTCCAAAATAAGTTTTGTGAACCTACATGTCTATAGATGTATAGGTTAATATTAGAGCTAAAATGAGTGTATGAGAAGTATATTATTGGAAAATAACTATCTACTAAGAGGGGGGATTGAATTAGTAGATTGAATAAATTATTCCTTTTAAATCCCTTTTAAAAAACAAACTAGAAAGGATATGAAAATTAAAACATATACATAAAGATCTCACACACATAAAAACACATAACACCATATGTATACGTGGGAAACCCAATATGGGAAAAACCATGATGAGAATATATTCTATAATCTAAAATTCTAATCCAACGTCATATTCAAAACCTCATTGGTTACAAATTTAATGGCATCAACCCTAAAGAGACACCAATCCCTTAGTTTAAGAGAACTAGCTCTAAAAAATACCAAATCCCTAATTTAAGAGCACCAACTCTAAGGAAGCACCCACTCCCTAACTGATCACCAAATCAACTTATCTAATGGAAACCACAAATAATATCTATATGGAGCTACAAATCCAAATTATAATATAGATTCATAAAATAATCCAAACTCAATTCTCTAATATAGGTTTGGTTTGTAACTACTCATACTCTGTACATTATCTCTCTTCTCTTCCACTCTCTCTCTCTCTATATATATATATATGCATGTATGTATGTATGTATGTATCTTTATTCGACACACTTCATCTATTTATATAGTCTCTTCTCTTTTCTTCTCTTCTCTTTTGGTTTTGTGTCTCTTATATCTCTCTATTTGACACAATTCAACTACACCAATAGATTTAATAACTTTAGCCCATATCCTAGATGACATATAATAAGCATTTGATCTAGGGTTTCATATATTCTCTATGTTTACACTAGTTTTTTAACACAACACACTTATTTCTATTGGAATTTAGTTTCCCACATCTTTAACTCATGCTTCACCACTTGATTCTTTGTCTTTTACAATATTTAGCAAATACTTGGCTTTATTTTGATGCACATGCATTATTACATAAATTTGATCAATCACCATAATCAAAATCATTATCTATATCATAATTTATTGGTTAACTGCATGTTCTTGCATGTTCCACTACTTGACTATTGGGATGAATATACCTTTATATATTGATCATTGATATTAAGTTTCATGGCATGATCTAATGATCTTCATTCAATATACTCGACTTTAAAATGTGTCTATTAGATCAAATTATTACAGGCTCACACACTCTGTTCAATCTTTATACACTTCCAAACTTTAACTTTTCAAATTTAAAATGCATATGTTGATATTTTTGATCCAAGCTCTAACATTCTATTAGATATTCAAAGTATCATGAACTATATCTCTATGGTTAAGCATCAAGCTCTTAATCTCATCTCACTACTTCCTAAGTCTTTGGAATGAATACACTCCATCGATCTCATCAAACTAGCTCATTATTTAACTTGACTTTGTGTCAATAAAAATCAAGAAATTTGTCCCATTGTGTCCACTTTATTTATTTGATATTCATTGCATAATCATCCACTTATCATTCTATCTTATGACAAGATCAAACTTTATCTCTGATGAGCTCTCAAGAATGTGACACTTGGCATTAGTGTATGCCTTCCACACATTATTGTTAGTTCTTGCTATTGAGACACTTGACATCTTCACATTGATCATTGAAAATTTGACTTTGAACCACACTATACATTTACTATTTAAGATTTGTTATTGTGACACTTATCGCTAGCATTTTCACTCATAGGTGCCTTTGATATATTGATTTCATTACACATCATTGGATATTCAATATATGATTAAGTTCTCACCATTATATCTTCTAACAAGATCAAACTTTACCTTGTGAATATTTGAGTATGGGGACTTTCTCAATGTGCCTAGAAGGCTAACTTTACACCTTCATATATTTTTCTTTGCTCATCCACCTGTTATAAAATTTAGACCATATAAACTAGGCATGATAATGAACAAACCAGTATACTCATTTCTTGAATCCTTTTTACATGATAGATATAATTCCATTAATATGATCACTTATATATTTATACCATAGAGCTAACCATGTTTATAACTACCTGGAAGGCCAATTTTTTTATTTTATAACTTTTGATGTGCATCATCGCATGACCTGAAATTTAGTGCATAAGATCTTCTCACATAGGGGATTTCATTCATATATTCATATGATCTATAAAAATTCATACATGTAATATATGAGATCATAAAAATTCCTTCTCAACTTTTTGTTGACATATACAAATTTGATTATGGGAAAACACTATCAAAATTCTAGGGAGCCCAAATTTGCACATGCTTATATTTTGTCATGCTACACATAGCATGACCTAAGATTTAGTGCATAGAAACTAAACACAAAAATAAATAAACCCATATGATTATTTTTTCTTGACACTTTCATGTGTGTGAATTTTGACTCATCAACATTCTTACTTGGCTCTATTTGAACCCTTTTAAAAATTTGGCTAAGTATAGAAACTTAGTGAATTCTATCTAAGTAGCCAACTTTGCATCCTCATATCTTCTACTATGTTTCATTGCATGCTTAAAATTTAGCACATAAAAACTAGGGAACAATGTGATAATAACCATATGACCAACTTTCCCATACTTATTCACATGTGGAAATGGTGACATCAACAAATTGCCTATTCATATTTTCCTCTATAGACCCAAAATGTCTAGATGATCAATATGAAGAACCAAATGAATTCCACTCATACACACAAGCACTCCAATCATCTTTAACCTATGATAGGATCCCTTGCACATCTTAAAGTAACCATACTTATAATTTAATATCAATTCCATCTATAATGCCAATAATTTCCCTTTTGACTTTAATGATTATCATATTGCTAAAAATATCCCCCTTTATCATTAATGGAAACCAAATGATTTGATCTTCTAATATTTTTCTCCTTATCTATCATTATTTACATTATATTCTAATGAGTATGAACTAAATATGTTAATACCAAAATTTCTCCCCCTTAGGCAATGGCGCATTTTCCTAAACTCAACTTGAACACTTGCTTTACTCTTTCAAACTTTTACAGAGAGCATTTGCACTTTTTCTCCATGGAACTTTTTCCAAAACTCAACTTTGACACCTATTATGCTCTTTATTTTATAGAGATCATTTTTACTTTTTATCCCCCTTTGACATAAATGTCAAAGGGACTCCAAATTTCTCAAGTTTGTCCAAATTTTTCTCCCCCTTTATCAGATAAAGGAGTTTGTCCAAGGATATGCAACCATAAAATCATTAGAAATTTGCAAAAGTATGCATAAATAAGTTTCCTTTTCTCTCATATTCTAGGGTTTAACAAAGTTTCTATAATCCTCCCCCTGGTTTCATGCCCCATAACTAGGATATAGTGATGTGATGTAGGAGCCACCACTCATAACTTATGTCTCAAATACTCAAATTGTTCCTTAGGAAGAGGTTTGGTGAATATGTCTACAATTTTATCTTGTGTTGGCACATAATCCATTGTGACCTCTTAATCTACAACCTTTTCTCTTAAGAAGTGATACTTAATTGATATTTGCTTAGTTCTAGAATGCATCACTAGATTATTTGATATGCTAATAGTGCATGAATTATCACAAAGAATAGAGATAGGTGATTTTGTACTCTACCTTTATGTCTTTTAGTGTTTTCTTCATCCACAAGATTTGAGTACAACATGCCATTGCTACCACATACTCTACTTTTACTATGTAAAGAGTAACTGACTCTTGATTTTTTAATCCATGAAACAAGTCTATTTCTAAGGAAAAATGGACCACCACTAATGCTTCTTCTATCATCCACACTTTCTACACAATAAACATTTATATATGCTATCAAATTGAAATATTCCCTTGTATGATATCCTAGGCCATATTAAATTATGCTCTTGATATATCTAAATATCCTTTTCACTACATTGACATGTGACTCTTTAGGAGAAACTTGAAATCTTACAACCATGCACACTACTTGTATGATACCAAGTCTTGATATAGTTAGGTATAGCAAGATACCTATCATTAATTTTTATATAGTCTAATTTGCATCGAGGGACTCAACTTCTTTACTCAACTTATAACCAATTATTATGGGAGTACTAACTAGTTTTCTATCTTTCATTCCAAAATTCTTGAACATTTCCTTTACATACTTAGTTTGGGATATAAATATCCCTTCATCATTTTTTTCTATTTGTAGACCAAGGAAGAAAGGAAGTTTTCCAAGCATAGACATCTCAAACTCACTTTGCATTTGTGTAGTAAATTCTTTACATGTTTTGTTGTGGCCACCACCAAAGATGATGTCATATAAATAAACAACAATCAACATATGCTCACCTTCTGATTTGAAATATAGATTACTATCTACAAATATTTTGTTGAATATTTGTTGTTGTAGGTACTAGTCTAATCTTTAATACCATTCTCTAGGTGTTTTTTTTAGACCACATAGAGCTTTCTTTAGTCTTCACACATAATCATCTTATTCTAATAGTTGAAAACCTTTAGGTTGTTCTATGTACATTTCCTCTTCTAGGTTTCCGTTCAAGAAAGAAGACTTAACATCCATTTGATAGACTTTTAACTTCTTATAAATAGAGAATAATAGAAACATTCTTATGGATTCCAATCTAGAAATTAGAGTAAATGTTTCCTCAAAACATATGCCCTCAACTTATGCATATCCTTTACACACCAATCTTGACTTATTTATTATGATAGTTCCATCCTCATTGAGCTTGTTTCTAAAGACCCACTTTATACCTATTACATTCTTATTTGAAGGTTTTGAGACTATTTCACAAGTTTTGTTCTTTTTAATTTGGCTTAGTTATTCTTCCATGGATTTTAGCCAATTCTTATCCTTGCTAACTTCAACACAGTTCTTGGGCTCAATTTTAGACATTAAATAAAAACTTACTTGCTTTTTATTTTGTGTAGCTCTTCTCCTTATTTGAACTCATTTATTCTCATTAGCAATGATCTGCTCTATAGGATCATCCTTTTGAACAAATATTTTAGGTACCTTTTCATTAATTTATCCATGTTCTTCATTAGATACTTCATCTTCATGATCTAATTATTTATTATAGATTTATTTATCAGGTTCACCATGTTTCAAGCCTTTTTCAACCTTGACATTGATGTTCTCTACAATCTTGTGTAGCCTTTTGTTATAACATATTTAGGCTTTCCTTTGGGTGGAATAACCAAGAAATATTCCATCATCACATCTTGATTCAAAGCTTCCCAATTTATTCTCTTTTCTGTTGATGTAGCATTTTCTTCCAAACACTCAAATACTTCATAGAGGTATGTTTTCCATAGCATAGTTCATAAGTAATTTTGTCATTGTTTACCCTTAGTTGAAATTTATCTAAGAAATATACTACTATTGGATTGCTTCTCTCTAGTATCCATCAAGTAACTTGGCCTCTTTTACCATTAATTTTGGCCATCTCCTTGATTTTATTATTTTTTCTTTAAACAAATCCATTCTACTATGGATTCCTTGTTGTAGAGTAATGCCTTTTGATTCCATGATTCTCACAGTACTCTATGAACTCATTTGAGGTTAATTCTCCACATTTATCAAATCTTATGCATTTAATATTTTGACCAATCTCATTCTCTACCATGGCCCTAAATATTTTGAATCTCTCAAATGTCTATGACCTATCCTTCAAAAAGGTTACTCATGTCATTATTGAGTAATCATCTACAAATAAAATTTAGTCTCTCTCTTTTAGATCCTCTTGTCTTAGTAGGACAACAAAGATTATTGTTAACTAATTATAGAGACTTTGTAGTTGCATACTCCTTTGTTTGAAATCTAACCCTTATCTACTTGCCTTGTTGACATTCCTTAAAAGTAGTGTCTATAGTCTTGATTATCTAAGGTATGTGTCTAACATAGTTATTTGAGCTCACTTTGACTAGGTTATCAAAATTGATGTGACCCATTCTTTTATGCCATAACCAACTCTCATCAATATTTCCTATTAGGTAGCTATTACCATTCACTTTAATAAGATTATAGATATTACTTTCAACTCTTTTCCATTTAGCAACTACTCTTCCATATCTCCTTAACTTATAAAATTCTACTATATTTCCTATTAGGTAGCTATCACCTTATATCCATTGTCACACATTTGGCTGACACTTAGCAGATTATGTTTCAATCCTTTAACATAAAGGACATCATGTGTAGGCAATTTTCCATATATGTTCAAGGTAATTTACCTCAGATCTCTACTATAGTGTTGTCTCCCAAGATGACATATCTTTCCTTACATTTACTCATTTTGATGAACTTGATCTTGTCACCATTCATGTGTTTTGAGCAACCACTATCTATTAGCCACAAATTTTGCTCCTTGGCATGGAGTGTAATTTGAGAAATCAAAGATTGATATTTCACTTTTCACACATCCTTGGTTTATTATTTGGCTTATTCTTCCCCCTTTTTAGATATTTTTGAACCTTTATTCACATTGGGAAGCATGCCTTTCTTATTACTTTGTGTTTTTAGTCTTACAAAATTTGTTCTACATTGTCTAGCTATGTGACCAAAATTATTGCGATTATAGAATATTACATTTGTATCTAACAAGGGTGAAAATGAATTTATTCTTATAAAAATTTTTATCCTTGTAAGTACAACTATACAATCAATATCCCTATGACCAAATTGATTACAAGTATAATAATAACCATAGAAATATGAGGAATACCTAGTTATAACATTTCTTTATGTAAGATGAGGAGCTCTTCTATATTATGGATTCTTTAAATCTTTCACCCTTATGAAACCATCTACCTTAGCTACCTTTGTCTTCTTCTTTTATTTAAGCTTCTTTTCTCCTTTAACTTTCTTCACATTAGCAGTGATTGAGTCTATCTTTATATCCTTACAATCTTTCTCTTTCTTTGCTCCTAATTATCTTGCTTTGAAGTTGTCATATAGGTTAGCATATATAATATTTATGGAACTTTTTCCTTTTTCATAACTAAGAATAGATCTCTCTTTTGAAGTATTTTTAGAGTTAATCAAATCTTCAAGAATTTTTGATCCTTGTTTTAGCTTCATTCCTTTTTCTATTTGATTTTTCAACTTTCTCAAGATCTTTTCTCAAAGCCATTATCTCTACTTCTAACTTCATGCACTTATCAGATTTAGATAGTAGTTCAAGTTTGACTACATATTCTATTATTTTACCCTCTTCAAATTGTGTCTTTAGGATAACCACCATCTAATTATATTTCTCAAGACTTTTGGACACTTTTTCAATCTCCTTTTGTCCAAGTTTCTTCTACTTTGAATTCTCTTTTCTCAGCTTGTCAAGATAACATATGAGTTCACAATCTAGATCCACTTCTCCTTCTTCTTCATCTGAGTCTTAAAATTATTATTGATCCATAGAATTTGATTGTAATGTAATGAATATGACTTACTTTTCCTTAGCCATAAAATCATAGTTATGGTCATCATCGAAACTATCATTGTCATCTAATGAATCATTGTCTTCCTTTATGTGTAGGCCTTTCTTTTTTTTGAAGAATTTCTTCTTCTTATAATAGTGAGGTTTCACATTTTTACTACCCTCTTTTTTCTCAAATTTATCCTTCTTGTTATAGGGTCATTTAAAAATTAAATATACTACTTTACCATAGTTAAAGCAATGAAAGGGAAACTTACCTTTTTACTTTCTAGACCCTCTTCTTAATCTTTTAAAAAAGTTGGATTCTCCTTCATCAGTCTCCTCAGATCTAGATGTAGGTGCTTCTACGTTTATTAGTTTGGATGCTATAAATATATCTTCTCTCTTAAAGGTATCTATTTCTCCCATTCTCATCTCATAGGCTATGAATGTTCCATGCAACTCATCATTTGTGAGTTTATCTATATCTATTACTTCATCTATTATAAAGATTTTAGAATTATACCTTGATGGCAGAGATCTTAGGACCTTTTTGATAATGATTGGATCTTTCATCTCTTCTTTAAGGCCTCTAATTACATTGGATATTTCATCTACTTTAAGGAGTTAGTTTTCAATTTTATCTTTTTCATTCATTTTAAGGCTCTCAAACTTGCCTTTGAATGTTTATAGTTTGGCCTACTTTACCTTGTCATCACCTTCATATATGCTCTTTAATTTTTTTCATAATTTTGTGCATTTTGACAATGCATCACTTTGAAAAAATTTGAATTATATAATCCATAAATGATAACATTCTTTGCCTTAGCATTTCTCTCATTTGTCTTCTTTTAATCTTAATCATTAGAAGTTGTAGTAGGGGCTGTATATCCATTTTCAATTGAAATCCATATATAAAACCCTAATGAATATAATTATGATTCCATTCTAATGTTATAAAATGCATAGTTTGATCCATTAGTGAGAGATGCTTTGTTTGAGGAAGAGCCTTCTTGAATAGCCATTTCTATTCACCATCCAAGATCTACCTAAGCTGATTAAGATTTTTAGAGGGAACCAGGGCTCTAATACCAATTATTAAAACACAACTATCTAATAATAGTGGGGTGAATCATGAGATTGACTAAATTAATCATTTTAAATCCATTTTAAAAATAACCTGGAAATATATGAAGATTAAAACATATATACAGAGATCACACACATAAAAACACATAACACCATATGTCTACATAGAAAACCCAATATGGGAAAAAATATGGTGAGAATAGCTGCTAAAATCTACTATTCTAATCCATCCTCATAATGAAAACCTTACTGGTTACATATTTAAGGGTACCAACCTTAAAAAGACACCAATCCTCTAGTTTAAGAGCACCAACACTAAGGAAGCACCAACTCCCTAACTGAGTACCAACTTAGCTTATCTAATGGCACCCACCAATTAGATATATATAGAGCTACAACTCCAAATTACAATATAGATTCATAAAAGAATCTAAAATTAATTCTTTGTTATATGTCTAGTATGTAACCCTTCATGCCCTACACATTATCTCTCTTCTCTTATCTTCCACTCTACCCATATATATTTATCTCTATATATCTTTATTTTACATATTTCATCTCTCTTTGTAGCCTCTTCTCTTTTACTCTCTTCTCTTCTAATTTTGTGTCCCTTATATTTCTCTATTTGACATTAGTAGCTTCAACAGATTTAGCTTATATCATAAATGACACATATACAATAATTTTATCTAGGGTTTCATATATCTTTCTATTCACACTAATTTGATAACACATCATACTCAGTTATGTTGGACTTTAGTTGTTGTATTTAATAAGTTTCTTGTGTCTTGAACTCATGATTCACTACAGTGATTCTTGGTCTTTAACTATATTTAGAAAATATTGGACTCGAGTTTTGATACACATGCATTATTACATAAATTTTATCGATCATCACAATAAAACTCATTATATATATCATAATTTATGGCTTAACTACATGTTCCTAAATGTTTTAATACTTGACCATTGGGATGAACAAACCTTTAAATATTGACTACTGATCTTAAGTTTCATGCCATGATCCAATGATCCTTGTTCAATCTGCTCAACTTTAAAATGCATTTTTTCGATCAAGTTCTGATAAGCTCACATGATTCATTCAATCTTTGTATGTTTCTAAACTTTAACTTTTAAACACATTCATTGATATTTTTGATTTGAACCCTCACGTGTCATTAGATCTTCAAAGTAGCATTAAATTTATCTCTATTTATGGTTAAAGCTCAAGCTCTTAATCTCATCTCACTACTTCCTGAGTCTTTGAAATGAATATATTCCATCAATCCCATCAAATTAGCTCAGTCTTTAGCTCATCTTTGTATTGATAAACATCGAGAACTGTATCCCATTGAGTCTAGTCACTCTCTTAGTTCTTCATTGCATGATCATTCAGTCATCATTCAATCTTCTGACAATCTCAAAATTTATCTTAGATGATCTCTCAAGAATGTGGCACTTAAAATTAACATATGCCTTCTACACATTTCTATCATTTCTCACTATTGAGACACTTGGCATCCTCACATTAATCATTGACTATTTAACTTTGAACCACACCATAGATTTACTATTCAAGCTCCATGATTGTGACACTTACCACTATTACATTCACTCATAGGTGCCTTTAGCATATTGACTTTACTACATGCCATTATATATTTAACATATGATTAAGCTCTCACCATTAGATCTTTCAAAAAGTTTGAACTTTATCTTGTGCAGATTTGATTATGTATGGGGACCATCTCAATATGCCTAGAAGGCTTATTTTTCACCTTCATAACTTTTTCTTCACTAATCCACCTTTTCTAAAATTTGGACCATATAAATTAGGAATGATAATGAACAAACCCATATGCTCATATATTCTTAAATCCTTTGTGCATATTAGATATAATTCCATTAATCTACTCACTTAGATTATTTTGTCATAGAGCCAACCATGCTTAGAACTATTTGGAATGCTAAATTTTTTCTTGCATAACTTTTTATGCACTTTATCACATGACCTATAATTTAGTGCATAAGATCATCTCATATAGGGGATTCCATTCATCTATTCATCTCCTCTTGAAACCTTCATAAATTCAAGATATGATATCATAAAAATTCTTTCTCATCTATTTCTTGACATACACAAATTTGATTGTGGGAAAACATTGTCAAAATACCTATGAGCCCAACTTTGAACATGCATATCTTTTTATCATGCTACATCACATGACTTGAGATTTAGTGCATAAAAACTAGGCAAAAAATAAAAATAAACCAATATGATCATTTTGTCTTGACACCTCCATGTGTGTGAATGTTGACCTCATCAACATGCTTACTTGGCTCTACTTGAAACCTTTTTCAAATTTAGATAAGTATAAAAACCTAGTGAATTATATCTAAGTAGCCAATTTTTCATCCTCGTATCATCTACCATGATTCATCACATGACTTCAAATATAATGCATAACAACTAGGTACCAATTTAATCATAACCATATAACCAACTTTCCTAGATTCATTCACATGTAGCAATGGTGATGTCAACTAGCTACCTATTAAAATTTTCCTCTATAGACCCAAAATGTGTAGATGATCAATATAAATAACTAGATTAATTAAAATCATACAAAAAAGTACTCCAATCATCCTTGACCTTTGATAGGATCCCTTACATATCATCAAGTCACTATACTCAGCCCTAAACATTAATGACATCCATAATGCCAATAAACTCCCTTTTGACATCAATGATAATCATATTACCAACATATATATGGATATTTTAAGTCTTGATATTGTTCTCTCATTCCTTTTCAAATATCTTTAGAATCCTTGAGATTGAATTTCCTTGCATCAATGGTGAATCAATGGAAGAAGGTGTTATGTATCTAAAACATTCATCCTACAAGTCTACCTACATGGTAAACAAGTAGATAATAGGCATATATAAGAGGAATGATGGTGATTATTATCTACATAAATTAAATTTTTGCCTCCCAAACTCCTATATTAATTCTAATTATACATTCAATTCATATACAATCCAAATGTTCACCTAGAACCTTCAATGTCAAGAAAGAATGTCTTATGAGTAAACATAATGGAAGATTTTAAAGAGTATTATAGGTAAAGTATGCATTGATATAGTTTAGGAAAATATGGGATAATCTTTAGTGAACATTTACCAATGTATCAAACTCTCAAAATCATCCTTGAAGAGACTTTGTAGGGTACATGCCTAAATAATATCTTTTTATTGTTTGCAAACAAAAGTTAGGTGTGTGAAGGTATTTAAGAGACTTAAAAGAGGTGTTTGATCTTGAAAAATCTTATAAAATTAAAAATATACTATTAAATTGTTTAAGATACCAAGAATAACATCATAAATGGCTTAAACAAAGGTGAATTTAGACCTACAAGCTTGTAGACTTATAGGTCCACACTTCCAAGCCTAAGAGAGACAAAATGTACATGAGATATGTGGCATGAAGAAAATAAAAGGTGATAACCATGATATTATGTTAGGAATATATATGGAGGGTGGAATGGGGATAATCAATAAATTTAAAAACCTTCCTTTAGGTGTAACAAACATCAAACCCAAATAAGTCCTACAAGCCTACTAAAAACTCCACTTGTAACCATATTCTCAAGAATTAGAAAATGTATGCAATGATTTGTGTTGATTTTTAGAGTTTGGATGGATATATAAGTGTGGGAAAGTCATAAATGAACCATAAAGGCATTTATTATTCTTTTAAGATTCATATAAAGTCCAAATTTTACCTATAGCCATGAACATAGTCCTTTTCATGCACACAATTCTTCCTTTTTTGCTTGATGAGAGCTCATTAAGGTTGATCAAGGATAAATGATGTTTGGATAAGTTTCAATAATATGGGTCAGACATAATATAGGAATTTTATTATATTTAAGTTCCTTTTAACTCTACCAACCCATTTTTATTTGCTCTTAGCCTACTCAGGTCTGTGTTTTTGCAAACTAGGGCTAGAAAACTTACAACTCACCCAACTTGAGTTATAAACCATGAAAATGATTGAAAATTTTCCAAAATACATTATTTAATATGAAAAAAAATATTTTGGTGTTTTTGGAGTGGTATTGTATGGTATCTAGTACTATGGGCTTGTTTTAGGCCTAATTAGAAAATATGGGTGTTGAGAAAGTGGGTCTATGTTGGGAGTTAGGCCATGAAACTTTGGGTGAAGAAAAATGTGGATAAAGGGTAATAAAACATGTATTTATTTTCCATATAATACATACACACACACACACACACACACACACACACACACACACACACACACACACACACACACACACACACACACACACACACACACACACACACACACACACACACACACACACACACACACACACACACACACACACACACACACACACACATTAAACCTTAGATATTTGTGTTTAAATAAGACTATAATAAATAATCCTCCAAGAGAGTAAATGTGAGAACTATGAAGGAAATGGAAGAATAGAGGTGGAAAGATGATGGGATGTAGGTATTAAATAAGTATCAAAGGTATTTAGACTCCAATAATATAAATTTTTATTTCCTAATCACTCCTAATTGGTAGTTTCAATAGCTTAAGGGTGAGTCATCAAGTTAAACATAACTCATATGCCACCTTGAGAAGATCATCATCAAATTGAATATACACATGTTAAAGAGGGATTTCATAACTATCATTTGAAAGTTTATTATTTTTTTCAAATTTTACATGAGTAATTTACAGCCATCATGGGATTCTCTAATTCACCTCTTCTCTCGCTTCTCCATTATCTTTTATATGTATACCTAATTTTGGCATTATAATGCATCCTCTAATTGAGTATGGTGAAGCCCTACTCCTTTTTTAATCCATTAGATAAATAAATAATCAAGTTTGACCTTATCTTATGACTATATTTTTTTGTTTATGCATGATTTATTGATTTATTCTAGTATTTATTTAGTTCTCCTTGACATGTTGTCTCATTATCTCACCTATATGCAGTTTGAACTCACTCTTGTAGCTCATATGGAGTGTTTAAGTGGTATTGTGAAGGTTGAGTGAGACAATATTACATTAGTGTCTTTATACCTATTAAAAATCATACCTCCTTTCTTAATCATCATATACCACCTTAAAATTGGAATATGAATGTAAGAGGAGTATATTAAGAGTAGTGTATGGATAAGTTAGCTCCATGCTCATTGTGCATATGCAAGTGTGTGGTAGTGGTAAAAAAATGTAGTGCATAACCTCCTTAGTTATTTTTAGTTATCTCTTACCATTTTCCATTATAATAAATATTTTTAGTTGTTATTCTAGGTGAGAGCATCAAGGGAGCTAGCACTACATAGAGGTTATCTTCAACTATAAGGTCATCCACAACGTTTGAAGAGTTCCCATGCTATCAATTAAGTGAGGAGGCTTGAACAACCTCCTCAAGTATGAAAATTTTGTTGATAACATGTATAATATTTGTTTTATATGTATTCTATTATATCTTTTCATTTATTAGTAAAAACATTTTGGGTATTTCATTTCTATAGGAAGATGCAAACATATAATTAACACTATCACATTTTTTATGATATAGGTATGTAATATTATTTTTTAACTCTTTTATTAACTTAATTATACTAGTGATTTAATATTTTGGGCCTTTACAAGGTGTTTCAAATTGAATATGCATACATGTACCATTTACCTTACCCCTTAAAGGAGTGATAACATAGACTTGGTTAGAGGGATGGGATATGTCACCCTCTTTAGGGTTATGAGGATGAATAAGTTCATTTTTAGCCATAATAAACATGGTTTTAGAAAAATAATATATATTTTTTAATATAAATCATAATAATTGAGAGATAAGGAAAACCAAAAAACCCTAGAGCACCTAGGAGTTGTATAGAAAGACAAAGGTCAAGTTTACTAAATGTTTAAACCTAAATTTGGATAAGGATACTATGGGGTTAGGGTTAAAAATATAGAAATTAATAAGCACAAGTATGATAAATGTTTTACCCTAAAATATAGATATAGGGAATCTAGGGTTAAAGTGGTAGAGATAGCCTAGGGAGCAAGGATGGTAGACTATTTCTAAGGTAGGCCAATTAATTTCAAAACCTAGATAAAACATATACTAAATTTATAGTGTTGAGATATGATAAAAATGGAAAGTCCTTCTATTCTAGATATTATAATGATAATGAAAATAAGATACTTATTTAATTTTAATGCTAATATGAATCTAGATATAGAAAAAGTGTAAAGTATACTAGATCTAAATTTTGGATTAGTCAACTAATTTTATAAATTATATCTATGGAGTTGTGAAAACTTGCATCAACCTAAGATTGTTGTATCGACACTTCTATCTAGGTTAGATGTATGTGTCTAGTATGGAATAACTACTGAAATTAGATGTGACCACCTATAATATTTTGGGTTCTATATGGCCTTCACTTTGATGTGCTCATATATAAATCATTAGATATCATTCCTTTTAAAATATACAAGTCATAGTTCTTCATATTCATAGTGGTTTTGGTAAAAATGGGCTAGTAGGCACACAGTGTCAAGATTTCCCAAATTGTCCTCTATCAATGAGCATTGGCTACATAGCCAATACTCTACATTATCCTTAGATTTATGTAGTTATCCCCTATGTGTTGGCTTGTGTGTGAATCATGAAATGTGCGATAATGAATTTCAACAGTGGCCTAGATCATAACTTTTCAAATGTGGGCTATGGGATGTTCATTAATTTAGACCTATATTTTTGTTAACCTTATGACTGATATGGAAATAGGAGAAAATAGGAAATCATTTCTCACTTAAATACTTGAGTGAGTGCCTTTGGAAAGTTGACTTGTGAGTTTTGGTCAATGTTAGGTGATGAATAAATGAAGGTTTATCTTATATATATATACCAATTCCTTTGAAGAATATATCACATTAAAGCACTTAGGGTGACCATAGGAATACATTTTATTTACAAATTGGATGACTTTAAGGCATTGGATACTTATGTTAGGTTAGGAAATTTGTGTCAATGTAGGTCTCTGATTAGGACACAAGTTTCCAGGTACCTAGAAAATAGGCATAGGTTCAAAACTCTTAAAGATAAATGATAATAAATTTTAGAACATTTTGGGCAACATAGAAGGTCTGAGCCATCAAAAAAAATTTGGTCAGACTAAGAGATAAGAAATAAACATAGAGAGATAGTGTATAAAATCCATATGGTAGTGGGAAAGGTATAGAAGCTAAATGTACATCCATGATATTTATTTTCCAAGTGTACAAGATTTTGGTGCTATATAATTCAAAAATAGTGTCTAAATTTTCCATATTCATCCTACATATTAGTTATGCCATTCCAATATCATTTTGCATAATCACCATCATAATCATAATCCTCCTATTGATCCTTAATTTTGAAAGATAAGTTAAACATAATGGCTTTAAAAATATCTCATAAAACATAAATAAAATATGAGGATAAACAAGAGACAAAAATAGAGATAAACTAGAGAAATCATCCCATCAAGGAGCCAATAGAAACTACTGAGAATCAACTAATAACCAAAAATAAACCCAACATGAACCATCAAAATTAATTAGTACAAGATAACATCATACTACACCTAATAGTATTCTAACTCATCTTATATAGTATCTTTATAATTTTTATTCTTCATTCTCCCAATAGATTTTGTGTTCTTGTTAAACACCTTATTTTTAATGTTTCCTTTTGTTGTTTTACTTGGCCCCTTTTTTATGCCTTTGGTGGATTCTTGGGAACTTTATAAGTCTCATATTATTTTAATCTCTTATTTTTATGTGTTTAATCCTTACACTTATTATAACTCTCATCTTATTTTGTTTTCATCTTATAGTCCTCTTTGAGTGTTATCTTGAGCTTGGGATTAAGCATACTGACCGATTTCTTCCAAACCTCTCCACCCTTACTAACAATGCCTATCCTAGTTGGAATAACCTATTTGATAATTTTGATTTCATTTCTAATATATATGATGTACTTTACTATAGCTTTTATTATAACTTCTAAGTATTTCAGTTTGTCCATGTTCATGTTGGGCCCTTCCTCCCCAACATGATTCTTACCTTACATAGACACCTTCCTATAATATTTCAAATGGAATGTCAGTATAATCCTATCCTATATTCCATATTTTTTAAAACACTTTCTCCCTTGAGTTACGACTTGGATAATTCAAATGTTCATTCCTAAGTTCTATTAGGGTTTTAGCCTCTATATTAGTTAGTTCTAGGTCATCCTCATCATATAGCATAATCATTATCCTCTTGAATATTACTCATCCCTTCATATTATTATTTTATATTAATTTAATGATCATCTTTGAATCCTCAAGCTTAATCTTGGAATCTTCAACCACAATCACAGTCTTAGTTTTCTTAGTATCCTTCGGTCCAACCTCCTCCTCTCTAATAATCCTCTTATCAACTAGTGACTTATCCTCCCTCACTAAAAACAAGATGAGATATTGATGAATAATAGAATATTAAATGTCATTTTTAGATGCCTCCACCATACATTATAAGAATCTCAATAGAAAAAAAGGTATACTAAGGACAATTTTTTTTGAAATGGTTGAGTAAGAGGAGGTGGTGTGAGTGCACTATCCTTTTTTCCCCCTCAAGATTTAGACACCTCATAATTTGAAAACACACTTTCAACTAGGTGAAAGAATAATTTCCTCAAGAATCCCCTTTTCACCTTGTTTTCTAAGGCCTCATCCTACTATTTTTTGAATCAACTTATCCCTTTGAATCTTGTCTTTAAAGGAATTTATACCATTAGAGGACATACAAATAGACACCAAAATTATATTCTAAAAGACATTGATCAAGACCCCTCTCATCCTAAAAACCCTATTTCTCAAGGATATAGAAAATTTGACTAAAATTTTGGGATAATGGTCAATAATTCTCTTCATGTACACTATGATGCCACCCCTATGCATCACTTTCTAAATGGGACTACTTTTGACACCAACCCATGAAATGAGATAAATACTATTTGTATTACCCTCATCCTCTTGGATCTATTATTTTTATTGGAAATAGATATGTACGACACTCTTCTTAATTTGGAAGCTATAAATATGGAGTTCATTACGATGTGAAATACCAAATGCACATTAATTATGACCTTGAGACTCCCAAGTAGGCCATTCTTCCTCTCATAAAGGTAACTTTTTTGAATGCCCATCTTGTATCATTTTGTATATGTATAATTAATGCCAACTATCCCATACTTATTGAAATTTATTTTTATTTGATACACACACACACACACACACACACACACACACACACACACATATACATATATATATATGTATATATATATGTATATATATATGTATATATATATATATGTATATATATATATATGTATATATATGTATATATATATATATATATGTATATATATATACATATATATATATATATACATATATATACACATATATATATACATATATATATATATATGTATATATATATATATACATATATATTTATTGTGATTATGTTTTTAGATGTCCTTTCTTCAATATTGTATGAAGAGTTGTTTTCATTTTTTAGTTCTTTCTCTAAATACTTATCTTCTCTTAGAATTATAACCATTTCAATTTCATGCTCAAATGTGACATAGTCATTATATTACCTAATGTTTCACCATTACAAATATCCATGATCTTCATAATTTTAAGTTATGTTCATCCAAGATAGGGTCAATGTGAAATATAATGGGACATGTTTTTAATTAAAATGTGACTAGTAGTTAAATGGATCCAATTTAGCATTGAGGCCTTATAATATTACCAAAGAGTTGACTGTCATACCCAAGATATTGGAAAAGTGTCATGATTCATATATTGGATTACAAAAAGGAATCAATATCAAAATTAGTAAATTTCTTACTATTTATGAGGGGTTTAAGAAAAAAGGATCTATATATGATGAACACTTTTTGATTAATTACTTTTAAACCTCACTTATAACATTATCTTTTGTAAATGGCTACATGTGGACAACATTTAAAACTAGTTTCTTCCCACCAAGTTGGCCCCCTTGAGTGTGACCAACAAGATCATAAATTCAATGGGGGACACTGCTAGTGGCAGTGCCTCTGGGGATCTGTTGAGAAATCTAGTAGTGGATAGTCCATTCGACGGATGGAAGAAGGCACTTACAGGTGAAAAGATGTGCCCCTCAAAAAGTATGATGAGCCTCCCTATTATCTCAGAGGGCATGACCCTACATATCCCAGATGATCTGGTGGAGGAAATCATGGTATCCATGGACCTTATGTTGGCAGGTAAATTTTTTTCTTTCCATCCTAGTATAGAAATGATTAAGAAATGGGTTATATCTAGGTGGAAAGTTAAGGGTAGTGTTTTGATCACTGCCATGGCAAGAGGCCTATTCCTTTTTAGTTTTACAAATAGGGAGGACATGATCGCTACTCTTGCTAGAGGACCATGGCTATATGGCCCACATTCTCTTGCCCTATGCTCATGGAAACTAGGATTTGATCCTAACTCAGACCTTAATAAGTCTGCTCCTACTTGGGTAAGACTGCCAAGGTTCCCTTTGGAATTCTGGGATGAAAAATTTTTCATAGCTATTGGAAATTCTATTGGCTAATATGTCACTACAAATCATACAACTAGAATAAAGTCTAGATGTGTGTATGCTAGACTTTGTGTCAATGTTGAAATAAGTAGGACTCTCCCTACGACCATAGAGCTAAACTCTAAATATGGGACCTAGACTCAGCCGATCACTTATGAAAATTTTACCACTTTCTATCAAATATGTAAGAGAAAGGGACATTTAATGACATAATGCATAGCAAAGTAAAAGGGGAGGAAATATGATTCCCATATTGAAGGGGAGGATCAGGTTCTCAATTACAAAAAGAATAGCAAGCAAGAAATGGAGAGTGATGTGGAAAATCTTGACAACATAGAAAAGGGAGAGGAGGAGATAGGAAAGGAGGATATCACTAGTAGTGAGGGAAAAGCTGTCCCAAAGGAAAATATAGTATCAACTAATAGTCAGAAGGATATATTTAACATAGCCAACCCTCTAGAAAAACAAACTAATATGTCTAAGGAAGGAGAAAGAAGTAACCTTTTGATAGAGGAAGTCAATGAAGAAGACAAAGTTCTAAGAGTTAGACAAGAAGAAGTAACTCCAGAGAGTCCCACTAAAGGAGAAGTAGACCCATAGCTAAATACAGACATTTTCCATGCTCTGGAAGTTAGAGACCAAGTAGGAAACTACTTAGCAATAGGTGTAACAAGACAAAGTGGTAGTAATGAACATGAGGAATGGGTTACCCCAAAGAAAAAGAATTGAAAGGGTAAAAAATCTATAGATGTTGACACTAAGCCCAAATAAGGGAGGCCAACCCTAAGAGAAACAAGACAAAGAGAGATTGTTATGGAGATTGCCAATGGTAAACAGAATACACTAGAGACCCAACCCCCCAAACCCTCTAAATGAGAATATTATCTTAGAACCTAAGGGGCTTTAACAGTCCCTCAAAGTAGTTTGAGGTTAAAAAATACATTTTAGATAATAAATTAGATATTTTATTACTTCAATAAGTCAAGATGAATGAGGAGAATTTTATGAAAATTGCTGCCTATATATGGCCTAAGGTGGCTTTTTGCATTAGTCCTATTGAAAGGGCTTCAGAGGGGATTGTCACTATGTGGAATAGTGATAAAATCTAGGGGTCTCTTATGGCTTATAATAAGCACTTCTTGATTACCAATTTTTCTATGAAATCTTTGAATTGGTCGTTGATCAATGTCTATGGACCGCATAATAGAGATTTGAGATAGAAATTATGGATAGACCTGAGCAATTTTAGGAATAATACCTAGAACATTATATGGATGTTATCCAGAGATTTTAACACTCCTCTATACCCATCTAAAAAATAGGGTGGAATTATGGATTACTTGGACAACATGTTTGACTTTGTTGAATTCATCAATGATTGGGGATTATTGGACATAGAGCTATAAAACCAAAATTTTACCTGGACCAATAGAAGAAGAGGAGATCAAATGATTTAGGCTAAATTAGATAAATTTATTATATCAATAAATTAGAAGGATTATCATAATATGTAGGCATAAGCTTTCCCTATAACCATGTCTGACCACTGCATGATCTTCCTCAATTAGAGAGAATAGGGACATTCCAGACCTTCCCCATTCCATTTTGAAGCTATGTGGATCAAACACAAAGATTTTAGACAAATGGTGGCCCAATGGTAGAAAATTCCTATTCAAGGTACTCTTATGTTCAGAATAGTCAAGAAATTCCAACACATTAAACAAGAAGTTCATGGATGGAATAGATACAACTTTGGGTAGGTCTTCCGGTAGAAGAAAAATATAGTGGGAAAACTCAAGGATATACATCAACTGATAGATCAAGGTGATAACTCTGAGGACACTTTATAAGAAGATAATATCCTATCTTTAGAATGGAAGAATCTTATGGAAAGAGAAGAGGTTTTTTGGAAATAGAAATCCCGTGTTTAGTGGCTTAAAGAGGGGGATAGGAACACTACCTTTTTTCATCTTTTAGCTATGAAACATAGGAGAGCCAACTCATTAACTAAGCTTGTCCTAGATAATGGAAACATTATTACCAAGGATAATGAAATAGGGGAATAAGCCAGGGCTTTCTTTCAGAATCTACTTATGGAAGAAAATAATAATGATAGAATTGATAGACCTATGAATCAATTTATTGATAAAATTCCTTGTTTGATAATGAAAGAAGATAATTTGGAGATGTTAAAGCCTATATCCAAAGAAGAAGTCCATGTTATTTTATTCTCTATGGGTTCTTTTAAATCCCTAGGTCCTGATGACTTTCCCCCTATATTCTTTTAGGAATATTAGGAGATAGTAGGAGTGGACCTCATGGCTGTTGTGTATGATTTTTTTAGATCAGGTAAAATTTTGAAACAATCTAATAATACCTTCATAGTACTTGTTCCTAAAAAATCACAACCTTCAAACCTCACTAATTTTAGGCCCATTAGTCTATGCAACACTATGTATAAGTTATGTACTAAAATGTTGGTCATGAGGATTCAACCTTTGCTAGACAAAATTATTTCTCCTACTCAAAAAGGTTTCATCTCGGGTAGGCAAATTCTTGATGCCATGATCACCACACATGAGACTATTCACTCCATGGATAAGAGTAGAATCCCTGGGATGGCTCTTAAGCTTGATATTTATAAAGCTTATGATAGAGTCTCATGGACTTTTCTATTTTAAGTGATCAAAAAATTTTGGTTTAATGATAAAATGTCTCACTTATTATGGAATGCGGTCTCTTCTGCAAAATTATCAATGTTGGTTAATGGTGTTCCTAGAGGCTTTTTCTTGTCCTCAAGAGGAATTCATCAGGGATACCCTCTCTCTCCGTACTTACTCATCATTATGGTTGAGGCACTGAGAAGATACATACAAGTAGATATAGTCTCAAAAAAGCTAGTGGGCATCAAACCTGCCTCCTCCCTTCATCCTATGGTGGTACACTAGTTTTTTGATGATACCATCTTATTTGGCATCTCATCAGTGATTAAAGCTAGAATATGGAAGAATATCTTAAATAATTATGCCAGAGAGTTGGGACAAAGGATAAATTTCCAAAAAAGTAATGTGTATTTCTTCAACACTCCTAATGAACTTAAACATATAATCATTGATATATTAGAATGTATTGAAGCTAGCCTAATAGCTACCTACCTGGGTCTTCCACTCTTGTTCAAAGAGGTATCTCCTAGATTTTGGAATGGAATTGTGGAAAGAATGTAGAGGAAACTTCTTGGTTGGAAGGGGAAACTACTTAGAAGTGTTGGTAAACTACAACTTTTTCGGGCTTCATTGCAAAGTATTCCTACATACTTCCTATCTCTTTTTAAAATTCTTACGTATTTTGCTAAGAAAATGGAACATATCCAAAGGAAATTTTTATGGATGGGAGTGGAAGACAAATAGAGAATGTCTTTAGTCAGATGGGAAAAAGTGTGTCTTCCAAAATCTCATGCTGGACTTAATATTAGGTCCATCAGGAACATGAACAAAGCCCTTCTCTCAAAATTTAGTTGGAACCTGATCCAAAAAAATAATGATTAGAGGTAAATAATGTATGCCAAATACATGTATAGCATTGATGATTCCAACTTTCTTCAACAGACAGGATTACCCTAGGGATCTGTGATATGGAATAAAATGCTAAAAAGTAGAAGCCTTCTCAAACAAGGAATTAGATGGAAACTTGGAAATGGCTAGCATATTAAATTCTAGGATGATATATAGTTAAAGGATAAGGCTCTCATCACACAAGGAAACTATGGAGAGATTTCTGACTTGACTACCTAGTTTTTTGGAGATAGGGTCAGTGATTATATGGAAAATAAAAATGGCATGAGGAGCTCAAAAAATCTTTTAGATTGTTGTGTGCACTAGCCTGAGATTTTCTCAAGAGTTTGGGAGATCTAACAGTGCATTTAGGAGATCAAAATCCCTCTCTTTCCCTGGGAGGATGAACAATACTAGTGGGCAAATAAGAATGGATTGTTATCTATCAAATCTACTTACCATCTGCTCATTCCTAAAGCTTAGAATAAAGATGTATGGAAAAAGGTTTGGAATCATAAACTTATTCCAAAAATTAACATGTTTTGGTGGGCTGCTGCTCATAACAAAATCCTTACTCGGGATAACTTTCAAAAGAGAGGGTTTACTTTGGTTAATAGATGTTTCCTATGTGGTTCAAAAGAGGAATCAATTTCACACCTCTTTATCCACTATGAGTTTGCCTGGGAATTATGGGGCACAATACTTAACAACTTTGGTATTGAATGGGTCTAAAATTCTAACCTTAAAGAAGTAATTCTTAGCTAGAACCCAACATTCACACATCCCTGGCTT
The DNA here is from genome assembly GCA_037957365.1 of Torreya grandis. NCBI lineage: Eukaryota > Viridiplantae > Streptophyta > Pinopsida > Cupressales > Taxaceae > Torreya > Torreya grandis. Next base: position 2,242,899 of record JARHVA010001314.1, read on the forward strand.
ATGGAATTATGGAAGCAAGCTCTACCATGTTTGAGTTGGACTTTATGGACAGAGCACAATCACAAAAATTTTAGGCACACTACTAGAAATGCTTCTTAGGTGTTTAACTCCTTTGTTAAGACCATTATGTAAAGTGTTACAATAGCTCATATTCATGTTGCAAAGAAACCCCTATCTCAAATTGAAATCCAAATTGCAACCAAATAGAAGGTTTTAAACTAGATCCCTAGGTATAATAACTCCAAAATTCTACAGACACTTAATAATAAATGGATCCCCCCTAAACCTAATTGGATGAAACTAAACTTTTATGGGGCATCCAAGTTGGATGGTAAAGCTATTGGAGGAGGAATTATAAGGAATGATAAAGGATGAATATCTGTTGTCTATGCTGGTGGAATTAGATTCTAGAGCAACAACTATGCTGAAGTAATGGCTTTATTATGGGGATTAAAGTTAGCTATATCCCTAGGAATAAGGAACTTGAATATACAAGGAGACTCTAAGATGGTCATAGATGCCATTAACAAAGCTTCAAACATGGTAATCAAGCTAAAAGACATCATTACTGATATCTAATGTCTTTTACAAAAGTTTTTTGAAGTTGAGATTTCCCATACCTACAGAGAAGGCAACAAGGTCGCTGATGCTTGTGCCAACCTTGGGTAGCAATTTTTAGGTTGGAGGGTGTGGTGACAAGGTGTTCATATTCCCTTAAACATTAGGGAGATCATTCAAAAGGAGATGACTTGTCAGGAATGAGGCGTATTGATGACCTTGAAAAGACCCTTGTTGATACCCCCAGCTCCTTTGTGAGCAAGAAGGGCAAGAAGAGAAAGGTTGATGAAGAGGAAGAAAATATTAAAGAGACTAAAAAAGGGACCCACAAGAATCTAGGTAGGGCCATAGGGGGCCAAGGTGGCAAATCTCACAAGCCTTCCAAAATTAATAAGGAAGGATTCCCCTCCAAAGTGTGAAGCTCAGGGTAGATTGCTAGTAAACTAGTCCCAAAAGCCAGACTAATTGATTATTTGGAAAGTGCTTCGAAAGAAGCAACTAAGGAGGAAGAGTTTGAGGAGCTAGAAATCTAATAAATTTTGGAGGATACTGGAGGGAAGTAGGCTACTAGGGATTTTGAGGTTACTGAGGAGCAAGGTGATGACACTATGGGAACTGCTGATAATAAGGGGAAAATGTATGTTGAGGAAGCTGGTGAGGGTACTGAGAATGAGATTGATTGGAAAACTAAACTTGGGGCCCTGAAGGACCACATTCAGAAGCTGGAGAAGGTCTTCACCAAAGGGCTTCATAATACAATTCTGCTAAACATGTCTATGCTGGAAGTGGTGGGTAATACTAGGTATGTTGACAACATAGAGAATGAGAAACTCAATGATCTTATCAAATCAATAGTTATGTAAGGGGAGACCTCTTTGTCTCTAGTCTTCCCATGGCTTGTGTTTTGTTTCTATCTATTGTTCTCGGCTGTGCCATCGTCTCTCTGAAGGCATTTTTTGTTTGTTTTCCTTCTTGTCTTTTTTGATTGTATAGGGTTCGACCCCTAGTTTGCCACCTTACTTTATCAAAAACATTATCTTTTATAGGTATGTATTTATTTTTAACCTCTTTTGTTAGAAACACTCTCTTAAGATTTTTTTTTCTTATCTTGATTTTTATTTTTCAATTTATCCTTTAGTAATTTATCTTTTGTGACTCATCTTGTTGATTTTTTTGTAACCTTCTTTTCTTCCTTCACAATTTTTTATGTTAATACCTTATCATTTTACAATTTTTAACTTTGTAACCTTTGTGTTTTAAAATTTTCATTTTGTATTTTTTATTTGTGTAGTCTTGCTTGCTCATGTTTCTCATTTTATAATATTATTTTATCTAATTTTTCCTTGTGAATTTTTTTTTTCTAACTTTTCCATTTGTAATTATTTTTTCTTTCAATTGTCCTTTTGTATCCAAGATTTTTTTTGTTCCTTTTGCAATAGTTCTATTTTGTTCCACTTTTTATACTTAAACTCATATATTAGGATATGAAATAATAATAATATGAGTGATTTTATTTATTTATGTATATATTACATGATCACCAATATAAATGATACATAATATTTTATTCTTAAAATCCAAACAACTATCTATATGATTCCCATGCATTCTATGATATGCATACTAGTTTTTTTATCTTCTTAGAGGAGGAGTTGAAGGTAATGTAATAAAAAAATTAAATAGTTTCACTTAGAATCTAACTTGAACTATTATTAACCTTTTGTTCAATTTTTGTATCACTAACTATATATGTATGCTTTTAGGCTTTTAATCTTGATTTTAAGTCCTTCTAGGCACAAAATTGCTAGATGAAGATGAAAATATATGATTAACACTATCATACTCTAGATTATTTGTATATATGGTATCATTTTAGGATGATGTGATTTTTGAATTGAAATATTTATTTTCCTTTTAAAATTCCTATATTGACTTACTCATAGTGATGATTTTATCTTGAAGGCCTTCACAACTATAGACCCCAAGTACTTATAATTGAATATGCATACAAACATCATAAATATTAGATGTGTAATGTGGTGGGGGTTAAGTAGGGACATGTAATACTTGAGGTTACACTATATGCCTGATAGCATATTGAATATATGATTACTCTTGTTCCCATGTAATAGTTGACTTTAATAAAAATTGCATTAATGAATATTGTGTAGAATGTTGTGAATTTGTTATATATATATATATATATATATATATATATATATATATATAAAATGTGTATGTATATATGTATGTATATATATATGTGTATGTATATATGTATATATACATATATATGTATATATATGTATATATACATATATATATATATACACACATATATATACATACATATATATATATATATATGTATATATATGTATATATACATATATATATATGTATATATATGTATATATACATATATATATATAAACACACACATATATACATACATACATACATATATATATGTGTATATATATACATCTATATATATATATATGTATATATATATACATATACATATGTATATACATATATATATACATATATATATATATATAGATGTATTTATATATTTGTGTGTGTGTGTGTGTGTGTGTGTGTGTGTGTGTATTCCATGGTAAGGATATTATAAAAAATAACTAAAAATAGAATGATTAAAACACAAGGAATTTTTGTGTATGGATATAAATAAATTATTATGAAATCCAAGGTGAAAGTAAGATGCTTTTAGTGTCAAATATGAGATCTAAGGTTAAAATAAAGTGTTTTGAATGTTAGTGATTATATTTGAGGTTGAAATCAAATTATTTTAGTTTCATATTTAGATCCAATGTTAAAAAAAATTGTGTTGAATATTCAAGAATTTATCTAAACCCTAAGATAAAAAATTTGAAACCTTATACAGTTGGAACCCTGAGAGAAAAATAGAATTTGATAATGTTTAATAAATATTTGTGTTCACAAATATATTTTTTATAAATTTAGATTAAAATTAAATTAACCCTAATTATGATAAAATGAATAGAATAAATTAGAATGTTATAAATGACCTTTCGATAACTAGAATGAAAGTAAAAGACTAAATTTTGCAAAGTGCAAAGATATAAAATAATGATCACTATGAAATTTAAATAATAACTCAATTATTTTACCATATATATGAGTGTATTAGTTAGCATAAGGTAGAAACAAGAAAATAGGATCAAAATCTCAAGCATGTAGAAGTAAGAACTAAAACTAAAAAATGACAAAATTAGAAAACTAAAGACATCATCAACTCCAACTACCATCCCATTTGGTTGATAATACATTTTTATATATAAATTATAAAATTAAGGCACAATCACTTGTGATAATTTAATTTAGGTTTGTATGCATTTCTTTAACCTTCAAAAGTTTGAAGAATACCTTCAAATGTTTTCTCAAACTTTAAAACCCTAATAATGCTAATGATGATTAAAAATATAAAAATATAAAAAAAGGTTAAATTTAATTGGATTAAGCTAACCCAAATCACCCACAGATGAATTAATATTTTCTATGTATCTAATTCTCTAAGGATGGAAATCGATCCCATGTAGATCTCTGACTTAGAGTGATTTGTATAATTATGTTCCTTTGACTATATACATGCATCTATGGATGGATTGAGTACTTCATCATGCTTGTTTTGGGATAGGTGAAATAGAATTTTGACCTTTTTGAGATTATTTGTAATGATTAGAATAAAAATTAGGAATAATAGGTAAATTTTACTCAAGACAAAAATATAAGTATGACTCTCTATTTAAATTTCCAAATTGGTAAAATAATTTAATTGAGTGTGCCTTTATATTAATTAAAAATGAGAAACTACATGCTAGGATTCATAAAAATATAAAATACAAAGATAAGAGAGGGTTAAATTTAAAAAAATATTTATTATAGAACCAACGGTAAATATCAAACTTTAGGGATAGAACCTATTAACATTGTTATCTTTGGTGGTCGATCATATATCTTTAGGGAAATGTATGAAATTTGGATTTAGTGTTGAAGGAGACCTAGAACAACATCTCAAATATTTTAATGAAACATGTTTGGATTATTCTTCTAATTAAAAATTTATAACCAATTTATTTCTAAGAAGCTTAAAATATTATGCCTTATGTTGGTTTTATGATATACCAATTCACTCAGTCAAAACATTCAATCCATTAACACATTTATTTATTAAAAAAATTAACATAAAATCAATGAAAATATTTATTACAAGAAAATTATGAAGTTTAAGAATCTAATGAGACTATAAGAGATAATTTACTTCATTATAAGACCATGGTTTCCAAAATTACTAACTCCTTGGCATATAATTAAATACAAGATATTTTCAAAGTTTTCCTAGACATTTTTCAAAGTCAATTATTTTCAATAAATTTACATCATTTGAGAAGCTTTATCACACAATAAGATAAAGTTAAGTCAAGATTATTAATTTGAATAATTTAAATTATGAAACTACATATACCTTGACTTATATAATGAAGTTTTAATTAGACGATCTTACAAAGTTATACCAATAAATACTTAAGTTGATGGGAAAATCACAATTGATGTTATATCTTAATATTATTATAATATTGTTATATCAGATCAACTAATAAGGAAATTTTATAAATTACCACAACCAAATCATAAGTTAGTATAAAAATGATTAAATGTAATTCATTACTTTACCACCACCATTTGAAATTGATGTGAGGAAATCTCAAGGAAAATATTTTTATAATAATGCAGAATATAATTACCATAGATGTAATGGTCATTCTATTAATATATGTTTCAAGATCAAGCATATTATTAAGGATCTTATTGACAATAATGTTATTGGGTGAGGAGCTCATGTAAATAAAATTAAGCCTAAACAAATGAGAAAGCTAAATTTAATATTTTGAGTGAGTCATTTCCTAATCATGATACTAACAAGGATAATTATGTAGTTTATCATAATTATAATGCTTATCCACCTCCTGAATTATATGATCATCCATTAAATTGAATTATTGGAAAAATTATTCAAACCACAAAGTCACATCATATGATGAATTTTGATGATCATAAGTTTGTGTGTTCATTTCTTGTCTAGTTCACCAATATGTTTTGTATAAATTTAGATGAAAAATTAAAAACTTAATATAATAATCATAATTTTTTAAACAACCTTTTAATATGTAGAATAAATTTAAAATTCTAAATTTTACAAAATGAAAATAAATAAAATAATACTAACTACGAATAAAAAATACAATTTTATCTATTTATACCTCAAACCCAAGTGTGTTGACTAATATAAGGCAAAATCATGAAAGTATGAATATAATTTGCATGTGCCTAGAAGTGCGAGCTAAAACTACAAAGGAAAAAATCATAAAACTAAGGAAAATATTGACATCCACTACCATAATATTTTGTTGGTCATGTATTTTTATGTAAAATAGTAAATTAAGGTATGATCACTTGTGTAAATTTAAGTTAGGTCTATATGAAATGATTTGACCTTTAGAAGTGTGTAAAAAACCTTCAAATGGATTATCAAATATTTAAACCCTAATATGGCTAACATTGATTAAAAAACTTGAAATATAAAAAAATGGAGTGTAATTTGGATGAGATAACCCAAATATTTACCATGATGACTAAACACTACCTACATATCCAATATTCCAAGGAGGGAAATCAACCCCCTATAGTTCTCCCACTTAGAGTGCTTTGTGAAACTTTAGTTCTTTGAATATACGAATGCATCTATGGATGTATTTAATACTTTATCATTATTTCCATTTTCCTAGATAAAATAGGTTTTTGACTTGGCTAAGGACTACTTGTAATGATCAAAGTTATAATAGGGATATTTTTCTCAATGTGTAACAATTGTATGACTTTGTATTAGAATTGACAAGTGGTAAAATGATTAACTTGAGTGTGAATTTATATAAATCCAAAATGGGAACCACATGCTTATAATCCTAAAAACATGAAAGAAAAAGATAATAAAGGATTCAAATAAAAAACTGACTATTATAAGATGAAATGATTGGATGGACCCATAGGGACAAATCCTATTACCACTATTTTTCTTATTAGTCGATCTTATCCCTTTAGGGAAATACATGAAATTTGGATTTGGGTTTATAAATAAATATTATTAAGGGTGTTTTTATTAATTAAGACAATTTTTTATAAAATAAATAAAATTTTGAAACATAGATAGTTCTTCCTAGGTGCTTAGGCTAGGGTGAGGTGGAAAAATATGTCTAGAATAAGTGCACATTTTAATTAAAGTGAAAAAGGTCCAAAATTAACATGATAAAATATTTGTGACCAGATTTTGGTGTCTAAATATGTCAAGGTTATAATCCTAAAAACATGAAAGAAAAAGATAATAAAGGATTCAAATAAAAAACTGACTATTATAAGATGAAATGATTGGATGGACCCATAGGGACAAATCCTATTACCACTATTTTTCTTATTAGTCGATCTTATCCCTTTAGGGAAATACATGAAATTTGGATTTGGGTTTATAAATAAATATTATTAAGGGTGTTTTTATTAATTAAGATAATTTTTTATAAAATAAATAAAATTTTGAAACATAGATAGTTCTTCCTAGGTGCTTAGGCTAGGGTGAGGTGGAAAAATATGTCTAGAATAAGTGCACATTTTAATTAAAGTGAAAAAGGTCCAAAATTAACATGATAAAATATTTGTGACCAGATTTTGGTGTCTAAATATGTCAAGGTGTAGTCATATAAAATATGAAAATTGGTAGCTTGAGTGTGGCTTGTGACACCCGACCCATAAGTCCCTATTGCATGCTCTCATGACCCTCCTAGATACTTTTTCAATGATTCATAGTCATCCATAGCCTTCTAGATAGTGATTCTACCTCCTCCAAGATAATTTTTTGTGAGAATTCCATCCCCCTAGGTCTCATACCCTTAAGACAACAATACCCAATTTAGACTATAGCACTAGACTCTAGGGTGTCTATTTCTAGTGCTCATATCCAAGTGTATTTTTATCTCCAACAATCATTTCCTTCCAAGTCCTATCCTTCTTCTTGTCAGCCTAATGTGAATGCATTTACCACATAAATAATATATCTCTATAAAAACCCATAAAAAGTTCATTTATAAGGGGTTAGCAAATATCATAAATAAAACAAGAATATAAGCAAGAAAATTGAGGCAAACTTCCTTATTCTTTGCACACAATCATCCAATACAGTTACAAGCACATAAAAATCCTTACACCAGTCCCTATCCACCTCAAGAAAACCTATTTTTATCATTTTTCATCTTCATACACATGATTTCACAAAACACATCAAGTGGGAGAACTACATATGGCTTGATACCTCTTTAGAGTGTTGGTATGTAGGCATCATCTCCACACAAGGGGTGTGGATACATGTTTAATGAATATTACACACACTAATCCCCCTTATTTCTAAAATTTTGTCAAATCATCATGGAGTCTAGGGTCTTAAGACTAAATCAACTCTATAAGGAGTTCCATAGACATCAAACATCCAAAATTTCATAGGCAGACTCACATAGAGATAGTGGACAAAACCCAAAAAGCTCAAGTCTCCTATACAATAGTAGAATAGGAATATAACACTAAACTCTAGGGTTTCCTAATTTTTTTCTCCTATCCTTTCAAAAAATTAAGGCCAAATATTTATTTGTGACACTATCCCAATCTTACAGAATGAATTTTAGACCATGTCTCAACTGTCTTAGTTTGTTTACAACTAAGTCTTATTTTCTCCACATTTATTACTATTTTTAAAAAGGTTTAAATAATAATTAAATTATACAAATTAGTATCTTAATTTTTGAAATATTATTTTACTAATTTAATTAACTTAGACCCTTAACTAAATTAGGAATATGACTCTAATATTCCTAAAATAGTTAAATCATTTGGTGAATCTGACCTACTTCATTTGTGCATAAAAACTATAGAAACCCTAGGGTATATTCCTTGATTATTTTTAATTTTTAATTCTATTTTTTAATTACATATTTAAATCGAAATTTCATATCAAATTTTAAAATTCTATAATAATTTTCAAAAAAATATTTTGTGCAAAACCCAAGTTGTATATACTAGGTCCCTCTAAATCAAGATTTTTCCAATAAATTTATGATTTTTTATTTACATATTTAAATCATAAATTCACATCAAATTTTAAAATTCCATAGTGATTTTCAAACAATTGTTTTTCCAAACACTAGTTGCATATACTAGATCCCATTGCTTTTTAAGTATCACCTTACATGCTTGTGAGTTTCATATCCTTTTTATGCATATTCTAGTATGATTTTTAGATTAAATTTATTTAATCTTTTGTTTTATTATTAAATATATTTTACTTATGTCACCTAAGATCCTTTCATCTCTTCCTTTGAGACAAATTTCAAGACTTAGTGTCAAACCTCTTGAATTCAGCCAAATTCTTTAGCCTGACTATATACCATAGATAAATAAATAGCTTAGGTTCCTGTTACAGACCCTACACATCTAAATTGCATAAATTTCCATGAGGATAATTTTGATAATGAGTAGTATGAGAATAAAAATGATGATATAAACATTGATGTTTATGACCCACCACATTAGACTCTTGATCCACTTCCACCTATAGTTGATAATGAAGTTATCCTCAACAAAGATTTGATCCTACAAATTTTTTGAGAAAGACTCAGGGAAAAACCTTGAGATCATAGTCTTATCTTATAATCTATCATGAAACTCAAAAAGGCAAAACAAGTTAAGTCTTCCATTATTGTAGAGCATCCAATTATAAATAACACTATGGGAGTAACTATGTCACAATAACCACCTATAGTAGCCCAACCTTCCTATGAGGCACCACTAGTTACGACTAATACATCTTTGTCTCATGATGTGGTAGCCATTGTGTAATAAATAAAATTTCTTCAATCCAATGTGCTACATCTTGAGCAAGGTGCTTCTAGACCTACATAGGCCTTGGATTCTTTTGCTCTACTGCATATACCATAAGTACATCATTTTGCTTCTACACCCTTATGACAAGGTTTTGTTTAAACCAAGCTCACTCTATATGATGGTAAGGTTAAAATAGAAACACATTTGAGATATTTTCACATAACATGCTAAGACTATGTGTCAAATGACCAGCTACTAACCAAGCTATTTCTATAGTGTCTAAAGGATTATACTTTACAATGGTTCTATAGTCTACCAAATTAGTTAATCAATGCATTCAATCCTTTAGCTGACATGTTCCTATCTTATTTCAGCATTAACATTGGTGATAAGGTTTCCTATACTCAATTTGTAAAATAAAAACAAATGTCAAATGATCATCTCGTAAATTATGTTCTTTGATATAAGACTATCTTGGCTAAGATGACTAGCCCCATGGCTGATCAAGAGTTACAAGATCTCTTCAAATAGTGTCTTCTACCATATTTGCATGAATTAATAATTTTTAAAAGATTCTCTTTCTTCACTGAGTTATGTCATACATTAAAGGAAAAGGGAATTCAAACTAATTTAAATGGGTAAACTCAAATACACGAGTATATCAGACACAAAAAATAAGAGTAATAACAAAGTCCCATACATAGTAAAGGTCAATGATAGAAAGATTCAAAATCAACCAATAATTAATGTGGCTTTAGATCCCCCTTAGCAAGTGGTTTTATCTACACATCCTCAGTGAGATTTTTCCAATATACTAGTTTCTCTAGCCAAAGTTTTACAACTTTTGGAATGTAATATCATATCTCTCCATCCTATTTGGGAAGTTGATCCAATAAACCCTCTTCCATGAGGATATGATTAGAATGAATTTTGAAATTTTCATAGGGCACTAAGACACACAACAAATAGATGCATTAGTTTAAAACATAAGATATAGGACTTGATAGATGGCAGTGTTATTGATCTTGGCACTTTAGTTGAGCCTCCTCAATAAAAGAAAACATAGGATAAAGCTTTGAAAATATTTTTAGACCTTTCCCATAGTATTGTAAATAAGAGACATGGGATACATTAGGTGTTCATCATGCATATCATGCACATCCTCCACCAACTACATATCAAACACCTTTAGTTGAGTTACACCCTTTGAGAAACATGATTGGTGTGTATAATTCTAGAGTTCTAGCTAGATTTTCAATCTCTTTCTCAAAATAGGAGATAGTCGAAGATGATTCAAATTATCATTCATTCTTTATCAGAGTTTACATTCATAATCATCTTATTCATAGTGTTCTCATAGACAATGTATCTAATGTGAACATGTGTACTATGACCTTATTATATCACTTGCAATATTTAGAGTAAGATATTACCCTGATAGACATAGTTATCAATGGATTTAGTGGGCACATATAGAGTTCATTGGGTGAGATTTTACTTCCTCTATAGGTTGGTCTATTAAATGTGGCCATACCTTTTAATATTATTCCAAGTGTAGGATTTTTTGATATGTTACTTGGTTAACCATGGATTTAGAATATTTAAATAATACCTTCTACATTTCATAGATGCATGAAATTCATTAATGCTAATCAAGTTGTTACAGTTGGTAGAGATCCATATGAGTTACCACTCCCCACTTTAGACCCATCTACTATTTTATAATAAACACTTTTAGTTCCACCACTAGTTTTATTTTCTCTAGCAATTTTAGTTCTTTCTCTAGTTTAGATTCAGACATAGTCGAGGCCTCCATCACTATCATTGAGAATTCATACACTTCCATAGATGTATCCTTTAGATCAACCACAATTTCAAAAATATAGATAGCTTCTAGCTATAGTGTTCACACCTAGGGTAGTATCATTGAGTTCCCATGCCTCTACACATAAATAACATGTTCATAGAGCTTATCTTACTACCATATGGGTCACTAAGATCCCTATAATTGCATTCACTTCTCATAGTTATAGGGGGACACCATAGTTGGCTTCCATATAGGGGGACCATATAGTTGGTTTCCACTATAAATATTTTAGAGCATTTATAACATATACAGCTTTCAGAGCCAAAGTCTTAGCCTTTCCATTATGCATGATCCCTCTCCTTGATACAAGACACCATTATAAGGAGTATCTCATGAGACTCATTGTTTAGTATATTTCTTCTCATTCTTGCTTGTATATAGCTTCTTTTCTAACTTCTTATACATAGTCTTCTAATGGTTGATTATACATAGCTTATGTCAAAAATCCAAAAACAATAAAACATTTCAAAATAAAAAACATTTAAATAAATCAAAAACACAAAACTATTTCAATTGTATGCATTATCCATACTTTACATTTCTACTACCATGTTAAGACTTACATTTGTTGTTCTTATTATTTGTCAATTTATCTACATTAGCATGCTTCAATTGATCTTCTTTGAGTGTATGTAATGACTTCTATATCTTTGATTAATTTACTTTAATCATTAAGGAGGCATCCTACTTCATACATTTGAGACACATATCAATACATCTATCCATTGGGGGCATCTTTTACATGACTACACCATCTAGTTTATGTCATTCCTACACCACATACTCTAATTATTATGTTGACATATATTAATTACTAATTTACATAGATTACTCTATCGATACTCACTAGTATATAACACTTGTGTATTTCATAGAATATACCTAGTCTTGTACTTCTTGTCTTGCATACTTTGACCTCTTTCTTTGATTAGTTAGATATGATTGTATTTCTAATATTTACATGCTTTTTTTTCATGGTTTTCATAAATAGATGTGATTTCATTTCTTAGTTCCTTTTTTATCTCTTGTATGTGCCATAGGACATTTTATAATGTCCTTTGCTTCTATCTTCTGTGTGCCTTAGGAACTTTGCCAATGTCCTTTGATTTTACTCTTCTATGTGCCTATGGCCCTTGTGTCAACCTTGCTTATTTCAATTATATGTGTATGTGTCATTTGAACATGTCTTGTATGTTTTCATTCTAGTTTGAATGACATGTTCCCATGTCCCTTATTTTCTTGGCCCCTTGGCCACTCTTGTATGCTTCTTGCTTCTTGCCTCACGTGCTTGTTGCTTGATTTTCTTCTCAAATATTTACAATTACATTATCATTGTCATGATTATCTTGCTTTATTTGATGCCATGATGGACATCATGTTCCATCCCTCCATAACAAGTAACAACTAACTAGACTTCTAGTTCTAGTTCATTATGTTGCACAAGATATTACATTGTTATATCTATCTAGGCATACCCCTATTGATCTAACAATATCTATTAAAAACCATGTTATATCTTGAGATATCTTATTAATTATCATTTATATATCATTTATTATCATAGCATAATATACTTGTAAGGCTCTTTATTCTAAGGATAGTCATTACAAGGTCTTCAATCCTACCCTCAGAAGAGGGGGAAACAAATAAGGGTTTTTTCACATAGATCAAAGCTCCTACCAGTCAAAAAAACATCATTTAAAACACCTAAAACAACAATAATACTTCAAACTAGGTAGAAAAACTAGGTAGATAGCTATGATTACATAATAGTCATTAGAATTAGCTCAAGATAATAGCACTAACATTGGACTACAATGCCAAACTAGTAGGGTGTCTATTTTTGGTGTTCTTATCCAAATAGGAAAAAACCATTTTTTTTAGAAATAGATAGAAAGGTAAGCTTAACTATAGTTTTTTACATATAGACCAGTTCAAATTTAGTAGTTTTAGTATAATTTTTCTTAAAAAATCTAGATACAGGGGACATCATATGTAGCATGATGGCTCTCACTTCTAGTTTCAAATTAGGTAGTTGGTATAACTTCTAGATCAAAATTCATGTTTCAAACACTAGTGATTTGGGGTAATGTGCATAGCACATTTGACTTCTCTTCTTTTATTTCCATGTTCAATACATTACCTAGGTATTCTTAGTAGTTGCATAACTTATTCCATCTATAAGTGGTTGACATCATTTTTGAGTGGCTTCCACATAAGCCTATTGCCTAATTTTAGTGTGACTTTGATACAAGCCTAATATCCACCTTTTGTGAGTGGCCTAATTTACAATGCATATTTAGCTACCATGCTACATTTTTAGATTACAAAACATTCATGGGCTTCAGGACCCATCTCATGTGACACACTTTCATATTAGTGTCAGTTCATAGCTTCACTTCATATGGAAATGATGGATCCAAAAGACTAGCTAGCATTGTATTATTGAGCCACCTATTTAGAGGGATTAGACACATAGTCCAAATATTTATTATTATAATAATGATTAGATGTCTTCATTTAGTGAGCAATGATGTTGCTAAAAGGCCAACCTTTATATTTTTGAGCCACTCTTAGGGAATTGAGTACTCAACTCCATTCATGATATTAATATTGGTATAATACATACCTAGCATTACTTAGCATCATCTAACATCACTCAACATCACAATAGGTTTTTTATTGGTTCACATACCTAGTGAGGTGTATTCGTTCCTTTCTCTTCCTCTCTCTCTTACCTAGTTTTATACGTTCTTGTTTTAAATATAGTGTATCTAATAAGAATTAATCTTATATATTTTTTATCTTGTAAATTTACACTTCATAATGTGATCTTTATATGCACACCCAATATCACACAGCTTCATGAACTTCACCCTTACAGGTAAGTTTAGGTATTGTTTCTATTTTTTCTTTATCTTAGTTTTTCACTTTATTACATCACTAAAATAAATGGGGGTAAATGTAGTCATATAAAATGTGAAAATTGGTAGCTTGAGTGTGGCTTGTGACATCCAAACCATAGGTCCCTCTTGCATGATCGCATGACCCTCCTAGGCACCTTTTCACTGATTCCTAGTCATTTATATCCTTCTAAATAGTGATTCCACCTCCTCCAAACTACTTTTCCTATGACAATTTCATCCCCCTAGGTCCCGTACCCTCAGAACAATATCACTCAACTTGGAATATAGCACAAAACCCTAGGGTGTCTATTTTTGACACTCCTATCCAAGTAAATTTTTAGCTCCAATAGTCATTTCCTTTCAGGTCCTATTCTTCTTCTTATTGACCTAACATGAATGCATTTAAAGCATGACCAAAAAATCTCTATGAAATTCCATTCAATGTTCATTTAGAAGGGGTTGGAAAATATCACAAAGTAAGTAAGAATACAAGCAAGACCATTAAGGAAAATTTCCCTATTCTCTACATACAACCATCCAATATAGCTACAAACATATCTAAATCCTTACACTAGTCCCTAGCCACCTAAAGCACATATAGTTTTACCATTTTGCATCTTTATACTATTACACAAATCACATCAAGTGGGAGAACTACATATAGATTTCTCCCTCTTCATAGTATTGTTATGTAGTTAGTGTGCTCACACAAGGGGTGTAGATACATGTTCAATACATGTTATACACACTAACCCCCCTTCTTTCTAAAATTTTGTCAAAACATCATGGAGTTTATGGTTTTAATATTAAATCAGATCTACAAGGGGTTTTGTAGACATCCAACATCTAAAATTTCATAGGCAAGCTCACATAGAGATAGTGGACAAAACCCAAAAATCTCAGGTCTCTTGAAAAATAGAAGTAGAAGAGGAGTATAGCATCAGAACCTAGGGTGTCTTATTTCAATGATCTTATCCTTTCATGAAATGAAGGCCAGATCCTAATTTATCACACTATCCCAGTCTTACAGAATGAATTTCAAACCTTGTCTTAGCCATCTCAATCTATTTCTAACTAAGTCTTATTTTCTCCATATCTAATAATATATTTAGAAAGTTTTAAATTTTAATTAAATTATACAAATTAGTAGCTTAATTTTTACAATATTAGTTTACCAATTTAATTTACTCAAACCCTTAACTAAATTAGGAATAGGACTCCAATATTCCCAAAATAGTTAAATCACAAAGCATATAAGTGTGAACTCACAAAGGCATCATTTTAATACCTTGGTCACATAATTTGTATCATTTGGGTTCACACTCATTC
Source organism: Torreya grandis (assembly GCA_037957365.1). NCBI lineage: Eukaryota > Viridiplantae > Streptophyta > Pinopsida > Cupressales > Taxaceae > Torreya > Torreya grandis. The sequence continues at coordinate 2,258,526 of JARHVA010001314.1, forward strand.
TACAAAGATGAAGGCCATATGTGATTGGCTTGTATTGAAGATTCTTAATAAAATTCATGGTTTTATAGGATTAATATGATTTTATAGAATATATATGAGTAAATTCTCAATAATAACATGTCTCCTTACCATCCTCGCTAGGAATAATTCCTTCAAGTGGTTCACAGAGGCTAAAAACTCCTTTGAGGATTGTGCGTGAGTTATAGTCTTTAGTCTTGTTTTTGAAACCATTAATTTATTAGACTTTTTCATTAAATTTGATTTCTCTAGATTTATATTAGGCACATTTTAATCTTATGATAACCATATGATTACATTTTAAAGTATGAAATTTAACGAACATGAAAAGAATGATTCCACATGAATCATGGAAATGATTTCCATCTTACATGAATTTTATAGGTGGCATAACTTTATATTTGGGGGTAAGTTTTTTGTTAAAAATAATCATCTTAGATTTAAACACTTGTTAACTCAAGGTACATTAACAAAATAGAAACATAAATGGATAAATCACCTTCAATCCTATGTCTTTGATATCCTTTATAATAAATGTAAGAAGAACATGGTGTAACTATATTATCTCACTAAGAAGAACGGATAGTATTTCAAACCATGTCCATAAACTAACCTAATATTGGAATATTTCTCCATTTGGATTAAAAAATAATAAGATTTTACTTGTAAGCACTTGGATAGTGTCCTTATCATCTTCATGAGTATTTGGGATGTTATGGCAGTCTAGGAGAGGGTTAATTATCATTAAGATCATAGGTAACATGTTCATATGGTGTGCTAATGTTAAAGAGTGTTGTGTGAGTCACCATATCATTTTATTTTGGACTTTTCTCAAGGTTTCATCTTATTTTGATCATGTATAATAATCTATACCAAGTCATAGTGTGACCTTCATCATCTAAAATCACACATAATGGATGACTTATGATGTTGTAGTCCATGATTTAGTCATGTGTTCATTAAATCATTCCAAGGACATACATAATATGGAAAAATGAGAGTGATTGGATTTAATATGAGGGAATAATGGTAACCTTATTTAGAGCCTTTAACATATTTTTAGGTTTTTTAGAAAATATTAAGGTAAATACTTCAATTGTTATTTCATTTAACATCATGTGTGTATTACCTTGGGGGGTGTTCAAACCATGTGGATAATGTTAATAGGAACTTAGGACATCATTTAATGACCAAAGTCACCACCAAGGGTAAAATGTCCTAAAAAATCTCATAACCATTGCAAATTCATTATAAGGTGGTCTTATAAGTAAAAAAGGTCTTTTTAAGGTTCAAACATACTTTGTTCACCATAAAATGTCCTCAAACACTTGAAAAGTAACTTTGTAGCTTCCATACATCCATATACTCTAGTTTAAAAGTGTACTTGAGCTCTCATTTCCCTCCTTTTGGTCTCCAATGGATTCCCAAGATCTCAAACATGAAAAAATGCAAAAAAAAGATGTTTTCTAGGTGTTCATAGGACATGTACAGATATTATATGGGAAAAAGGTAAAATAACTCATGGGGAATTCCTTTTAGGCATAATATAGGATAATTAATTATCATAGATTGAAAAGAAAGGTAGAAAAATAGTAGAATCTTCATTGAGCTCTTGGCAATCTCACAAAGTCCAATTTTAAATGAATGGTACGATTCATAAAGGTTGAGTTAGAGCCTAAGATATAGGTTAGAGTTATATTACATAATTGGATTTAAATTAGTGGAATTACTTTTAATATAAAATCATTGGGCTTTATGAATAATCATTAAGAGGTTAGAGGGTCAAAATGCACTATCAAACCCTACAGGGTCAATTTAGAGATTTTCAAGTGGATTTGTGAGCTCATTATTTAAATATTAAGGTTTCATATGTACTTTCATATATATATATATATATATATATATATATATATATATATATATATATATATAATATTTTAAATCCATATACAATCATATTAATGTTTTTACAATTTTTAAATGAGTATCGCCCTTCAAGAATGGAGAAGTTATAGGTTTACATTATAGGGTTTTGAGTTCTATGGGAGGTTTAATATACAAAAGTCTTTGTTATGGATTTTAGCAATGTTATATACCTACTATATATTCAAAAATGTCTTCAATAAATTCTTCAAACTTCTAACAAGCTTCAAATTCCAACCTCATCCAACTTGAATGAATGTGCCCTAATGGTTTATAGGCATGAAGGTGATGATAATGTTACTTTGTGCTTGAATAGAGTGGAAGCAGATTGTTGAACTTACAAAACTTTATATGATATGGTAGGGACATTAAAAATACTACAGAGTGGATACATCATTATATGTGGTAAAGGGGTTTGAGAAGCTAGTCTAATGCAAACCTTACACTAATGTGCATTTATAGGTCCTCACTTTTGACCAAAAAAGGGACTAGAATTTTGAAGTAATGAGTTTTTTTGAACCTCTAAAAGTATTAATTTCCTCTTTAAAAAGTTTCATGATCATATATGTAGGATGCATTCTCCTAAGTTGTAAAATGGCTTCAACATAGGTGAAATGCATAAGAAACAACATTAAGCCTAACATATAACTATAGCTTGTTGAGATTAATATAACTAAGAATTACATGTGTGAAATATGGAATGAATTTTGGATGATCAAGAAAACTAAATAAGATAATAAACATGTTCCCAAAACTTTCCAATTATCATCAAGTAAGGAATCCTAGATACCAACATTTAAACATACCCTAAACTAGCACTTACATGTTTGTAATGCTAGAATGGAAAAAATAGGTGCATGTATTTATTGGAAGCTGAAAATATATTTGGAGGATGAATTAAAATTAAAATTTACTAGTTTATTATTAATATAATATGGATAATTCTCATTCTCTTCTAGATCTTATCACACCAAATGACCTTCTTGAGATCCCTCCAAATCATTTTCCCAAATGTGCATTTTCATGAAAATGAGGAAAAGAGGCTTGTAAAGATAATAATGAAGCACTAGAAAGTTATATTGAATTATATGATATGAATGAGATGTTAAAACCAATTTAAAACCATAAATATACTTTAAAACTACTAATAAAATCATTCTAATGGTGCTTATAGTCTAAGAGTCCTAATGAGCTTCTACATGTCTATGTGTATAAGGAAGGAAAAAGGACATGTGGTGATGATTTTTGAGGAACCAAGATGGTGTATTGAAGTATTAATAAACATGAGAAAACTCATAACAATTACAAAATATCACCAAATTCCAAAATGTAAATGGAAGAGGAAAACCCTCAATTTATAATCAAGTAGCCCAAAATGAACAACTATAGGTGGCTGACTATCAAAATGAGAAGTGTCCTCTTGTGTTGAAATTAAAGTGTTTTAATAGGTTTATATAAGGTTAGGAAATAGATATAAAATCTCTCCAATAATTTATAAATACTATAAAAATTCAATAATCATGTTGAAGATGTTTTGACCTCAAAGTTGCAGTCTAAAAAGTCTAGTAAGCTTTTATAGGTTAGTATATGAAGTATGAGTGAAACAAATATGTTTTGGGGTAAATATGAGGAGTGATTGATTTTTATATGTGAAAAATACATTTTACAAGGTCTTCATGATATTTTTATTTAGTATTATGAATAAATAACCTAAGAAATATACCTCTAGGGTCGAGAAGATTGGATAACCAATAAACCCTCATGGTGAATTGAGCAAGTTGTACAATCATTTTAAAGGCCATTAACCATTTAATATATTTGAGAAAAATGTTTCAAGTTACATAAGGCCTATTTAAGGTCATTCCATCTAATGGGTAACATTTTAGAGGCTTTTAAGCCTAAAGACTCTCTTTCAACGTAACACAACAAGTCTGCTAACTTGAGAAGCTACATTCTCATGCATAGAACTTCATTATGGTTTTTTATGGGATCACAAGGAGTTTTTAGAATGTGGAGAGGGTTGTTGAATTCATAATCCTGGTATTTATTCCATCATTATAACTCACAACTCTATGAATCATCACTAAGATGCCAACCACCTTAGAAGCATTATTTATGTTGTGAAAGACATCAAAAGATCATAGTATTTTACTTGGTACTTGAATGAGGTTTTGAATAGGACTTGTTGGATTTATAGGTTACACCCTATCTAAGGATAGAAGTTTTAAATTCTTATCTTTAAACCTAATCTAACATGGGAGTGACCTCAGACTGTGGACTATCTAATTTTTAGGTCACACCTCTTATTTTCATGGGGATATCTCCCCTAATATGATAATGAAGTGGTTTATAACACCTAAATATTTCATAGAGAAAATGGAAAAGGATGGAAAACCGAATAAGAATATAACCTATGTGGTGATGCACCAATTGATGAATGATCCACTCTCAACTATTTGATTTGATGACTACTAATGAATCTAATGGAGACAAGGGTTAATCAAACTCTTCCATAATGTTTCATGCATGAATATTTTGCATGAAGATTGATAAGAGATCTGTAACTTGAAGGACATAAATAAATAGGTCTATGCAAGACACTATAGACATATGACACTTCAATAGAAACCACACTAGATAACACTTCACATAACCTAAAAGAAATAAATAATCTTGAAGAAAGGTACATGAAGGACATATAGATGATGAATAAACAACATACATTCTATAGATCAAAATCTAGTAAGGTACAATTGACATTTAACTAGAATTTGAAATTGTTTTATATTGCTTCAAAAGAGTTTACAAAATGATTTTGGTAGAGATTTGATATACCTAGCTAAGGGATGGAAAATAAAAGCTCAATGCCTACATTTATATGGAAAATGGAAGATAAGATACGTAAATACATGCATAGAAGGGGTCATCATTAAGCCTAAAGTAGTATAGGATAGTTACAAATTATTGCCTCTTTTATTGAGCATTAAAAATCCATTAATGATCCCAATGTATAATATTGGAGGTTGTAATTCCTTCAATTGTCCCCATTCATGTTTTGACTAGTCTACCTAGTCATCCTTCAAAACTTGCTATAGTAACCTCAAGACTAGCTATAGGTGCACATTTACACTTTTAGGTTGATATGTGGTCATATAGGTATATTACCTTAGAATCCCAATGGTCTTGATGGCTTTAGTGTGATATAGGGATCAACTTGGGATGATCTAATCCTGAATGGAGGGTGAATGGGTGAGTAAGCATAATAGTAGAGGAAGGTTGGAGTGGAATAATCATATTAATAGGGTCAAATTAGTGTAATGTTGGTTCACACATAGTGAGAGAATATTAATATGAAAAAGACATGCAATAGAGATAATATTCCTTCTTAATACTAACCAAGTGGACCCTGTAGATATCCTGATGTGTACACAAGCAACCATGTGAGTTTTGAGGTAGGGATGAGGTGTCTATGGTCTCAAAATGAAACATAGGAATCTCAAAATTACCTTAATAACTATGACAAACCTTAAATGTTTTAAAATGTGACTGAGTGGACTTATAGACATAGAGGCTAGTTTGAAAACTTGTGAAGCCATCATGAGAATGGGTAAATTTACCTTAAGGCTTGTTAAGACATTCCATTACCATGTCAACACCATAATACATGCTTGGGATACATTATAAGTCTTATAGATGTTTTTTCCATGTTTAAAATCTCTATCAAATAGTGACCTTGGAATTTATATAACTATCTTTACTTGGTATGTCTTGGGTGACTAGAGGAGTATTGAACCTTTAACCTAGATAAGAAGGCATTGAGAGCCATTAAATATATTTGTAACCATTTAATTATTACTTAGATGGAGCACATAAACCTTATCTTTTGCTAAACTAGTATGTAGACCATGCACATAATCTAGTCAAGGGGATTAGCATGCTATCAAAGATCACACATGTGGATCTAGTGTTGAAATTACCATTATAGGATTCTACATGAATTGAGAAAATATGATATATGGTCAGTTTTAGCAAATAAATCAAACTTATTTGAAACTTGGTAAACCCAAAAGTGCTTATGTAGATGAGGAAGGTAATAAAGTTCCATAACTTCTTAATGAAAATTCATAGAGGATAGGTATTTAAATTCCATAAAAATGCCATGAGTGATTATCCCCTTGAGTCTACTTTCCAAGGGTAAAAGGTTTGACCCCCACTCAAATTTTTATATATAGAATAAACATGAACATGAGGAGTCCTTTGAGAATGATAATGATCTTGATATAGAGGAAAAATAGTTTTGATCCCCTAAGTCAATAAAATATACTGCTCCTTCCACCATTGGACATCTCTAAACTCCTATAAGAATATGCCTCTAATTGAGTTTATCTATAAAGTATAGATCCATACTTTTGAGAAAAACCTATAAATTTCCATTTTTCTTAAAATTCTTCTTATTTCAAACCTAAAATGTGGCTAACTAGTGTTATGGAGGTAAAATAGGGGGAAGATAACACTTTTAATTTGTGGTACAACTTGAGGAAGCTAAAAGGTCATAATTTGGCATGTGTTGACCCATTTTGAAGGAAATAAGCATTTAATAGGGTGATAATGGGCCTAAATGAGGTATGAAACAATCCCATGATGACTAAATGAGGCTAATGAGGTCCTTTGTAGGTGTATAAATTGATTTAGTTATCAATTAAGGCCAAATAACATCTTATTATGGTTAAAACCATTGACTATATTTATGTATATGGATTTAAAAGATTTTCATTAATTAGATCACTAGGTTAATGCATAATGAACATATCAATGGCAATTGAAACCTTAATTATACCTCATAACCTTATTCATAATTCTTATTAAAGGCTTATAATGGGCATACATCTAATGATTATGTAGTACTAATGTTATTTTAACCCTTTATCAAGTTATCTCCTCCATTTGGCTTCATTAATACATATTTATCATGTTGATGACCCTTCAATATGTATAAGTATAAACTAGTAACTTTTTAACACCATGAAACTACATGACTCAGGCTTGAAAAAAGGCACAAAAAACTATAAGGATTGCTAAGGCAAGATTTAAACATGACTAGATAGTGGACTAACTAAATACCCTTCCTAACTCATAACATGGATAACAACCACTATATAAAAGATAGATAATAAATATAAGCTATAAGCTTGATAAATTTCTATGTCTAAGACTATAAATTAACCAATATTTATGGTGACTCAGTTGACTTGACTAGTTTGTTGGTCATGGAACCTAGAAATTTATTCAAACTTGTCCATATTGACTAAATAGATGAAGCATTGGTATAACATAGGTTCTACATTCATATTTTACACTCTTGAATCAATGAGACATAGCCAAAAAATAGTAAAAAATAAGAACACAACACACAACTACCTAAATAGTAGAACCAAATAACAAATGTGACACTAGTGTAAGGGTACTTAGAGGTAAAAGATAAACCTACCTACCTATGTAAAAAAGAACATGAAAGAGAAATATCAAAAACAATTAAAATACCTTTCATTTATAGGGACGGAGAGAATATCACCATTCAATTTATCAATATAAAAGTAATTTCTCTCCTTGAATCATGTGATAATATAAGGCCCACTCCAAAGACTATCATGTTTTGAGTGTTTCCCTAGTTCTGCATGGTCCTCATCCCATTTAAGGACTATATCACCTTATTAAAATGTTCTAGAGGGTGATCTCTTATCAAATGACTTATTCAATTAGTAGTTAATAGACCACATGATGTAGGTGACACTATCCCTTATATCCACTAGCTATCTTAGTTCATTCATCCTTGCTTACATAGCATCATCCTCTAGGAGCTCAAGTTGGTGAGCAAGCTCTAGTGCAGGTAGTTCAGGGGAGATAGGAAATATTACCTATCTACCATATAAAATGAGGTATGGGGATTTTAAATTGTCCTTATTAGGTGTAAGTCTATCTACCCATAGAGCAGTCCTTAATCTAGTATGTCACTTCCTCTAACTATCTTCCATAGTCCTTTTATTGATCCTCAACAAGTTCTTATTTGTGGAATCTTCTAGTCCATTTCCTTGTGGGTAATAGTTATATGATGATTTGAGATATATTATATGTGAAATAATCCACTCAATAAACTTTATACTACTAAATTCTAATGCATTATCAAAATTGATAATGGAAAGCACACCAAATCTGGTCACAAGGTTGTCATAAAACTCTAGGATAGAATTTTAATTGGATTCTTTGAGGCCACCTACTTCAACCCACCTTGTGAAGTAGTTTTTGGTTGTGATTATCCACTTTTTTCCAACACTTTAATGGGGATGAATAATCATTATGAAAAATAAGCCCCATTACATGAAGAGTAATTATACTTATATTGGTTATAAAGGAAGGGTAGCTAACTTTTAATTTCTAATGAACATGGTAGAATTTGAACATTTACTTACCTAAGAATGTGAATCTATAAAAAATTTGGGCCAAAATTACCCAACCCTAATGATCTTAGAGGCTATGGTCTTGGTAAAAAAAAGTCTACTAGTAGGACCATCATGGAACAATTCAAGTAACTTATCCACTTGGCATGAATCTACACACCTCAAAATCATGCCTCGTATGCCCTTCTTAAAAAGTGTCTCCTCTTGGCTCTATCCAACCCTATAGGACATTGGCTTGATTGAATAAATTTGATCACATCATGTGTCCAGCTAAGAGGGGCGTTGCTTGCAACTACTTGTTGGCTATCATGGATTACCAACACTTGATCTTTTCCCTCCTTTAATTATGTTGAAAGGTGCTATCATAACCTTCTATCTCTGATAAGCTTTTTAACTCTAAATTTAATGTGATCTTAAGGGAAAAAATATGTTAATTTTCATGATAGAGTTGATGCCATAGATAGAAGGGAATTAGTTGAATATCTTAAAATGAACCCACATATGCTTGATGAATTGCTACATGTAATAATACATGAATAGGAAAAAACATGTTAAGTTTATCACATATAAAAGAAAAAATTAGGCCTTTAATGATAATAATCAACCTTGTAAAGTTATTGACTCTACAATAGGTGTTTATACCATTATTACCACTACTATTATTCCTATGTCTACACCTATGGCTATACATGTGCTACCCACTCATGACATGGAAAAAAATAAGGTTTACTTATGGGATGAATAACCACATATTTATTCATCCCATAAAGTTATATTGATAAAAAGAAGAGTAATGTCCATCAATAATGTGTCATCACATGAAACTATAGTATGAGGAGATAGTACATCATCAAAAGAAAAAACCTCACTGACAAGAACAGAAGAAAGAAGTGCCAATAGTGCCTCACCCATGTTACTATCAAGACTCAAATATTGAGTAACATTAGTGTCATCATCAAGAGATAAATCCTTGTTAACAAGAGGAGGATGAAGTGGAATAGATGGAGGTGGAGTAAAAGAGGGTGAAAAAGACCCAAAAGACTTAGTATCCTTCTCAAATAAGGCTACAATAACATCCCAATCTTCCTTTGGTGATGTGGCACATGTGGCATAGCACTACAAACTATCTAAAACATAGAGGTGAATCAAATGAAGAACCTCATCTTGCATGGATGCAATACAATCAATAAATTCCTCATCTGTAAAGTGGGGAATGTCACCAATCATAACACTCCACACACCTTCTTATTGTAATTATATCCACATTTTGATCTTCCAAATAATGTAGTTGAATGTATTGAGGGGAAAATAAGAAAGAATACATTGTCAAAAAATAAGGAGAAATTTAAGAAGAAGAAGAATAACCGTCTCAAAAAACCAAACCTTCCTATGACAATTTAATGTCTCTTGACGAAATTAATGAACACCCCAAATAAGTGTAAGGACCCAAAAATTTGGCACTTTACAAAATTAGTATGTTTTTAAAAATTAATGACACAAGTGGATATATATTTAAAAAAAAACACTTAAAAAAAATAGAACTCAAATCTGAGTTATGATTCAAAATTTACAAGCATTACAATTTCCCATAAAATGGGTCAAAACATTAAAAAACACTACAAACTAGTTTTTGAGACCAAATTAGAAAATAACATAGTTATCCAACCACTCATTGGAACTATAATTGAACTATGGACTCAAAAATGTCAACCATTATGAAAAATGATCCTACTAGTTAATGTTGTGCTTGTGCAAGTGAACTATGCTTTTGCTTGTGGAAAAAAATTATCATTGTAAAAGAAAAAAATGAATAGATAGTTGGTTTTGAGAGACAAGGAAAAATAATGTTGTTTTTACCTCCAAATATCCCATAATAAGATCCAATGTAGCAAAATATAGATCTTAGACAGATCCAATGGCTCACATAAGCATTTTCAATGCTTTGTTTGAGGAAAATTATACTTAGTTTGTGGAAAATGATGCCTAGCTTAGAATAGGATGCAACACTAAGAAAAAGATTCCTAAGACATCTATATTTCCTCATATCTATTAGAATAAACTTTTAAGTCCTCATTAGCTAGGTCTCAATGCCTCAGGTCTCAAAAAAATGTTAAAGCTCTAGTCTTTTTCTAATGCCAAGTGAATCAAGATCAGGTCAACATAATAGATTTAGAGATATTCCAAGGCAAAGATGGTAGATCTATAAGTTGAAATACAGTCAGGAAAAAATAATATGAAGTGATAAGGTATGGTATAAAATGACGACAAACTTCAAAAAGTGCATATTTCTTCTCTCTAATGCATTCTAATGCCAAACAAGGAAAATGCCAAGTTGAGGAAAAAGATGCCACAACTAAAAAATAAATGATAATATGATGCCAAAGGTTAAAACTACATCTTCTTCTCTATTTATTCCTCTCCTCCTTCTCTAACACCTATCCTCTTTGGTCAAGAATAGATCTCTCAAATCTCAGATTTCTTCTTCCAACTTAGGAAATAATAAAATCTAAAAAAAGAGGAAAACAATGATGTTGAGCTTCAACTAGAAGAAGAAAAATCTTCAAAAAGTCTCAAAAATGGCATCAAGATCTTCTCTATTCTCAAATATATCCATGTGCAAAAGCTTCAAAAGTAATGAAAAGCTTCAAAATATCTGAAAAGTCTTGAAAAGGGCACAAAGTCCCTAAGTTGCAAAGAATAAAAATAACTCAATATATTTAAAGCTTCAATGAATCTCTAAATGTATTATATTAAATAAAGCTACCACATAGTATGAAAGAAATGCACATGGAAGAAATTCACCAGATCCCCAAAGCTCAGGAAAAAATTCCCAAAATAGTAGATTAAAACAACCACAACTTTTAAAATACTCATTAGAATTTGAAACTGTAATATGTTATGGAAATCTATGAGAGATGATTGCATAACCCATAAATAGTTTCCTAAAATTACTTATGAGTAAATATAAGTTGATCAAAACATATCATGTTTTAGTTAAAAAATGCAATTTTGCCTAAAAACAGATTTCTTAAAAATGACTATGTAACACTTTCAAACTAAATATCAAATTATAAATGGATGGATGTAACCTTTAAAAGTCTGATACCATAAAATAAATGAGAAAAATATCATTCCAATCTAGGAGTCTGAAGCATTAACAACAAAAACATCAAGATAAGCTTGCAAACAAATAAAAAATTAAGACAAGGAAAATCAAATGATATTTAAAAGAGCATGTTTAATACAATAGAGAACCCTTGTTTAAGTAGACAAGGAAGAATTAGAATCAATCCTAACTAAGCAATGTGGAATAATTCCACACATAAGATAAAACTAGGTAAAGACCAATGACGTAGCTAGAACCTAACAAGCATGAGTAATAATACTCTAACACCAACTAAGAATAATCATGTGTTGGCCTAAATCAACTACATGATTCATAATGTGTCCAAACTAGCCATTAATTTTTAATATAGGATCATGATATTGGGAATTATTGAAGACAACCTGGCCATTAATTGTTCATATTGTTACCAACTACCACATTTGATAACTAATCAACATGCCTATCAACATCCTAATTGGTAGCTTTAAAATAATTCATATTATTATTGTATTATTCATGTTAAATATTTAAGATACACATCTAGTCAATATAATAACATATTTAGATAAATACCATATATATAGTCATAAAACTATTAGCTTTCTCTATGCATCTACTCTATATACATGCACTATAAACATTGTACTATGTTTTCACTATTCTTTCATTTATGAATATAAGTTACATTTCCTACAAGTAAGACTTCCACTCCATTGAATGTGTGTTTAATTATTTTATATGGTTACTCTACATGCATTCACTCTACATAGCCAAACTTGGTTATCCCACACACACTTAGTCCCAGGCCCCATGGTGTAGATCATTGGTATTAGAGCTTCACTCTATTACTTTCCATGCCTATAACCACATAAGAATAATGAGAGAGAAGGTTTAATAGTCTATTTTATTTTATATAATACATAATAATTTTGTAGCAAAAGTAATATGGTTGACACCTAGGATTAACTTGAAGTAACCCCAAAAGTTTGATGGATCATTATCAATGCATTAAATGCACAACACACTAAATCTTTTGGTTAGTTATATAAATTGATGATGAAACTCAACCTAATGCCTTACCATTCATATTAGTAGTATGTTTCACAAAAAAAATTGTAATAAACCACCTTCAAAGTATAAGTCAATCTTGACATCCCTTTTTTTGAAGGAAATATTGATGCTAAAGTAGTGGATTCATATATTCAATAACTAAGGTATACTTATAAGTAAACTACTTAACCAATGTTGAGAATATCACCTTCACAATACCAAAGACGTTCATTTTAGTTGTTTAATAGTAGGAGACCTTTAGTACGTAGTGTATGTAGGATTTCATTCCAATTGAATCATGGAAGACTTTTATTGATGTAGTGAATCAATAATAATACACTCTTTGACACTTTAAAGATGAATACATCAAGTTTAATTAAATGTGTTGGCATAATGATTAGTTATTAAAAGACTACACCAACATATTTCAAGACTACCTATGTTCCTAAAAGAGAAATTAAACTAATAAAATAAGGTTCTTAATTATATCAGTTGAATCTAACCTTATATCTATGTAAAGTTGGATTTATTGACTTATAACACCTTGGGATAAACATATCACAAAAATTCCAATATTGAAGCCAAGGACAAAATGAAGCAATGTACTACCTTTGTTAGGGATATCCTAATTTTAGTGCTCACATTTATTTTTTACTATTAGGTAAATTACTATTTATTGAATAATAATTATCATATAGTATGTCAGTAGTTAGTTATAAATAGTTACATTGATATATTAACAATATATCACATATTTTTAATATTTAGTTTGTTAGTATAAGTTATTATAGGGATATTTACAAGAGATATTAGTGGAGATTGTATCTCCCCAATTATAGGAAAGCGTTTTCCTATATAATTTATATCTCTTGTATGGTTTTTAATATGTAATGTAGTAGAATAAATATATAATAAGTAAAATATTATTGTGTTAAAAATATACGTGTTCAATTCTTTTTCTTATGTAGATCTGAACTAGCTCTATCATCTGGTATTAGAGTGGTAATTTGTTTGGGTTAGTTGTACATTAGTCAATATTTCATAATGTAGAATTCAAAATTCAATAAATGAGCAAGGAGGTTTAAGTCATAGGTCTTGTTAGCTTATGTGATTCCTATTGGTTAATGACAGTTTTCTATTTGAGGATTATGTTATGTTATTTAAATACTATGAACTCATTCTTATACACTTAGATCTATATGTGAATACTTCATTCATAAATATGATCAGGGCATTTTAATTAACCTTTAAAAGATTGATGACGTACCTATAATGCACCCATCAATCTCCACATATCGTAGTTCATCACTTTAACCATAAAACAAATGACATTTCCTTTTGTGTGGCATCATACACAAAGTAATCCTAAGCATTTTTTTCCTATCATCATATCAACATTGAAAATTTCATTGTATACCTAGGTCAGTGAAGAAAATCAATAATTAAACAATTCAATTAGTTCAGAATGACTCAACATTGAATCATTATCTAGTAGATTGTGATCCTCTTTATGAATGTTTTCTATGTGTTGTATCTTTCTAATCTTTCTATTTCTTCTATGCCCATGCGTCATGGAAAATTGATAGTCCCATATTCTATGAAGAATGAGATATTGTCCATGTTGCTTCATGATTATACCATACCATCATCCTCCATTCTTTTCCATCTATAGGTATTATAATTTAAAGTTTACATTGAGTTGTTTAGTGTTTACTATTTAGTCTGCTCATATCTTAAGTTCATTTTATAAGTCTCTATCTGCATCATGTCAATAGTTTGTTAAATTTTAAAATTATTGTATTATTTTTAGGACTGGGAAGATGTCAAGAACTTGGATCTATCTTTCATTTGGTGAAAGGATAGGAGCACTAAAAATATGACACTTCAAGGTCTAACACTATAGTCCTATTCCTACCGTTATTGTCCAAACTAGTCATAGAGATCTATGTTTTATAAGTTTTGTCCATTGTCCCTATGTGAGCTTGCCTATGAAATTTCAAATCTTGAATGTTGACAGATCTCCTTGTATAGCTATTTTAATATTCAAAACCCTAGGTCTATCTACACATAAGAAATAACAAATAATTAAAATCAAAAGGGGGAAAATTTTGGTTAAGGGAAGAATGATCACAAGATCTAGAACCCCTATTATCTTGATTGCTACTTAAATTAACCCTCAAGCTAGGGTCTCAGATAAAATGTAGTTCACCCTTAGAGAACATGTATAATCAATGAACATGGTATATGAAAGAATGAAATTTTGCCTAGGCCCTTCCTTGATCAATCATGCAAATCTATGTGTGACGTAGAATGCTAAGTTATACTATATACTATTTTTTAGTTATGTATAATGTCAAAGTAGTAAGTGCTAGATATAAAATGCCTTGTGAAGTCCTTTATATAGGATACTCATTTATTTGAATTTGGGAACTTTATTCACATTTAGATGACATTTTAAAGACAAAAAAAAATTAAGGATGAAGATAAGAAGGGATTGAGACTCATTAAGTGAGGAAATTTGACTATTAGGACTCAAATTTAATTATATAAGAGTGTTGGAAATGGGACACCCTAGCGTCTAGTGGTATAGTCCAATCACAATGCTCTTGTCCTATAGGCTCAAGATCTAGGGGATGGAATTAGCATGGGAAATAGAGTCTGGCTAAGTTTAAATGACCATATAGAAGGCTACAAATGACTGGTTATGGACAAAAATGTGACTCAACCATGAAACAAGACCAAGATAAGTAAAACAAAAGACATGACTAATGTGAACAATGCTCATATTCTCTAGTTAGAGTTTCCTATGAAAGGACTTGTGAAAAGACATGATATGTGTGGTTGCTTGACCAATTTAGGGTGTATACATTTGTCCCCCTTTTATTCTAGTGATGTAATGAAATGAAGTACTAGAGTAAAAGAAATAAGAAGAAAATGTATACCTAAAATTATATGTGTGGAGATAAATGTGATGAAAAGGGTCCAACTCACTTCCTAGCTAGGGAAGTGGATGGAGAGCTAAATAATGCTTAGAGAAAGAAAGAATACCTGAAATGGATGCCCCCTATACTAAATATAGAATTGGAATCCATGTAACATGGAAAAAGAGGGAAATGCTTACCCTCTGTGCTGAATTTAACTGAAGATGAGCAATGCTCAGAGGCCCAGAACCAATGTTTGTCCTCTATCTCGTATAAAATCATGTAATCTATAATGTGTGTATAGAAATTTTTAGGTTATGAAGAGAAAAATATATCATGCCCCAACTCTAAATATCTGAACTAGAGCTAAGAAATACTCAGAGGCCCAACACCAATGTTTGTCTTATGTCCCGTACAAACTCATGTGGTCTAGATTTGGGTAATGTAATAGGCCAACCATTGTAGATAGTCATACAGTCCAATCTAGTGACAACCTAGGTACCATTGGGTGTAATTTGAAAATATGGTCAATGTTTAAGAAGAGAATGGCATGTCTTGCCATTTCATCTATATAATCCTAGATGATGAAGAACATAAACATATATGTCATGCCCCCAAATATTTTATCTAAGTGATGCATCTATACAATATGGAAATCTATATAACCACATTTGATATGACCTATCATGCCATGCCCCATGTGTAAAACTACAGATCAAAAAATTATGCTCTGCACTATGCCTATAATCTACTATCTAATCTTGTAACTATGTCATGCTATTGAAGTTGAATGTGTGAGACATGTAGTATGTACATACCCTCAAATCTATTACCTGAGTCTATATTTTTATCAAAATCACTATGAATCCATATAATATGAACCACTATATCTGAATAGGTGTATGTGCCTATAATCTAAAGGTATATCCCTCCAAATGTCTTGAGTGAAGTTGACTAACCTATATAATCTGAATCACTATATATATCAACCAATCTGAGTTGAATCTGACAGTCTAAATACTGAAGGTGTAAGAATCATGGTGTATCCACTTATGAGAGTGAATGGGCATGATGGGTAGATGTATAAATATGAATAGTGGGAATGATTTCCCCCTTTTTGGGAGAGGGATAAAATTTGTGATAAAGGAGGTTGAACAAAAAGTCATGACTAGTGGCATAAGTAGAAACAAGGTTAGCTTGTTGTGAATAGCTTGAGAGTTTATTTGATTGATGGAGTTGTTAAAAATGGATTAAGTTTTAATTAGTGATAATCAAGGTTTGTTTCTGAGTATAAAGGAAATATAGAGATGTGCATGCCATATTAGGCAAATGAATTATTAAGAGAGATAAGCTTTCGTGATGTCAAAGGTATCATTATCATGATTTTGTGGAAGAAAATGGTTTGAAAAATGGTGTTATTGGGTTTAAGTTATGGGCAAAATGGTATTTTGTTTTGATTAAGAAAGATGGGTAATATATGAAGTTGGATTGATTCCCAGTTCATTTATGTATTGACTAGGTTGAAATTTAGAGCTCTAGAGTAGGAGATAAGTCAAGGAGACAAGCACCTACTATGACTCAGTTTGAGTAGTTAACAACCTAGGTTCAGGGTGGTGGTGATGTCACCCTATAAACAACTAAAACATTTGATTTTTGTTTGTTCTAAATCTTGTTTTTGATGTTTTGACCTTTTTAAAGTGTCTTAGGAAAAAATTCACTAGTTATATCACTCTTGTCCTACACCCATCACTACTATCTAAGATATAGGGATCTTGTCTAGGTTGTAGTGCTCCTATCCAGTATTGTTGTCTTATACCTAACACTGTTATCATAAAGGCTTAATTTATTAGTGATGCTACTTTGTTGTTAACTTTTGTTCTACTTTGGCTTTTGATTTGGCATTATATATATATATATATCTGTGTGTGTGTGTGTGTGTGTGTCTGTGTGTGTGTTATTTTTGGTGTTTTCAAGGTGAGGTGTAGATGAGAGAGTTTCATAGGGGCTACATGATGGAGACATTAAGGTTATTACCATTGTCTACTAATGAGAGAGCTATCATGGATAGGGTAGGGTTGGGTCATGTGTGTGACCTATGACTAATGTAGTGTGATAAATATATGATTACTACCTTATGTGAGAAGTGGAATGTAGATACATGTAATTTTTGGCATCCAATAGGGGAAATTACTATGACTCTAAAGGATTGTATCACATTTTGCATTTGCTAGTTAGTGGATGGCATGTAACATTGAAAGATGACATGGGTGCTAAGTTATTGATCATGCATCCTTATATTTTATTGTTGTACCCTTAGGTATACATCAAAGAGGTAGTGATAGCGATGTGTTTCTATCAGTTGTAGTATAGTCTAGTGTTTCACACCTACAAAAGTGGTTGGCCATATTGTTGGCCTCATTTTTTGCTATAGATGGGAGTGAAGTGTCAGTTACATATAAGATACATAAGATTATGTGTAGTGTGGAGGTATATGGAATTGTGTTCTTGTGGGGTAGGACTATGATTTTTGACGTATATAAGGATCTTTATAGGTTTACATAGAAGGCATTTAGTTTTGGATTGAGTGTAGTGATGTTATTGCATTGTTGGGCTTATGAGCACATAACAATTATGCAACCAATATGATTACTTAGGGAGAAGTGGGCACCTCTATAGCTATTTGGGGAGTGGTGGATGAGTACATTAGCTATCTAATCTCCTAAGATGGATGATTATAGGTGATTGATAGATATATTTATGGTTAGTGACATTATATGGAGTCCTTACAAAGGATTTCTTAGGTGGGCCAAGGATGGCATGTAGTTACAGTATATGAGGGTCAACTTTTAGATACATGAATATTGGGTTGGAGTGTATGAGTGCTTTCAGTATGAGTGCATGATTAGATAATTTTGGGTACCATAGGATATGCCCCCAATAACATGGGTGTGGATGAGGAGTGTGTAAGTACCTATAAGGGTGGGGGATCATGTGAGGCCCACAGGGGTTGAGCTAACACCATTACCTTTAGATACATGGGATGTAGCTATAAACATTCTTGATGTGGATGATGTTGGATGTATAGATGCATATAATGCATGGTAGATGAGTAATTGATGAGATCTATTATACCCTATTGATGGAGGGGATGCTTTAGAGTATGAGTATCCATAATTGATCTAGATGATAGGAGGTACGCAATAATTTCATTTGAATTGTGTATAAATTTATGTTGTTAATTTTTTTAAGTATATAGCTAATGTAATGCCTTAATTTTTGTGTAGGTGGAGTGGGAGGTGTTATTGGAAATATTGTAATTGCTGTAAAAGTTCTAGCATTATTGGTGATAAAGGCCCCATTACATTTAATGTTGTTTGTAATAGATATATCTTGGCTAATGTGAGTTAATATTTATTTAATATTAATGAATATATTTTTGTTTACATATGAGACAAAAGGACCCATGGAGAAGTCAAAGAGCCATGGGGTAAAGACAAAAGAAAAATGGCACACATTTTCCCATGAAGAGTCATCTTGGGGAATTCCAAGAGTCACCAAGTGAAGACAAAAGAGGAAGGGCACAATTTCTCATGAAGGGACACTTTGAGAAATATGAAAAGTCACCAAGATAAGGACAAAAGAGGGAAGGACATTTTTGCTCATGAAGGGTCACCACATGAATTTTCAAAGGCAAGGATATCAAGGGTCATACAAGTTTGGTATCATTTTCCATGAGGATTGAAGGGTCACAAAGGGGGAAGGCCAAAGGTCATTTGGAAAGCTATAAATAAAGACCTGAGAAGCCATTTGTAATATGATAGATAGAGGTTGATTTGATATTGTAATATCTAGCTTAGAAGAGCAATTATGAGAGATGAATATGATTTGTATTTGTTATATCTAGCTTAGAAGAGCAAAGGTGAGAGAGAGGAAAGAGATATTGTAATGAACTATCATTTGTTGAGATAGAAACATTGAGAGATAGTTGTGTGGTATACACAAAGGGGTTGGTTCTCCTGTGGGTTGGTACTCATGAAAAGTTTTTAGGTTGGTTCTCGGTAAAGGGGTTGGTGCTCCTATGGGTTGGTGCTCATGAATAGTTGTGGGTTAGTTCTCAACAAAGGGGTTGGTGCTCCTGTGGGTTGGTGCTCATGAATAGTTGCTAGGTTGGTGCTTGGAAAAGGGGTTGGTGCTATTGTGGGTTAGTGCTCATGAATTTTTGCTAGGTTGGTGCTCAACAAAGGGTTTGGTGCTCCTATGGGTTGGTGCTCATGAATTGTTGATGGGTTGGTGCTCGGCAAAGGGGTTGGTGCTCACGTGGGTTGGTGATCACAAATAGTTGCTCGGTTGGTGCTCAACGAAGGGGTTGGTGCTCTTGCAAGTTGGTGCTTGCAAATATTGATTGGGTTGGTGCTCATTCATATACTTGACATTGGTCTTCATGGTTTTTCCCACATTGCATTTTGAAGTTATATCTGGTGTCTCTCTATATCTTGTGTTGTGTTTATTGTTTGAGTTTTATTACATATCTTGAATGTTTGGTTAAGTGTAATTTGGTTAAGGGAAAGTTTTACAAGATATATGATATATTGATTAACCCCCTCTTAGTATATACTATGCTTAACAATTGGTATCAGAGTAGGTTCCTTTAGAAAGAGTTTAATAGCTTGAAGGTAGATCAAAAAAAAGCATAAGATGGCTAAGCATCTAAAGAAGGATAATCAAGAGTTGAAATCTATGGTTGAGGATCTTAAGGAATAGGTGTGTATCTTGGATTCTAAGTGGCTATAGAAGTAAAAAAAAATAAGATATTTATTCAGGATCTTAAGAATCAGTTAGAGGTTGTAAATTCAATTTTAACATCAGAAAAAGAAGAGTGTAATCAGTTGAAGGTTGAGTTAGTTTATTTAAAGGATAATCATGAGAAGATTATAATGAAGGTTGAGAAAGATCATGAAATATTAGTCCAAGGAAAGAAGGATGCAGGTTTTAAAGGTAAATCAAAGAAGCTAATCAGGCAACCCAATGCTTTTAAGTTTTCAAATTCTTTTCATGGCCATATTTTATTTGTCATCATGTTGGTCATAGGGAAAGAGACTATATGAGGAGAAGTAATTAGTCAAAGGGAGATCTTAGTCACATTCAAAAAGAAGGTATGAGAAATGTTGTTTGATTTTATTGTCATAAGGTTGACCATATTGCTAAATTATGTCCAAAACAAGTAAAGATATTTTCAAAGTACGTCAAAGGTTATAGATCCCCTAAAAGATATGAGAAGAGTCAAATTAAGGTTTGGAGACCTATAATAGTAAAGGTTGATCAGGTTGAGTTTAAGAGTGAAAATGAATTACTTGCTATAGTAGATAAAGAATCAGATAGGAAGGATTGTGTAGAATCTCTTGTTATATTTGAGCATGATATTTGTTAAGATAAGATAGTTGTAAAAGTTGAGAAGATGAAAAACATCATAAATGATAAGGTTAGTAAGTCAAAAAGGTTAGAAATGCTTAAACAAATTCTAAAATAAAAACACAAGAAGATCAAGGAAGAAATAGAGGAGATGTGGGAATCTTCTAAGATTTGTTTCTAGGACCCTTTATGTGGGGTATCTCTTATTGGCCTCAAGGAGACACTTTTAAGAAAAAATTGAAGCATGGTGGATGCTATTGGGTCTTGGCTATGTTGCATGACAAGAAGGTGAGTTGACAGATTAATTTGTATATCTTTTGAGTGAATAGATTTTTGAATAAAATTTTACACCAGTATTAAAGTTTGAGGCTATTAGAATGATTCTTGCATGTGCAGCGTTTAAAAGTTTTAAAGTGTTTCAAATGATTATGGTCACAAGAAATTAGAATATTGAGAAAGAGCTAACTATTTCAGAAAGAAGGAAGAGAATACTCATGCAGATTCAATGAAAAAAGATCAGAGTTTCAAAGCTCCATTCATCAGGAAGAAGGTTTGGAAATGTTCATGGTAGAAGAAACAACTTGAAGATTCTATGTTGGTGCAAACAACTTTGCATGTAAGAAATAAAGATCAGCCATGGTTCATTGATAGCAGATGTTTGAGGCATATGACAGGGGATAAGAGTAAAGAAGATCAATGGTGGCATAGTAAAATTTGAAGATAAAACCACTGCCAGGATAGCTGGAAAAGGAACTTTGAGTTTGGATAATGGTAGAACAAAGACTAAGAATGTTTTATAAGAATAATCTATTAAGTGTAAGTCAAATATGTGTTTAGGGATATACATTAAAGTTTCATGCAAAAGGTTGTGAGGTTAGAACAAAATATTCAAATGAGTTGATTGCAGATGCTCAAAGGATAGGTAAAGATTTTATCAGATATATTCTCAAAGAGATGATCAAAGGACACATTCAAAGATCTATGAGAGGAGTTGGAAGTAATTTCTATTACTTCTTGCCATTGATGTTCAACATCAGTTGAAGGGGAGCTAAGTATTAGCTCTAGGTAGGCCCTTTGCCATTGATGTTAAAGGGGGAGAATAATAGGTACACATATAGGTGTAGAAATAGGTACAAGTAATAGGTACAAGTTGTTATAGTAAGGGGGAGTTACTCTATGTTTTCAAATGATAGTATGTGCAGGTGATAGGATGTGGCAATTTTAGGATTAAGGTTGCCATCAATGACAAAGGGGGAGATTTTTGGAAATATTGTCATTGATGTCAAAGGTCTAGCATTATTGGTGATAAAGGCCCCATTGTATTTAATGTTGTTTATAGTAGATATGTCTTGGCTAATGTGAGTTAATATTTATTTAATATTAATGAATATATTTTTGGTTGCATATGAGACAAAAGAAGGACCCATGGAGAAGTCAAAGAGCCACAAGGTAAAGACAAAAGAAGGATGGGATGCATTTTCCCATGAAGAGTCATCTTGGGGAATTCCAAGAGTCACCAAGTGAAGACAAAAGAGGAAGGGTGAAATTTCTGTTTAAGGGACTCTTTGAGGAATATGAAAAGTCACCAAGATAAGGACAAAAGAGGGAAGGACATTTTTTCTTATGAAGGTTCACCACATGACTTTTCAAAGGCAAGGATATGAAGGGTCATACAAGTTTGGCACAATTTTCCAAGAGGATTGAAGGGTCACAAATGGGGAAGGCCAAATGTCATTTGGAAAGCTATAAATAAAGGCTTGAGAAGCCATTTGTAATATGAGAGATAGAGGTTGATTTGATATTGTAATATCTAGCTTAGAAGAGCAATTGTGAGAGATGAATATGATTTGTATTTTTTATATCTAGCTTAGAAGAGCAAAGGTGAGAGAGAGGAAAGAGATGTTGTAATGAACTATCATTTGTTGAGATAGCAACATTGAGAGATAGTTATGTGGTATACACAAAGGGGTCGGTGCTCCTATGGGTTGGTGCTCATGAATAGTTGTTGGGTTGGTGCTCGGCAAAGGGGTTAGTGCTCTTGTGGGTTGGTATTTGGCAAAGTGGTTGGTGCTCTTGTGGGGTGGTGCTCATGAATAGTTCTTGGGTTGGGGCTTGTCAAAGGGGTTGGTGCTCTTATGGGTTGGTGCTCACAAATTGTTGCTGGGTTGGTGCTCGGCAAAGGGGCTAGTGCTCATGTAGGTTGGTGCTCTTGAATAGTTGTTGGGTTGGTGCTCAGTAAAAGGGTTGGTGCTCCTGTAAGTTGGTGCTTACAAATATTGTTTGGGTTAGTGCTCATTCATATACTTGAGATTGTTTTATGTGGTTTTTCCCACATTGGGTTTACACACTATATCTGGTGTCTCTATCTTGTGTGGTGTTTATTGTATGAGTTTTATTGCATATCTTGAATGTTTGGTTAAGTGTATTTTGGTTAAGGGAAAGTTTTATAAGATATATGATATACTGATTCACCCCCCCTCTCAGTATATCCCATGCTTAATAAGTGCTTAGGATGAGGCACATGCTAGGGTGAGGAATGGAGATGAGGATTAATAGGAGACCATCATTAAGTCTACACTCTGAGATCTAACATGATATGCTCCTGATGATGTAGTGGATGAGGAATTGATAAAGTGAGCAATGGTTATAGCTGGTATTCATGCTCATCTAATTTATAGGGTTTCTATAGCAATATCTGCATATGTTAGGGTAGTGGGAGAGAGAGATGAGTTGAGGGCTAAGATGGATAAGCATAGCCCCAACTAATTTTGGATTGGTGAGTATGAGGATTATGGATGAGTACATGGATCTTTAGAGGTGGTATGTGGACTTACATGAGGAGAATGGTTAGCTACTAGAGTGAGAGATTCATTACAAGAGGCATTAGGGGGCTCAAGGAGGTGTGGTGCCATCAAGTACTAGAGTGGATTATGGGACTAGTACTAGTGGGGAGAGTGAAACTGAGAGTGAGGGAATGATGCCCATTCATGATTGATTGTATTTTATATGGTTTATATGTTTTTAAAAATGTGTTATATATATATATGGTTGTTGGTTTGATTTTATATTTAGGTGTATTATGTTATGGATTTTGGAATAGATTGGTATATTTATTACAAATGGTTAATTAAAAATAGTTGATTTGAAATTATTGTAGAGGTTGCATATGTGTTGGTAAAATGGTATTTGGGATATGTGAGTTGATTTTTATTAATAAGTGTGATGTTAGTTTTGATTTCGAATTGAATGAGAGCAAAAAAATTATTGATTTTGTAATTGGTAAATTATTTTGACAAAGTGAATTGGTTTAAGATTTGGAAAATTAGGATATTGGCAAGGATATGATTTGGATAATTTGGTTTGTCTAGGGATGGTTTCTTGGAACCAAGAATGTTATTTTTTTATTAGAATGGGATGTAAGATAGAATTATATGCATATCAATTCTCCAAGAGTGGTTTAAGAATGCAAAGTCTAGCCCTTTAGCTCCATCATCACCTATTAAGTGAGGATATGTAATCATGCATGTGTAAATTACTGTTTAGACTGTGTATCTAATCCCTTTGATTATGTGTCTCAAGAATACAAAGGTTGACCCTTTGGCTCCATCATTTTATCATGAAGTGTAGCTATGAACTAATACCAGTATGAATGTGTTGTATCACTATCTGAACCCTAATGGCCAATTAAACAAATTCCCATACTACTCATGCTATGTAGGAACATGCATTTTATCTAATATTATATATTGTGCACTGATTATATCTATGCATGGAGACTCTACCAAATGTAACCTTACTAGATGTGTGACTAAAACTATGTGTTATGTAGAAGGCTCATTTATCTATAATTGTAGTGGATTGTTACATGAAATAACACCCTATGGCCTCTGATGTGATGCTTATGATTGATTAATAGATAAAGATGGAACTATAACCTATCATGGGGGCTCATCTAATATTAATCATAGTGGGTTTCTACATGAAATGGGTCCCTAAAAGCTTGGCCATAGTGAATATCTCTCTATAGTAATGCTATGTGATGTGGGTTCATGTAATCTTAACCATAGTAGGTTGCTACATGAGATAAGACCAAGAAAACTCAATCATAGTGAATATCTCTCTAGAGTGGTACTCTACTATGGTGCTTATGATTATGCTAGATATGTATATGGAACTACACTATGCACTCCTTAAACTATAGTACTATATATAAGTTTCTCGCATTATACTAGTTTCCAAGCCTTTTGAATAGGTGGAATAAGATATATCCTATGAGGCTCTATCTTATAAGCTGCATTACTCTCATAATGTGTAACTAATGATTCTATTGAAGGAATGTCTTGGGATAACTCAACCATGAAGGAATGAGGTCTAGGTATCCATGATGGAAGAGAAATTAGTGCCCCTTATGTGAATGCTATGATGCCATTATCAACAAATCTATTAATGAAATCCATGAGTCCATAACAATAATTATCTCTATGTCCATGTATATAATGATAGTTACAAAAGGGATGAGGTGGTTATTTATGTAAGAGATGTGGATCTCATCAATGAGTGGAAGGCAATGCAATTAACCTCCCATTTAGTAGTGTTGATAATATGGCATATGGGATATCCTGATCTAAAGTGGTGCCTTGCTTATATTTATTGTAGTGAATATTATAGGTTGTGCTCTAGAGACTGGCTCTATATTCTTAACTAGTTGCTTTTCTGGTTGTGGTCTCCTATCTTTTTCAGGACATGGTGGATGTTATGTTCTAGGAGCTATAAATAGAGGTATTACTATGAAATTTAGACTAATGTGATCAACTGGATCTACCTCAATCAATCCCAATTTATTTTCTAAGGCTATACTATATAACATAAGTGCTAGAAAGAGGAATCTATTTGATATAATAGATGCTCAAGAAGAGGTTGATGGAGTCCCTTAATAAAGATATGTTGAATTTCTAAATCTATTGGTTTATATATCAATCTTAACATGTGAGTCTTTAATCATAATATATAATCACTAACTAGATCTAAAGTATTCTAATATAATGTGGTAAATTTCTCATATGTAACATGAAGGCCCATGTTTTCTATGCAATATCTAAGAAATCCCTCCTTTAAGTCATCCTATGTGTGCAAGGAGCCAACAAGGAGTAGATGAAATAACTAATTTTGTGTCTCACCGACTAATGTCTATTGGAAAAATTTCAATAAAATCAAAGGACTCACATGAGATGGCAAAGCCTTCCAAAAGGCTTGAAGGTGTATGAATGGATTTATAGTTCCACCAAATTGAGGCAATGATGGTATCTACAAATGCTTAGGCAATGAAGCTTTTACAAATGTCTTTGGAAGAGGGTTACCATCTAGATAATTGGAATCCATCCAATACTTATAAGCCTTGTTTTCTAAGGTAAGAAGATTTACTTGGTGTTATAATTCACCAACTACATGAATTAAATAAATAATCTCTTGGGATGGCATATTAGCATCTTGAAGTGGTTCATTTAATCATTAATTTTAGCCAGTAATTAGATCATAGAGAGGGAGTGTGTTCTTGAAGTAATGGTAACTTGGACCTTAATAGAGGGATGTGGGTTACCATTCTCTTTGGGTGAAGAGTGAGAAATAAGTGCTATTGTAGTAGGGGGTGGCTTGGCAGATTCATCAGTATCTTTATATTTTAGTAAATCACATTCTATTTGAGTGGAAGATGTGATGTTATCATTAATATTCACATCATTTGAAATAGAATCATGCGTAAAATTAGAAAAAACATTTTATAATACATGATGTTTGAGAGGAGTTAGAAACATGAGATGCATTTTTTTTCACTATGTACATAATAATTATAATTATTCCATGCATTGTCATAATCAAAATTTTGTTCATAATCACTCATTTTCATATTCATTTTCATGTTTACTATCATACTCATTATCACTTCCATTGTCACTAGGGAGAGGTGTAAGAGAAGAATTTAATTCTTATTTAATATGCAATAAATTATCATGTGAAATTGGAATATTATATACATCTATGTTATCCATGGATGTAGTCTATGCATTATTTCCTTTTGCAATATGAAAAGTAATAGTATGAGATTTATCATTTAGACATTATTTTTGATAAATTAGAGTTGAGAACATGAGATGGATCATTTGAACTATGCATTGTTAATTTGATTTTATTGCATTTATATTGTTGTATTCTAAACATAGAAGTAACAAAATAAAGAGAGAGAGAGATTAAGTTCACATGGAATAAAATTATCACCAATTAGAGGTTCACTTAGAAGGGCATGAATAATTTGTTCATTTGGTCTATTGTGCATAGGATAATGAGGTGAAAAGTACCTTTCCCATTTATCAAAGTTATTTTCTTTAGAACAGGGATTAAAAGAGATAAGTTTGAGTGATCCGTGAACACCAATAGGAACTTCACTACTTTTTTAAAAACATTTACTAAGATCTTTTAAGTTCTCAATTCCAAAATTTAAACTAAATTGGAAGCAAAAATTTCTCAAATTATCAGATGTTGAAATGATTAAAATCTAATTCAAATCAAGTTTCAAAATTGAAATAAAGGTGAATTGAAAGTTCACATTAGTTATCCATTGAAACCGTTAGATTTACCAAATTCCTGATTTACTCAATTTCCCATAATTGATCAAATGATAAAATTTTGAATTTTGATTATAATCTAAAACTATAATCTAAAAATTAACTAAAATTGAGTTGCAAAAATGAATTCAAAGATCAAAACATAGAAACTATTTACGTGGTTTAGAATTCCTCCATCCCCAGGTTTGAATCAAATTGATCCATTAATATTACTCAAATTTGAAAGCCAAAATATACTTATAATCAACAATATATAATTTATCTCTACAAAACAGTGTTTTAGACCTTTGAAAGACCTTGGCTAACTCAACAAATCCTTCACCTTCCTGAATCACATGTAGAGGCTTCTCCAAATCAAAATTGAAAACTTCCATAGTTAAAAATGACATCACCAAAACTCAAAAATGGGAAAATAAATATATATCATAGAGCATATCAAAATTCTAAACAACTTTTTATTTTACTTCGAGCTCTGATTTAGCCTTTAAGGGATCTAAAATGACCAAATACTATAAGTAGGTCTATATTTATCCTCTCCACAGTTGGCTAGAAGCTTGCCTTCAAATACAAGTTTGCTCCTTTCAAAATACCTCCAAGTCTGTAGCTTGGTCAGTCAAGACCTATCCTATTCACATGGGAGGTCCATTGTTCAAGTCTTTAGCCTCCCTTTTTGGGTGCTTGGGATATCCATTTAGTCCCACATTTACAAGTTTGAACATTTTTTTTACTTTAAAAAGGTTTGCGGCCTCTTTCAATACAACTGATGTCACTTTTGGTGGGCTTGAGGAACTAAACATAGCATGGTTTTTTTGGTGTTGTGCCAACTTGGCTTATCTACTAACTTTGAATGCCAAAATAAATAGGCACATGGCTCGGTCTTGTATCCAATATTGGGCATATAGAATATTGACTCGGCCTTCAATCTTAGCATATGTGGCAAAGCCAAGTGTACCTGGCATGGTACTCAGTATTCAAGCTTAGCATAAATGCCAACATTTAGTTGTGACTTGGTCTTTATTCTTCTATGTGGTATTACGTGGCAAGTATTCTCTTGATTCTCCCATGTGGCTTAATGGGGCTTGGTAATAGTAAATTACAAATAATTACTAAGGAAATATTACAAAGCATTTACAATAATTATCCCACATTGGTGGGGTTTCTATGGAATTTTGACCTTTGCTAAGAACTTCCACATGTTGCCACCTAATTGGACCATTTAGTGTGTCCACATTGTGCCACGTCATCTTGTGACATCACATTTTTTGCCTATCACATCAAAACTTCAGTGGACCATATCTTTTACATATAGTGTCCATTTTGTAAACCATGAAAAGTGTCAAAAATCCCTTAATGAGATATAAAATGTGAAATCATTATGATAATAATATGGAGAATTCATTTTTTAACAAATGGAAAGATCTACCTGGATCAAACCTCCCCACTAAGCACTTTTAAACCCCAAAAGTGTGGTCTCCATTTAAATGCTTCTATAAAAACATCACTGCAACATATCATGTTAACATTTCAACATTCAAATTGAATCCTTGAAATGGTAGTGAAAAACAAATATCTACCCATTACCATAATGAGGATAAAAGGAAACTGTTTGCTCAAATGTTGCATCTCAAAATTGGTGCATCTGCCAATCACTGTAAATTGTTCACCAAGTGCAACTGCATACCAATTTGTTAGTGTAATAATTTTACATGCTCTTTGTAACCACAATTGATAGTTATAATAAAATGCCCAAAATGAATTAGGGTCTTATAGAATGTGCAAATATCATGCATGGCTACAAATAGTTTGTATAATTAGTATAATTACAAATGATGCCCATAAAGGGTCTTATAAGCCTCTATTTGCACAATATAAAAGACAACATATAAACTACATATACTATTGTCAAGGTTTGAAAATGAAGTTTCAAAATCCCAAACATGACAAAATATTCCAAGTATGTTAAACTTGTCCATTGGTTTTTCTCTAGAGGGCACTCCAATAAACCATATAAACATTCAAATCATGGTAAATGTCCTTTATGCATTATCAATCCACTAATCATGACAAAATAAAAGTCTAAAATTGTCTACCAACCCTCTTAATCATATTTTCCTAATTATTTGGTGAGATTTCTTTAGTGGATATAGTAACATTTGTATGGGTTGATTTAACTTCATTAATTACCTTATTGATAGGTTTATAAACCATCTTAATCTTACCATTACTAGGATGGTGTGATGGTTGAATTCTCCAACACTTTTCAACCTGATGTCCACTTTTGTTACAATGAGTACAAAACCTTTTGTCCACTCTTTTGGAAGACATATTCTTATTGCTACTCTTAGAACTCTATCTAGGAGAATAGTCTCTCAAAATCTTTCCCAAGAAATATTTATGTTTCTAATAGTTGGCTACATAATGATTAGATAATCTACAAAAATTTCATGGATAAATATGCCAAAATTTTTGTGTACCATAATCAAAAGGAACATTGGAATATTTATGTTGTCTGGTAGAATTAGAATCAACATTATTGTAAGTGTGATGAAAAGAATGTGTTTTACCTTCCATCCAAGATGGATTACATTTCTCCATAACACATCTTGGTTTTGCTTTCTCAGAGCATTCTCTTGTTTCATTCTGAATACCAAATCTATATCCTAACCCTACATATTAGGCTTATTCTCTACCTGAATGGGGTTAGTATCACCTTGACCATCTTTTCCTAGGAATTTTCCATTAAATCCCATTTTAACAAGTAATTTTGAACATATTCCTTTTGTATATTGTTTAAATTTACCAAAATCATTGTTAATAGATTCTTCATGGGAAGGAAAATCAATTGATGACTTACATTCACTTACAATGTTTTCATCTGTTATTGTGCCTGCATCTATAGTAGAAGGAAAATCCTTCACTTGTACACCATTCTACAGTTTCTCCATGAGCTCATCCTTGGCTCGAAGCTTAGTTTTCAAATGGTCAATCTCCTCATCCAAGGAATACAATCTTACTCTTAGGAAAGCATTCTCTTCCTAGATCTATTAGTTATATGCTTCAAGCTCATCAAGCTTGTCTCTATTTGACAACTTGCCAATTGCACCTGTTGAATCATAAAAATCAAAACAAATGCTGAAATAGAAGAAAAAATAACCTACTATTAAATCTTGTTGATAACTGCTCTGATATCAAAATTTGATTTGTAAACACCAGTAAGAACTTCACTAATTTTTTTAAAACATTTACTAAGATCTTGTAAGTTCTCAATTCTAAAATTTAAACTAAATTGGAATCAGAAATTTCTCAGCTTATCAGTGTTGGAATGATTAAAAATTGATTCAAATCTAATTCAAATCAAGTTTCAAAACTGAAACAAAGGTGAATTGAAAGTTCACATTAGTTATCCATTGAAACCATCAGAATTACCAAATTCTTGATTTACTCAATTTCTCATAATTGATCAAATGATTAAATTTTGCATTTTGATTATAATCTGAAATTACAATTTGCAAATTAATTGAAATTGAAATGCAAAAATGAATTCAAAGATCAAAACACAAAAATTGTTTATGGGGTTCAGAATTCCTACATCCCCAAGTTCTAATCGAATAGATCCATTAATGTTTCTCACATTTTCAAGACAAAATATACTTACAATCAATAATAGATCATTTCTCTCTTTAAAAAGAGTGTTTTAGACCTTAAAGACCTTGGTTGACTTAGTACATCCTTCACCTTCCTAAATCACACGTAGAGGCTTCTCCAGATCAAAATTAGCAACTTTTGTAGTTCAAAATGACATCACCAAAATTATAAAATGGGAAATTAAATATATAACACATAGCACATCTAAATTATAAACAACTTTTTAGTTTACTCCAAGCTTTGATTCGGCCTCTAAGGGCTTCAAAATGACTAAATACTATAAGTGGGTCTATATTTCTCCTCTCCATAGTTGGCTAGAAGCTTGCCTTCAAATACAAGTTCTCTCTTTTCAAAATACTTCTAAGTCTATAGCTTGGTCAGTCAATACTTATCCCTTTTACATGGGAGGTCCGTGGTTAAAGTCTTTAGCCTCCCTTTTTGGGTGCTTGGGCTATCCATTTAGTCCCACATTTGCAAGTTTGAATGTTTTTAATGACATTAAAAGGTTGGTGGCCTCCTTCAATACAACCAATGCTCCTTTTGGTGGGCTCAAGGCACTAAACATAAAATGGGTTTGTTGGTGTTGTACCAACTTGGCTTATCCTCTCACTTTTAATGACATCATAAATAGGCATATGGCTCGGTCTTGTATCCAATATGGGGCATATGGAATATTGGCTTGGCCTTCAATCTCAGCATATGTGGCAAGGCCAAGTGTACTTGACATGGTACTCAGTCTTCAAGCTTAGCATAAATGCCAAAATTTAGTTGTCAATTGGTCCTCAATCTTCCACATGGTATTACATGGCAAGTATTCCCCTGATTCTCCCATGTGGCTTGGTAATAGTAAATTGCAAATAATTACCAAGGAAATATTACAAAGCATTTACAATAATTATCCCACATTGGTGGGGTTTCTATTGAATTTCAACCTTCTCTACGAAATTCCATGTGTCCCCACCTGATTGGACCACTTGGTGTGTCCACATTGTGCCACATCATCTTGCGACACCACATTTTTTTCCCTATCACATCAAAACTTCAGCAGACCATATCTTTTGCATACGGTGTCTATTTTGCAAACCACGAAAAGCATCAAAAAGCTCTCAAAGAGCTCTACACTTTGAAATCATTCTAATCAAAATATGGAGACTTATTTTTTCTAAAAATGGAAAGATCCACTTGGATCATTGAGAGAAGAATATTCATCTACTTTTTCTTCACTATCACTTTCACATGTATCATCATATTCCTCATTAAAACAATAGTAATTATCTTCATTAGAAATGAAATAATTTTCCACATTTTTAGTTAATGTGAAATTTTGTAAATTTTTCCATTCATTATCATAATTATGAGAAAAAATTAGAAATTGATCTATGGGATGAGAGGGAAGAAGTGCCTTAGTGGCCATTTTATTTCTTTCACCAAAGAGAATGCAAAAAATTATTATTAAGCAAATAAATGCAAAAATAGCTACTAACATAGAGATTTTTAAAATATTTTTGACACTCTAAACAATTTACAAAAATTCCAAAATATCTTTCTAAAAATTTCAAGGAAGGCTTGGGGTTTTTGGACCTGGTTGGGAAATCTAGGGTTTTGGGTTGGGGTTTTTAAATGTTTTGAAAATTATTGCTATAATTTAAATTCTAAAATAAATTTGAGTAAGATAAATGCACAAAAAATTATAAAAAAATCAAAAATTTGAAATTGATTTTTTACACAAAATAACTATCAATTTAGAGATTTTGAAAATATTTTTGACATTCAAAACAATTTGTAAAAATTTCAAAAAAATTATCTAAAAATTCTAAGGCCTGGGGTTTGAGGACCTAGTTTGGAAAAATAGGGTTTTGGGTTGTGGTTTTAGAATTTTTGAAAATTATTGAAATAATTTAAATTCTAAAAAAATATTTGAATAAAATTAATGCACAAAAATTTATACCAAAATAATACTTTTAAAGTTATTTGTTTGCACAAAATATGAAAGAAAAACCCTAAGTGTACCTAGGGGTTTTAGATTTTTTTTGAAGTAAATCGGGTTCACAAAATGTTTTACCATATTTGGGAAAATATAATTTAGTTAATAAATAATAAAGGGTTTGAATTAAAGGGAAAAATCTAATCTAATATGGTAAAATATATATTTTGATCAAATTAATTACATAGGGAAGAGAAGTAATTTATCTAGAAAAGTAGACTAAAATGACTATTTCAAAGCCTTAAAACTACTACATAGTAATAAGAATATGTCATGAACCTATATCTATATTTAATTTTTTGAAAGGACATGAGTGTCAAAAATAGAACACTTCAAGGTCTGGTGTTATAGTTCTGGTCCTACTACTATTGTCAAAACTAGTCACATAGATCTATGTTTTCTAGGTTTTATTTGTTTTCCCTATGTGAGCCTACCTAAGAAAGTTAGAATCATGAATATTGATGGATATCCTTGTAGAGGTGTTTTAATATTTAAAACCATGTGTCTATCTACACACATAAAACAAAATATACATCAAAAGTAAAAGGGGGAAAAACTGGGTTAGGGGAAGTATAATCGCACAATCAGAACCCCTGTTGTCTTGATCACTACCTACATTAAACCTCAAGCTAGGGTCTTAGATAAAATTTAATTATACCTTAGGGAATGTTCATAATTAACATGCATGGTAGATGCAATAATGAATTTTCACCTAGGCCCTTTGTTAATCAAGCATGCAAATCTATGTGTGATGCAAAATGATGAGCTATACTATTGACTAATTTTTAGTTATGTATTGTGCCAAAGTAGTAAGTGCTAGATATAAAATTCCTTTTGAATTCATTTA